>JAPKLY010000033.1:1429391-1542236 GCA_026898435.1 Prunella vulgaris | reverse complement strand
CTTCAGACTTCAGTAAATTGGGTCGACTCCAATATTCTTCAGTCTTCAGCATGGTCCTCCTGTACTGAATTACTATCCTAACTATCCTGAATTATTTTATCCTGAACAACTATACTTAGGCGAATTCATCAGGGGTTTTGGGATCTAATCAAAATACTCAAATTGTCCCAACAAATTTAGAAACTGAAATTAAATTCTTCCTAAAACTGGGAACATAAAGAACATCCTTTAATACTAAAGCTCTATCTTCAAAAAATAGGTGCACGTCTCCCACTACGACAGCCGCTGCCCTCGTACCATTGCCCAATGTGATGAGGATCTCATTCGCACTAAGTTGCCGGGTTTTCCGGAACCCCTGTAAAGTGAAACATACATGATCAGAGGCTCCCGTATCCACTACCCACGAATGGGAAGCATACGCCGCTAAACAAGTTCCAACCACAAGTGCATAAGAATTACCTTTCTTCCCGGCCTTCTTTGGCTTGGGACAGGCCGTCCTCCAATGTCCTTTCTCACCGCAGTTGAAACACTTCCCTTTGGTAGCTTTCTTGACCCCTCCCTCATTTGTCACCTTACCCTTAGCTTCGTTCGGGCCTTTGGTCTTCTTCTTCCCACCTTTCGGTGCGGAAGAAGTCAGACCGCTTGCTACTAAGACTTGAGTTTGGTGTCCCATGAGTGTCTCCGCCGATACCAAAGCTTCCAAGAGTTGTAACAACGTGAACTCTTGATTATTCATCAGATAGTTCAACTGGAAGTACTCAAAGCTTTTCGGTAGAGAATGGAGAACGAAATCAATTTGCGTTTCTGCATCATATTTCGCTCCAGGTACCTCTAACTTGTTGAGTAGCCCATCATTTTAAGAACGTGTTCCCTTACGGGCGTTCCCTCCACCATTTTCAGTGATAACATATCTCGGATGGTTATTTGCCTAGCCGTACGATTCTGATGAGCGAACATTTCCCAAAGGTTAACATCATATCAGAAACGGATTCCATATCTTGGTGTTGGTGTTGCAACACATCTGACATTGAAGCCAAGATGGTACACCTAGCCATTTCATCGGATTTCATCCACTCCCTATGATATTCCCTTTCGGCAACATCCACATCATCCATAGGCGTAGGGGGCTTTGGGGTGTCAAGAACCCATTTGTGTTGTTGTGCGGTTAGGACAATATATAAGTGACGTTTCCAATCAACATAGTTTTCACCTTCCAATTTGTTATCTTTAAGTATCGTAAACAGTGGATTATAAGGAGACGATATGCTGAATTGAAATAAAACATGCATTGCGTCAATACATACATTGATTCGTAAAGAATATCACAAAATTCGATTTTTGCTTTGTATGAAATCTAAAAAAAAATACATAGCATAAATCGACCGACATCTTAAAACAGTTCACATAAGCCACGATGAGTGTGGACGTTTAAGCAAACACATTTAAGCAAGTTACAAACAAGAACAGTTACAAACTTTTAATTTCAAAAAATTAATAGTCGGCTCCCACTTGACCATATAAAATCGGTAGGGACTCCGATGGGGAGTAATAAAATGCCAATTTTATACCTAAGTATTAGCCATGATTAAATACAGGATTATTACTTCGTTTTGAATACACCACTCGATGGGAGAGTCAATACCGCCACTAATAATAATCCACAATCATCCTTTTGAGAATTCGTTCATGTGAACTTGTCTTTTGGCCTATCCGATAGGAAGAAAGGCGCTTGCCAATGCGTAGCCAAAAGACTTCACAAACAAATAAATCATGGAGGCCAAATAATTCAATTTTATTATCTAGAATAAAATACCAAATTATATTTAAAACATACTTAGTAATTTTCGGAGTTGCAATTTTTCAACACGATATTCATGCAATCAAAATATTTAATCAAATTAAATAAATAAAGCATGCATCAAAACAAATTAAACAAATTGGCACGTTATATCCAATTGTCATGGTTTAATTTCTCGTTTTGACTACGAGATATCCTAATCATCTTTCGTCTTCAAGCTTTATCGTCCATCTCGATTAAGCTCCCACTCGACCGCAATAAAATTTAACCAACTTTGTCTCTGGGCCTTAAAATCTCTGTTCTTCGTCTTCGATATTGGTTACATTTTATTTACAAAATTAAATAAACATATAGTCTAGACTAGTCTATTACATAAAAACATCCTACTCTACCCGGTGATTTTCTCACGGGAAAAACGATCTGAACGAATCAGATTTTAAAACCGCATCATCATACATGCATGCATAAATATATATTAAATACTATGACAATTGGATACCTGCAAAAAAGATCTAGCAATTCTACTATCAAATTTTCAAATTTAATATTAAAACACTTAAATTACAATTTAACGTATAGAGCCTGAAACCGGCTCTGATACCAGTTGTTGGGGAAATTAAACGCGGATCTATTCGGGATTTACGCTAAATACAAATTTAAGACTACAATTAATATCATGATTTAAACATAATAAAATCAAATAATTGTATACCCAACAACAGGCTTTACATGCAAAATATATGAACAAATATAATCACATAAAGCCCTAAATATGCGGAACTAAGGGATTTAGTGAATTATACCTCCTGGAGAAAAGGCAGTTTCTGAGACAAAAGACGTCCTTTGTTTCCTTGGTGAAAGGCACTTTCTGAGACAAAAGGCGTCCTTTGAGATCCTTTACTTTGTGTTTGAGATAAAAGGCGTCATTCTTGTTATCTCTCAACCTGATAAACCCAAGAGCCTTCTCAAGTATTCCCTTGTCCTTATTCGTACACCCGGTGGGAGGCCACACGAATAATCACAATACAAGGAAGAAAATAATTTTGTTGCCCCTAAGACTGCAATTTTCGAAAATTGCCTCTTTCTTAATAATTATGAAGTCTTGTATCATCTCATATTTATAGTGAGAATACAAGATCTTGAACATCTTGAATATCTAATATTTCAAATCTTGATTATCATGAATATCAAATATTCTAATCTTGATAATCTTGAATACTAAAATATTCAATTCTTGATATTCTTTTCCCTCAAGATTTTTGAAAAAAATCAATATACATATAATACCCATGAGATCTTGATTTTATTAGATATTCTTGTATTCAAGATACATATTTACTTTTCATAAAATCTCTCACTAATTATATATATATAAATTTCGAAAATTTTAATATAATTGGGCCCAAAAAATATTTCTTTTATTTTAATCACATTATTCATTGTTGGACATTTAATTGGGCTACTTGAGGGGCCTTTAGGAGAATTAAGATTGGACCTCCCAATGGGCCTTGAATTCTAACATTGAGCCCAATGTCATTCAACCCATTAACATTAATCTCACTCAACTATAGGATCACTATCCATCTTAACCCATATTACTATCATATGGCTCCCGGTCATTGTTACCCGTGTTTAAGATTCTTTTGTCCATTAAATAATTAAGCCACTGAACGCTTTAATTAATTTAACATCTTATCCTTGGAGTAAGGACAACTCTTCTTTATCATTATACCGGAAACAAATTCCACTTGCAAGATTTAGTATGACGAATGTTTAGAGCCCACCAAGGGGACTAATCATGCAAGACTTTCCAAGCACACGTTACTTTGTATTAAATCTTAGCAACTGTCATGTTCTCTATGCGTCACCCAAGATGCAAAGTATTGAGTCTTATTTACTGTCACACCCCAATTTTTATAAACAGCGGAAGTCTTTAATAATTTTTTAAAATAATCTTTTTGGGCGTGAACTAACTAATCTTTGAAATAAATTTTCATTTTCTTTAAAACTCTTTAAATTTAAAACATAATTCTCTTACATAAATCATCAATTTAAAACTTAACACAAAAATACATACCTTGAATAATAATAACTATTAAACATAATAATAATTCCCAAATAATTAAATCCACATGCAACCTAAATAATTCCAACTTAACATATCACATAATATCAGTTTAAACTTATAAATTTACATAAAAATTAGTATACAACTGTAGAACTTATATTTTTCAAAAACAGTCCACTAGTTTATTAGAAAATCATTTTTTTATCAAATCTCATATTACTAATTAAATAATCACGTCTAAAAAATCTAATAAATCATATAATACTGTTAAAAATATTTTATTAACGAAATCTTCTTGATTCTTTCATAAAAGTCGCATACAAGGTAACTAAAGGACTAAAATTTGACCCTAGACTTCTACTATTGATAAAATCATGAAATTTAGTTTACAAACATAATCTTTCATGGCAATTATACTGTGAAAAAATTCAGAGTTAATGGACTTGTAAAACATTAATTCTAGTCATACAAAATTAAGGACTCTAATTAATTCATAACACATAAACACATAAGACACAATATTTTTCTGCCCTAAAACATAAATATGCTAATTAATTAAATTCTTAACAAATTAATACTCTAAAACATGATTAATACTTAGAATAATCCATAACCTAACACATAAAATAAAATCATACTATTTGATAAATCTTTTCAAAAGTCTAATTTTGTAAATTAATGTCTAAGTACCAGAATAATCATAATGTCATAAATTCAATTTAAATCCTTCATGCAATTAAAATAAAATTACCGAAATTCAATCAAATTAAAATAAACTAAATAAACTTCAAACTTTCGTGTGAAATTATCTTTTCATCTCTTCATTATCCCCCCACATCCACACGCCTCCTCCGTGACCACCTCGTCCCTTACTCAACATAATCTGAAAAATAGTTTGGTGAAAGGGGTGAGTAATCATAAATAATCACTCCATGGGGAACGTTAGTTCGAAGTCTAAATATAAAGGACATGCATACATGAAAACATACCAACTTTTACATTCTTTGATACGACTTAAGCACATCTCTTTTGACACTACGTAAGAGCGTCCATTCTTTGATACCACATAAGGATATCCATTGTTTTGGCACTACTTAAGAGCACTCATTGGTTGATACTACATAAGAGTATCCATTTTTTTTAGCACATAAACACATCAAACTGAATATTTAAAAATCGAACCGTTTTACCACTTTTTCACCATGAATCCCCACCTTGATTTCTTTGAAAGAAAAATGGTTTGTGTGTGTACGTTTGACCTCCTAATCCTTGAATCGATCCTCCAACTTCCTCTTCCTCAAGTGAATCTCGAATTCTCACAATTCTAAATCCTAACTTTCGGTATCTCTCTCTTTTTCTCTCTCAATATTCTTGAAATTTACTAAGGTGTAGGTGTAAATTTGATGCCAAGAAGGGTCTTATATTTATAGGATGGAAAGATATTGGGCTTAACATAATATCTTGATGAATATATGAAGATTTAATGAATATTATGGGTTGGATATAGGGCTGGACGAAAATAATAAGGAATGAAAGAAATATTTGGTTCATGATCAAATCTTGAAGATATCTTGGAAAATAAAATATATCTCACTTGCAATAGGGGAAAATTCGAAAATTGTAGGACTTAAATAATGAAATTTTGGTTTGAATAATATCTTGGATGTAAAAATTGAAAGTGACCGAAACTTGTAGATGTAGGATGAACAAATCTTGGGTTAAGATCTTAGAAATAATATCTTGGTGGATATAAATTTAATATGGCCGAATTTTTCATGAATGAAAAGGAATAATGAACATATAGGATGAAATTTTGGGAAATTTTAGTCATATCTTGGCAAATCTTTCTAATATCTCCAATATAATAATTTAATAACCTTAAGACTTTAATTTAATAATTCTTATGGCTGAAATTTCGAAATTTAGCCCATAAATATCATCATATCTCTCTTAATCAAATATTAGGACTCTAACTAACTCTAAACCTTGATTCTTCCAAATTTACCCTCATTCTTGTAACAAACTTTGAATTTCCTCTCTCCTAAAATCCTTCTCTTAATAATTTCGAATTTCTTAAAGAGAAATTAAAATCTAATCCCAATTAAATCCTAATTTCTAATTAATTCTAATCTTAAAGAATTAAAACTCTAAATATTATTAAAGCTTAATGATTCGAACTTAAGTATTACTTCTAAATCCAAAAAGTATTGCAACTTAAGTTCTAAAGGCCTTCTAATACTAAAAGGATTAAGAACTAATACTAAACAAAGGATAAAACACTAAAGCACAAAACTTAAGGGGCTAAACTAAAAAAAACAAACTAGGCACGCCAAAAAGAAAAGATAGGGGACGAAAAGCAGCAGCTAAATCTAGTGTGTTACATTGACTCTCTACCTATAACAAAATAAAGTGCCACACATGGATCACACACAGTCCTATTTAAAGGACAGAGGTTTAGAAATAAACGACCACTGAGGTCTAATTCTTCATCCCATAAATCAGTACGGAAGAATTACCTCTTTGTAGGTCCTCTTCAATGCATCATCATGCACTAGTGCAATCCTTTGGTCAAGATAAGTCAATCTGGGATCTACACATCAACCGTTTACCAATAGGGTGTTCAAAATCCCATCTAGGTTGTGAATTTAGTACTTGTTACAAGAAACTGATAATGTGATCTTGCTGTGAGTTATCCGGGGATCACCACATTTATCTATAGTGTAACTTGTACTATTATATGAACGGATTGTAATAAATAAATAACATTCATATTTATCTAAAGCACAGTGATAAAAGATTTATTTTAGATAAAGCTCAAAGATTCAGTTTAGTTATACAAAGTAAAAGCATACTTTCTAGTATAACCCTAACACGCACTGCCCAACGCTCGGACAGCCTTGCGCAAGCGCTCGGACACTGATGATCGAGCGCTCCAAGGTTCGGGCTTCCAGAGCATTTTCGCTCGGTCACTTGTTCAGTGTGGCTTGAACATAAGCTAAGACAAGCTCGATCGTTACCTGTTTGCCAGAATTGTGTCTCACGCAAGTGTACGTGGTAGTTGTAGATGTGGCAAGATGACCAAGTAATAATATCGAACACAGGGAAATTGGGAAATGTAAAGTAAGATCGTTGTTTAAAAATTAAATCTAAGAAAGAAATAAAAGAATTGAGTATTTATCTACTATTCTTGACAAAAATAGAAAGTCTACGTATCACCTTTTATCAAAGTGAGTAAGAATGGAAGCATGCATAAGTGTAATCCTCTTATGATTCATTTGGCGCCTATCTCTCCTAATCATGCAAGTTCTATTGAGTGATCATGTTGGGAAAATATGAATATTTTGATTAGATCCCAAAACCCCTGATGAATTTGCCTAAGTATAGTTGTTCAAGATAGTCTAGTTCAGGATAATCAGGTTAGGGATTCAGTTCAGGGGGAACGTGTTGAAAACTGAAGGAGATTGGAGTCGACCCAATTTACTGAAGTCTGAAGTGCAACTCGCCCTGAAGAAGGTCAGAACCAGTCTTGCTGAAGATTGCCTAAACTGAGGCTGAAGACCGAAGTCTGAAGATCCATCCTGAAGACCATCCAGAACACCATTGACTGATGGTTCTACTGAGTACACTAAGCATGCTCAGGATAGAACTTAGTCAGTGAAGAGTAAGTGTAACCTATCAGGCAGAGCTGAATGCTCGTAAGACCTGACTTAGGCCTTGAGTCAGTTTATCTGACTCATGTAAGTCCAAAGCAAAAAGGTTACACATACTGGGCTGAATAACCTATCAGGCCGAGCTGAATGCTCGTAAAGACCTGACTTGGGCCTTGGTTTAGTTTACCTGAATCATGTAAGTCCAAAGCAAAAAGGTTATTTATGCTATGGGATAAAGAGACAAAGAGAATGTGAGTAAGACTCCGATGAAGACAAACATTCAGGCTGAGTTATTAACAATGGACTCAGAGTATTGAATGTACGAGGAAGGACACGTGTCAGATGGTCAACTAGCCGTTTCTACGGAGAGCTAATGATCTTTCGACACGCATGTACGGAGTCTGCGCAGCAGTTAATGCGGCATTTAATGCATCTCAGAGTTGCAGGCGGCGGGACAAAATTGCCAGATTAAGCATAGTGATTAGGTCAACAGTACATCTAGCCTGCAAGCACCCTAAAATAGGAAAGATTTGTGTAGATCTCCTCCAACGGATCTATTTTGAATCTTGCCTATAAATATGGAGATCCTTGCACCCATTCAAGGCTAACGGGAAATTTCCAGGCGAAAGCTCTCAAGAATCAAAGCACTCAAAGTATACTTTGAACAACACTCTGCCATTAAATTTCCCTAGTGTGGTAGTAGGATTCACTCTGTATTTGCTTAGATCGATAGCTCTAATATCTAGCATTGTTTTGTATTGCTAGAGCTATCTTAGTTGGACACCAAGAATACTCAACCACTCAGGGTGTGAGATTAGTTGGTTAGAAGGATTGGGAATTGTAAAACACCCAGGGGTCAGTTCCTAAGAGAGGAAGTTGGCTATTCGTGTCCCTTGGCACGTAAAACCCAAGTACATATCCTCAGGGTTTTGAGGATAGCTTCCTGTTCAATCAGGCGGTGGACGTAGGAGTTGGTTATCTCCGAACCACGTTAAAAAGACCCTTGTGTGCTGATTTACTTTCGTGTTCAGGATCATAATTGTCATTCATATTAAACTGAACATACTACATTGTTTTAATATTCAGGCCGAATCAATCATCTTGAATCTTAATATTGTGCACCAGCCTTAACCACCATTTACTAAGCAAACTCAGAGAAAATGTTTTCAAAAACTAAAACGAGTAGAAACTAAGGGCTAACATTCCGCACGTACTCTAGCATACTGAGATAGTAGTCCAACTGACTTGCTTCTGAGCAGTCAGTAGGTTTGTTATCTCTACTGAGCTTCTGAGCACATCACTCACACTAAGCTTATTTGACTCACTACTGAACTGTCCCTGCTGCCCATGTGGACCTTCAGTTTACTGAGTAACTTCAGGATCTTCCTGACTGAGGGTGTAAGAGTATTTTTCTGAGTCTTCAGAAAAAATTGACATCAGTGTATTCCCCCCATACACTGATTATACTCGTTTTGGGACCAACAAGTGGTATCAGAGCAGTGGTTCAAAAGACCGCTGACTTTGTTTACCAATAGTTTCTGAGGAGAAACTTTTGGTGGTCAACTGAACAGATCATGTTTCTGAAAACTTGCATTCATGGCATCCGGTTCTAAACGCCTCGAACGTAATCTTCATGAATTCTCTATTGATAATTATGATAATTGGAAATTCAGGGTCCTTGCACATCTCTACTCCATCCATGATCAGATGCCTCAGGTGATTGAGCATGGTCCGATCAAATTTATGAGGAATCTTCAGACCACCTGCCCTGTAGCTGGCAATTTCCCTGTTCCGGCTGTAGGAGATGAGCCTATGGAGAGGTCGGCGCTTACTGCTGATCAGAGGTCCGTGCTTACTGCTGATCAAAGGTCCACGCTTACTGCTGATCAGGAAGTTTGAGGCCTTCCAGATGTTAGAGGGAGAATCCATCGATCAGATGGAAGCTCGGTTCATTAAGATGATGAACGAGCTAGCAACCCTTGGGAAGGACATTCCCAAGAGGGAGGTTTCATCTAAAATCCTGAACTGTCTTTCTGAAAGATGGGACACAAGAGTGATCTTGCTGAAGAACACTCAGGATCTCACAAACATTCCTTACTCTCACCTATTCTCAGAGTTAAAGGCTCTGGAATTCGACCTCGATAAGAGGAGGAAGAAGAAGGGTGTTGTCAGTGAGGAGGTGAGTGAGGAGAAGACACCTGAGAAGGAAAAGAGCGTGGCTCTTACAGCTACTCCTGATCCTGAGGCTGGATCTGGCTCTAAGTCTCTGAAGGATATGAGCAAGGATGGGCTAGCCCTGGAGTACAGCCTGATGCCACGGCGTTTCGAGAAACTGAACTCTCGATTTGGCAGTTATAAAAATTTTTATACTGACACCCATGATCGCAGGTATTCCAGCCCCAGGAGATAGAGCCCCCGGAGAGAAGAAATGAGGGGTTCAGATTCCAGGAGAGAACGAGAGGAGCCTGAGCGGCGCAGAGATGAGAAGAGGAGAGACGACGCTGAGCTTAGAAGATCCAGCTCCAAGCCTGAACGATCATCAGGGAGCCGGAGGGAGTCGTCAGATAAGAGGTACAATGATAAAATTTTTACTTCTGATGTAGATTAGTGCTACCACTGCAAGAAGACTGGACATTATCAGTATGATTGTCCGGAGCTCAGCGCTCGTGAGCGAGAGGATCGGAGAGTGAAGAGAGAGCTCAGGGCTTCTGTCCGGAGAGCATTGCTTGCAGAGAATTCCTCAGATTCTGATGGCCCAGGACTCCGGTCCCCTGAACTCTTCTCCGATGAGGAGTATGATGATCTCTGCCTGATGGAAGATGATGAGGTATGTTCTTCTGCGTCTTCTCCTGATCACGCACCTGAGCTTAGCTCAGACTCAGCAGGAGAACTCGACCTTCAGCTCGCCCTAGAGCAATTGATGGTTAACTTCTCAAGGCTGCAGGAGACTCATACTCACACAGTGGATGTGAATGCACAACTGAGTGGGGAAAATGATCCGTTAACTGAGTCTCTCAGAGTGAGGGATACTGAAGAAGCCCTCAGATTAGTAAATCTTCAGGAAGAGTTGCTTCATTCTCGGAATAAGCATGATGAAACTCCACTGGAGGTTGAAAGACTAAAGGGTGTAATCAGCTCGCTGATTGAGACTAGTGATACTGATTTGTTCCTTGCTTAGGAACAGTTGATGATTGAACGAATTGCTCTGAGAGTGATGTTCGAAACTGAGTGGCAAGCTCGCCTTTGTGTTGAGCAAACCGCTTGGGATCTTGAGCTGATCTCAAAGAAGAATGCTCATGAAAAACTGGTGCTTCAGTACACCACTGAAATTGAGGCCCTGAAAGAAACAAATGGGCATCTTGAGGATAAGCTGAAGAAGTTACACACATCTTCCCAAGTGGTTGATGAGTTAACAAGTTTCTCTCAGCTGGCCGATGGTGCTAAAGCTGGGTTAGGCTATGATACCTCAAAAGACCCAAAGGGCAAGAAGAAGAGAGGTGCTTCAGGGAGCACTTCTCAGAAGAAGTTTGTCCTTGCCCAAACTGACGACAAGAGCTCAAGTGTTGTTCGTCAGGATAAAGGCATAGGGAAGGAGAAAATGCCTGCTGAACCTGTCAGGCAAAGGACTGAGGAACCCAGGCCAAAACCTAAAGAAAAGGCCAAAGCTCCTCATCCTGAGTCGTGGAAGACGGACCAAGGGAAATCCAAGGCTCAGTCTAGGAACCCTCAGGCTGGAATGAATTGTGCCCCCTGCACTTCTCAGGCTAGGCCTCAGAATGCTCAGGGTAGGAGGAACTCAGGCCGAAGGGAACCTCAGGATAGGCCAAGGACTACTGAGGTCCAGAGGCCTCAGACAGGGCACAGGGCCCACCAGGAGCGTCCTAATCCTCAGAGGAGAAGGACAAACGAAGTGGCCCCTGAAAGGCAACGGAGACCTGACTCCGGAAACACTCAGACCAAACCTCAAGTGCCTAGAGGTCAGGCCCGAGCTGCACCTTCTCAGGACAGACAGTAGCCCAATGCACCCAGGCCAAAGAGGAACAAGAGGCCCGCCCCCAGGAACAAATCCAGGGCTCCTGAATCTCAAGCTGACACCCATACACCATCGACTTCCCAGGCACAAAGGAAGAAGAGAACTGTGTATGTTGATGTTTCAGGAAGACAGGTTTACACTTCTGATGCCATCAGAATTGTTAAACAAATCTGGATCCCGAAGGGTATGGCTGACACTGTAGGACCCAATACGAGATGGGTACCTGAGGCCTGATTCTTTTCAGGTCGCTGCGGGCCACAAGAAGAGGAAGAAGGATCAGATGAAGGACTGGTACTTGGACTCAGGATGTTCCAGGCACAAGACCGGATTACGTGATCTCCTTCAGGATTATGTAGCTCATGAAGGCCCGCAGGTAACCTTTGGTAATAACTCTAAGGGTTTCACCAGAGGATTCGGTACTGTTGTTGTTGGTTCTGTTAAAGTGCTTAATGTATCTTATGTTGAGGGTCTTAGGCATAACCTGTTTTCGGTCAGTCAGTTTTGTGACCGTGGTTATAGTGTAGAGTTTACATCTAACATATGTCTTGTCAAGAACAAATCTACACTGCAGGTTCGGATTACAGGTGTCAGGAGAGGCAATGTTTATTTTGCTGACTTTAAGAGCAGCTCTCCTGAAACTTGTTTGGTCGATAAGAGCTCAATTGGCTCTGGCATAAACGCCTGAGTCACTTAAACTTCAAGATTATTATCAAAATTTCCAGACTTTCTCTTGTAGATGGTCTACCTAATGAAGTTTTTAGCAAAGACCACGTGTGCGGAGCATGTCAGGAAGGCAAGCAAACTAAAGCTACATTCAAGGAGAAAGGTGCCTTCTCAACTGACAGAGTGCTTTAGCTCCTGCACTGGATCTCTTTGGTCCGATTACTCCTGTCAGCATGAATGGTAGATAATATACCCTTGTTGTTGTTGATGATTATTCCAGGTACACATGGGTTATTTTCTTGCTGAATAAGAAGGAGACTCAGGTCAAGCTTCCAGAGTTACTCAAGCAATTGAGTACTGAACAGGGTCAGAGCATCGTCAGGATCAGATCAGATCGGGGAACAAATTTATTAATTCTATTATAACTGATTTCTGTACTGACCTTTGTATTGCTCATGAGACTTCTGTAGCCAGGACCCCTCAGCAGAATGGGGTAGCTGAGAGAAGGAACTGGACCCTGAAGCAAGCTGCCCGGACCATGTTGGCTGAGTCAGGACTACCCAAGAAGTACTGGGCTGAAGCAATCAACACTGCTTGCTACACTCAGAACCGATCTATGCTGAAAAAACAACATGCTCAGACGCCTTATGAAACTTGGAATAAAAGGAAGCCTCGTATCTCCTATTTCCATATTTTTTGGTGTAAGTGTTTCATCCTGAACAATGGGAAAGACCAGCTGAAAGCCTTTGATAGCAAGTTTGATGAAGGAGTTTTCTTAGGATACTTGTCAGTCAGCAAAACTTTCAGGGTGTATAACTGTCGGACCCTTTGTGTGGAGGAAACACCTCATGTTGTGTTTGATGAGACTGCATCAGTGTGTAGAAAACAGGTTCCGAGTCCTGACACTGAGGGGGTTACCAAGAGGTTGACAAGATTGAGCCTGAAGAATCCTGAATTTAAGATCAAGCTTGTCAGAGCTCCCAAAGGATGGGATTATGATGATGATGATCAGGATGGACCTCAGGTCAACCCTCAGCAAGCCCCAACCTCGGAGAATGTTGAGTCTCAGATGGAGGCACAGACTCAACCTGAGGTACGTACTGTCGGTGATGATGTTTCTGCACCAGAGACAGTTACTGAGTCCAACTCTGTAGGGGGAAACAATGTCCCTGATATTGTGCAACCCTCAGGAAATGACTCAGTATCCCTTGTTCTTGCTCGTTCCGCTTCTTTGCCTGTTATTATCGAGGCTAACATTTCAGGATCAGGCGAGGGAACTTCAGTAGCTCCCAGTGCAGCCGTCAGCAGGAGGCGGTGGCTAGATGATCACTCATTGGCTGACATCATTGGTGATGTCAATGAGGGGGTCAGGACAAGGTTGTTCTTTGGTGAGAGTGCTATGTTCTGTTGCTTTCTGAGTGATCAGGAACCTAAAAACGTAGAAGTAGCTCTTGCTGACCCCAACTGGATCTTAGCCATGCAGGATGAGCTCAATCAGTTTGAGCGGAATCAGGTTTGGGAATTAGTTGATAGACCTAGGCGTCAACATGTTATTGGCACCAAATGGGTCTTCAAGAACAAGAGGGATGAGAAGAATGTTGTTGTCAGAAACAAGGCCAGACTAGTGGCAAAGGGTTACTCCCAGGCCGAAGGGATTGACTATGATGAGACCTTTGCTCCGGTCGCAAGATTGGAAGCAATCAGGTTGTTTTTGGCATATGCAACATTCAAGAAGTTCAAAGTGTATCAGATGGACGTGAAGAGTGCATTTCTGAATGGTGTACTAAACAAAGAGGTTTATGTTGAGCAACCTCCAGGGTTCGAAGTTGGAAATAAGGTATATCACCTAAAGAAAGCCCTTTATGGCCTGAAGCAAGCTCCGATAGCCTTGTACAATACACTTTCCCAGTTCCTGATAGACCACGGGTTCGTGAAAGAAACTGTGGACAGGACCCTCTTCCGGATTTCCGAAGGGGAGGACATTCTCTTGGTTCAAATTTATCTGGATGACATAATATTTGGATCTCCTAATCTGAAGCTTTGTGAGAAATTCTCCAAGCTGATGACTGGGAAGTTTGAGATGTCAATGATGGGAGAAATGAACTTCTTTCTGGGTCTCCAAGTCAGGCAATCTAACTCCGGAATTTCCATAAATCAGCCCAAGTATGCGAGGGACTTGATTCAGAAATTTGGAGTTCAGTCCAGCAAAGTCTTACGTATTCCCATGAACATAAATGAGAAGCTGGATCCTGACAAAGAAGGAGCCTCAGTGAATCAGACTGAATATAGGACACTGATTGGATCTTTATTGTACCTGACTGCAAGTCATCCTGACATTACTTATGCAGTCAGAGTTTGTGCAAGGTATCAGTCTGATCCGAAGAAGAGTCATCTAGAGAGTGCCAAAAAGATATTGAAATACCTAAGAGGTACAGTCAATTTAGGACTTTGGTATCCCTCTGATGATAACCTAGAACTGACTGGGTATTTAGATGCAGATTATGGAGGCTGTAAGCTTGATAGGAAATCAACTACAGGTACATGTCAGTTTCTAGGGAGTAAACTGATCTCTTGGTTTTCTAAGAAGCAAACCAGTGTTGCAACGTCTACTACTGAGGCTGAGTATATGGCGGCAGGCAGTTGTTGCTCCCAGATCCTTTGGTTGAAGCAACAACTGAGAGACTACCAAATAGAGGCCTATGAAGTCCTAATTTATTGTGACAACAATAGTGCCATTGCCATATCACAAAACCCAATCTTACACACAAGGTGTAAGCATGTAGACATCAAGCATCATTTTATCAGAGATCATGTTGAAAAGAAGGATATAAGGATGTAGAGAGTCCCTACTGATAAGCAGAGAGCTAACATCCTGACTAAGGCTTTGCCTGAAACCGGTTTGTTGAGTTGTCAATAGAGTTAGGACTCCTTGACCCAGGCTTAGGAGATTCAGTATGAATCTCAGTTCAGTATGCATAAGGTCAGGGGGAATGACTAACTAGGACTCAGGATGAAGGAATCTCAGAGAGAAAGTGAATGGTTGTAGGGGGAACACTCAGTGTAAAAGGATGATCAGTTTAGACTGGCTAAGATTCAGGACACAGAGTTCAGGACTTGTCATCCTGATAGGACACAAGTGGTATCAGTCAGATAACAAAATCTGACTGAATGGTATGTTTCCTGAATTATTTTTAGTCATCATATCTTGCTTGCATCATCATTGACACTGTTTGTCGTGTTGTCAAATCAAATCTTTTTGTCATTTAATCCCAGCCATTCATTTAATATTCAGTTATTATTTAATGTAAATTATTTGAATACAATACGGACATGCTCTGACGAGCATTTAATGCAAAGTGGGCGGGAACGGTTTCCGATAAATTTTTGAATCATTAATTTTGAAAACCGAAGAGGCTCAATCCGCATCAATGCATCAAAAGTCTTAATCTCAATCGTTGAATTTCATGAGTCATGTCTTTCTGAGCCGTCCGATTAAAACTGAATTTTTGTATAAATAAGGGAAGTTTTGCCTTTGCGACTTTTACGCACTAAAATATTTTTCTTGCTATATTTCTCTCTGCAAATCTTTTTCTTCACATCTTCAAATCATCATCCATGGCTTTACCTTCTGCCGACACATTCTTTGGGAACCTTTTCCATTTAAGGAATGAAATTCACTGGGAACCCTATGGTGATTTTTCTTCTAATCACCCAGACATTTTACCTGTGAAGGAATTGTTTGTAAATGCAGAACTTTTACAATTCATCATAGCGAAGCCCAAGAAACTCCATCCTCGACTTGTTGCTACTTTCTACTTGAAGATGGCACTGAACAAGGACACCCAAGAATGGGAATCTTGCATTCCCTTGACCTCTTGTGTGAAGGGGAAGGATGGTGAGGATGAGATGGTGAGGGATTGGGTCACCATCAACATCAGGCAGAAGATTAAGGAAGTCTTCAATCTACCTGATTCTGGACGCAACCCTGTTGACTATGGAGTTGGTGATGAGAGGGATTATCTCCAGTCTCTCTGTGATGGAGTTGTTGTTCTAAAGTCAGGGTTGAACAAGTCCGTTCTGAGGACTACCAACCGTCACTTCTTCGACCTGACTAGTCAGGGAGTGATGGGGATTGCTGGAGGGTTAGAGTAGATCTCCAGGCCAAAGCAGTATACAATGATGGCATTCAAAGATGCAATTGTGCAAAGATTCAACTGGGAGGAATACTTCCTTCATTTAATGGTGGCTGAGAAGAGTAAGATCAAATACTAGCCAGAGGGTCAGGCGACGTTTGATGCCAAGAGGCACTTCGGCACGAAGATCTCTCTGATCTTAGAGACGCTGGCTCTTGGAGATGTTGATCAGGCTCAATCTCTCGAGATTCCAGCAAAGGTTGATCTTTTCAGATCTTTCTCTGGTGATGCTGGCACTCAGAAGAAGAGGAGCAGAACCTTGATGAAGAGGGGTCAGGCGAGCAAGGCTCAGGCGACCGAGGCTAAGGCTCGGCCGAGCACGACTCAGGGAATCAAGGCCTAGGCAACAAGCCTACTGAAGACAAGGGTTCAAAGCCAGCAGGGGACAAGTCCAAATCTTCCGGACCCAAAAAACTTAAGCTAAACTTTCTTTATCCCAGATCAAGAGCATCCAAGAAAGTTGTGGAAGAGAAGGAAGCTCAGCCTGAGAAAGAACCATCTCAACCTGAGTCGGAACCTCAGTAAGAAATTTCGGAAGGGGAAACTACTTAGTCTGCTCTCGTGGTTGCCCCTATTTCAGCCATTCCGGAATCTACACCCTCAGATCCATCGTCGTCTGTTTATGAGCAAGATGTGGCGAGTGATCAGATTCAACAGTTCTTGACCGAATATCAGCATGAAGAGGTCAGATCTGAAGAGGGTCAGGGGGAACCCACTCAGGGGGAACCCATTGCTGAAAAGGAAGCTGAAAGAGTTCAGGCAGATGTTTCATGGCCCTTTCCCGCACCTGATGAGAACTCTCTACCTGACTTTGAGGTCGTAGCGAGGGGAAGGGTAGCTGACGTGGTGGATCGGAGGTTTCCTGATCTCTCTGAAGCTCAGAAGGAGGCGGTGGTGCAGCTCCGCACTTATGCAATGATCAGGACTGCCACCTGGCCTGAACTTGATGAGCTGACCAAGGTGAAAGGTGTGAACACGCTGGCTGATGATGAAGCAGCCTTGTTTGATTACTTTCAGGTAAATTCACTAAATCACCTGATTCGTATGCCCGACTTTATCAAAATAGTCCAAAGGATTTATCCTGAGGCATCAGCAGCTGAGCCCGAGCAAGAAAGAGATGGAAAGGAACTGGCTCTAGTTCCCCATGTAGAGGCTCAGGGAGAAAATCAGGTAATTGGGCAAGAAGTGGATCAGCCTGGAAGGATGTTGAATTGGTGGACAAGGAGAAGGAAGGTAAGAAGAAGGTGATTGAGATTGCTGATAATGAAACTGTTCAGCAAGGTGCCACTGATGTGATCAGTGCACCACCCAATGACGCACCACGTAGACCCAGGGCTGCTGAGGGTTCTCGGGACAATCTGAGTTCACTCGTTAAAATCCCCGGAGGTACAATTCAGAAAAGATGGGCTTGGGGATGAACACTCAGTGGAATCAACCGTCAGCTCAGTGTGCACAATACGAGGATTAACAGGTTCAATCTGACTGCAAACATGGCTAATAATCGTGTGAAGAAAGTGGAGCGGGATCTGAACAAAATGGGAAGGGATATGAACGTTGCAATCGATCTTCTCGGAGAAGTCAAGATAAAACACTCAGTAGATCTAACTATTATCACAGAACAGGCAAAAGGGGCTATTCGGAGTTGCAAGCAAATGGTCTCTGATGTCAAAACTCAGCAGGAGTCGAAGCTAGCTACTTTTCTTGATCAACAACTGAATGAAAGGGTTGATCAGTTGGTTGATGTAGCCAAGCTGAAAACAGATTTGAAAGCTGAACTGCTGAGTGAAATGGCCAATCAAGAGAAGAAGGAGATCGAAACTACTCTGAACTCCAGGATGGAGGGTTTTGAAGGCCGACTGAAGTCAGAGCACAATCAAGCAGTGAAGGAACTGAGTTTCAGTCTGAGAGGGATGGCTAGTCAGATCGGACAACTTCAGGGCAAGCAGCAGGAGATGGTGGATCAGTTCAAAATGCTGGTTGGCTCGGTTGAAGAGGTGGTTGACAAAATCAACTCTGATGATGCCAAAAAGGGGGAAGAAGGGAAAAAGCAAATTGGTAAAGGCAAAAAGAAGATCCTCCCCCCTGAACTGAAAGCTACGGACAGAAAGAGAACAAGGTCCATTTCTGCCACTGAAGCTGCTGAATGCTCAGATCCGAAGAGGAACACCCACTCAAAAGAAACTGGTACTGACTGAGTCGGAGAAGCAGGCGAAGTTGAAGGAGTTGTCGCTGCTCAGTCAGATCCAAAGGCTGAAAGAGTCCAACGAGTACCTGACTTCACAGATTCAGAAGAAGAAGTCTGTGTTTTCTGGATCTCGGAAAGACTCAGAGGAAGTTAGAGGTTAATCCAGGTCAGGGCCCTCCTCCAGTTCAGTTCGTAGAGGATTTCATTTCGGTTGAGATGTTGGAGGTTTGGATTCTGATACGGAATAGATGGGCCTATCTATTCTGTGTGGTAGGGTTGTGGGACGATCTAACTGAAGATAAAGACATCATACTCCATCACTGGATGGCACAGGAGCATCCTGATCTGTGGGCTAAGATAATCAGAAATGCTGACACTGAAGGTGTAGAGATCACTCCTCCGGAATTCATCAAGTATCCTCCTCCACTCTTCAGGAACTCCAAGCAACTGGACCGAAAGGTAATTTCTGAAGAAGCCGGTGCAGTTGGTGATCGGAACAGGATGAAGCAGATCCTGAACTGAGACTTGGAGATGTATGAGATTCTTCAGGCTTCTTGGGACAAGGACGAAGAATAGATATCAGGAGTTAGTTGTTCAGGAAATTTTTGTAATAGCTTCAGGATGCATGTACTTTCAGATTTATCAATGAAGTTATTTAATGTTTCCTGAGTACAACTTCTAGTTGACTCCTAAATTTACTTTTCAGTATCCTTATCAAGAACTGTACTAACCCATTCCTTGTTTTCATCTTATAGACTAAGTGCCTATTTTGTCAGAAGGTACTGAACTTTTTTCACTGACTAAGTCAGTTGATTGTCTAGATGAATAGGAATTTGCTTAAGGGTTTTGGCATCATCAAAAAGGGGAAAATTGTTGGGACAATCTGAATATTTTGATTAGATCCCAAAACCCCTGATGAATTTGCCTAAGTATAGTTGTTCAGGATAGTCTAGTTCAGGATAGTCAGGTTAGGGATTCAGTTCAGGGGGAACGTGTTGAAGACTGAAGGAGATTGGAGTCGACCCAATTTACTGAAGTCTGAAGTGCAACTCGCCCTGACGAAGGTCAGAGTCAGTCTTGCTGAAGATTGCCTGAACTGAAGCTGAAGACCAAAGTCTGAAGATCCATCCTGAAGACCATCTAGAACATCATTGACTGATGGTTCTACTGAGTACACTAAGCATGCTCAGGATAGAACTTAGTCAGTGAAGAGTAAGTGTAACCTATCAGGCCGAGCTGAATGCTCGTAAGACCTGACTTAGGCCTTGAGTCAGTTTATCTGACTCATGTAAGTCCAAAGCAAAAAGGTTACACATACTGGGCTGAATAACCTATCAGGCCAAGCTGAATGCTCGTAAAGACCTGACTTGGGCCTTGGTTCAGTTTACCTGAATCATGTAAGTCCAAAGCAAAAAGGTTATTTATGCTATGGGATAAAGAGACAAAGAGAATGTCAATAAGACTCCGATAAAGACAAACATTCAGGCTAAGTTATTAACAAGGGACTCAGAGTTTTGAATGTACAAGGAAGGACAAGTGTCAGATGGTCAACTAGCCGTTTGTACGGAGAGCCAATGATCTTTCGACACGCATGTACGGAGTCTGCGCAATAGTTAATACGATATTTAATGCATCTCAGAGTTGCAGGCGACGGGACAAAATTGCCAAATTAAGCATGGTGATTAGGTCAAAAGTACATCTAGCCTGCAACCACACTAAAATAGGAAAGATTTAGGTAGATCTCCTCCAACAGATCTATTTTGAATCTTGCCTATAAATATGAAGAGCCTTGCAACCATTCAAGGCTAACCGGAAATTTCCAGGCGAAAGCTCTCCCGAATCCAAGCACTCAAAGCATACTTTGAACAACACTCTGCAATTAAATTTCCCTAGTGTGGTAGTAGGATTCACTCTATATTTGCTTAGATCGATAGCTCTAATATCTAGCATTGTTTTGTATTGCTATAGCTATCTTAGTTGGAAACCAAGAATTCCAAACCACTCAGGGTGTGAGATTGGTTGGTTAGAAGGACTGGGACTTGTAAAACGCCCAGGGGTCAGTTCCTAAGAGAGGAAGTTGGCTATTCGTGTCCCTTGGCACGTAAAACCCAAGTACATATCCTCAGGGTTTTGAGGATAGCTTCCTGTTAAATCAGGTCGTGGACGAAGGAGTTGGTTATCTCCGAACCACGTTAAAAAGACCCTTGTGTGCTGATTTACTTTCGTGTTCAGGATCATAATTGTCATTCATATTAAACTGAACATACTGCATTGTTTTGATATTCAGGCTGAATCAATCATCCTGAATCTTAATACTGTGCACCAGCCTTAACCACCATATACTAAGCAAACTTAAAGAAAACGTTTTCAGAAACTAAAACGAGTAGAAACTAAGGGCTCACATTCCGCACGTACTCTAGCTTACTGAGAAAGTAGTCCAACTGACTTACTTCCGAGCAGCAGTAGGTTTGTTATCTCTACTGCTCTTCTGAGCACATCACTCACACTCAGCTTATTTGACTAACTACTGAATTGTCCCTGTTGCCCCTGTGGACCTTCAGTTTACTGAGTAACTTCAGGATCTTCCTGACTGAGGGTGTAAGAGTATTTTTCTGAGTCTTCAGAAAAATCTGACATCAGTGTATTCCCCCCATACACTGATTATGCTCATTTCGGGACCAACAGATAAATTAAGCAAGAGCTTTATCAATATGTCTAGGTCTCCCTAATGACACTTAATATCCTAATTGAGGTGACTTATCTCATAGGAAATTCTCATTGTCCTAAGGGAATTTCATCAAACACCTAGCATGCATAACATTCAATAAAGAGTTTTCATGAATAAGATCAATTATCATGTCTTGCTAATCCATTAGGGCTCTAAACATCCAATTGACAATGATAAACATTCATTCATAATATCAATTAAGAGAATTAATCATCCAAAGCATTCAAAGGATTGATAAGATCACTAAACTACTACATAAGATTCATACACCAATGCATAAAGAAATTAGCCCATGGCTAATTGAATCAACAAAACAACAATTAAGCTATCTAACATCATTATGAAGACTAATATGAAATGAGATTACAAAATTCTTACCTAAAAAAATGGAATTGAAAGTGCTATCTACTACCTTGGAAATCAAACTTGCAATCTGAAACTTGAAATGCAAAATCGAACCGTAGAAACATAGCTCTAATCACGACTAAGCTAATGCAACAAACAGATCGTTGATCCAACGGGTAGATTAAAAGTAATTGAAGATTGAAAACTAAGAAAATCGAAGAACCAACTTTGTAAATTCTCATAACTCCCTAATCTAATTAAGAATTTAAGAAAATGAATGAAAGTGTGTAGAATGTCCTTGGAAATCTGATGCCTCAAGTATATATAGTACTCCTCATGCATGGACCACAATACCCTTCATTAAAATGCACAAAAGACGAAATTGCCCCTGAAAATCTGGAATTTGACCTACTCGCGCGACTTCAAACATGTGCATGTGCGACTTGGGACTCGCACGCGAATCTGCACAGCGCCTTGTATGTCGACTCTGGAACTGGGCGCGCGACTTTGGTCAGCTGGACGCGCGACTTGGATGAGCTTTGGGCTTCTGATTTTCGACTTATTCGCTTTTGATCCGGTTTCTCATCCGATCCTCATATGGTCTTCCCTTGAGTAATTTGAACTTTTCCACATGCTCGGATCACCTCATCTTCTTCATCATAGTCTTGAACTCCTCGTTTTTGCTCATTTTCACTACAAAACACACTTTCTAGCCAATACGGGGTCAATAGCACAATGTATATCATTTTAGGGTCAAATATGAACATAATATCATCAAAACCATATAGAAATGGATGCCGAATGATGCAATTATGGCCCTATTCATTACCCAATTTTCACACTTCCGAATCATGATTTTTCTACACCAATCCATGCATTTCTAATCTACAACAAACATCATAAAGCATTTCAAATGTCAAATATGAACAACGATCACACCCCCCAAACTTTTTTGGATTGTAAATCCTAAAAGTTTGGAAAAGAGTGATGAATATTGAATTTGCAAGCATCTAAACACCAAACAAAGTGTAATCAAACACACTCAATCCAACACATGTCATACCAACTCAACATAAACTCCACCAAACTATTATTGCTTCAAATTCCTACCAAACAAAAACAAGCACGCAAAATATCTAACTACAAAGCAATCAACAACACAAACAATAATTTTTAGGATGGGTTGTCTCCCATCTAGCGCTTGGATTTAACGTCCTCTAGCTGGACGACACCAATGTTATCGAAATGGCCAAGGATATTTGTCATCCTTGCCATCAAACTTCAATCTCATAGTTTCAAAATCAAGGAAACATGTAGGATTTCTACCCCCATACACCCACTTTCATTCTCAATTTATACTTATAAGCACATGCATTTTCTTCCTCTCTTCTCCTCAACCTAATCCACCCCCATCTCCTACTATCAAAAATATTCAAGAGGATTCTCACTTCAATTTTATCATCAATTATATCAAGAGGTATAATAAACTCACAATAAACAACATCATCAATTAAAGCACAAGTAGAAGAATTTAAGGGTTTAGTAATGCTCATTTCTCCTTTAAGCTCATCTAACACTTCATTTGGTTGTTCTTCCATGATGCTCATGTCCATGAGTGGACCTTCATCTATCTCTTCTAGTTCTTTCTCCTTTCCTCCTCTTGAATAATCTTTTTCCTTTTCCTCTTTCTTGTGTTCCTTCTCCTCTCCTTCATATTCGATTCCTATCAATGTAAACAAAGGAAGTATCATATTCATGTAATCATAACGAGAATTAGTAAAATTCTTAAGATTTGAAGTTTCTTGAACACAAGGATCTTTGATCTCCTCAAACTCATCATCACCATAGAGAGACTTCATAACAAAGTTAAAGGAATCATAAAAGTCCTTGTCTACATCATGACCATCATAATCGTCCTCTTCATCATCATCCTCTTCACTCTCATCTTCTTCTCTTTTCTCTACTAGTCCATCCTTCTCTTTTTCTTGATCCCTAACAGTTTTAACATGAGGAATATTATAAGCAATATCATCAATAATAATAGGAATATCATAATCAATGCAATCATGACGAGGACTAGTAGAAATCTTAATATTTGAAAATTTTAGAAAATAATGAGCATTAATCTTCTCATAATCATCATCATCTTCATCTTTCACATTCTCATCTTCCCCCATACTTTCCACTTTCCTTTCTTGCTCTTCACCTAATGGAATATTCAATTCCATTCCAACTCCATCATCTAAGTTACCCCCATCTTCCTTCTCCACCTTATCATCACAAACCTCATACGCTTGTTGTGTCAATTGTCCCAATTGAATCTCCAAACTTTTGATTTGATGTCCATTAGTCTTACAACCCTCATACAATTTTTATTGATCTCCTCATGCATCCTTTCATTCTCCCTTCTAATCTCTTCGAATTGCTTGACAATATAGGCTAAGGTATCATTACCATGGCTTTGAGGAGCTTCTTCTTGATTAAAGGGAATAAGAGGAGGTGAAGTGTAGGAGTATGTATTTTGATAAATGTCCATTCTTATCTCTTCAATTTTCTTGACAATTTGAGCTAGAGTGTCTTCCACGTAGCTTGAAGAAGTGTCTTCTTAACTATAAGACATAGGAGGGTATGGAGTATAAGGGTATATATCTTGATAAGGAGCATAATGAGAGTAGGAATCTTGATAACAATATGAGTTAGAAGGATAAGGTTCTTCTTGTGGAGGTGGTGGTTGATATGGGTAAGGTTGATATGTATATGGATTAGGAGGATATGTGTATTGTGGAGAATACGAGTAATGGTTGTATCCGTCCATCTTCAATTGGGTTCTCTCCTACAAAAATAAGCAAGTATCAACACTCTCCAAGAATAATTAAAGGCACACAAAGAAAAACAATGTAAACATCAATCTCAACTTAACAAAGTGATCGTTTCCCTGGCAACGGTGCCAAAAACTTATTTTGTCGTTGTCGACTTTCAAGGATATTCAAGTTAACACTCAAATACAAGCCTAACAAAGAAATCATTTCCCCGGTAACGGCGCCAAAAACTTGTTTGCCGAAATCGTGCTCTCACGCAAGTGTACAAATGTAGGAAATTCAATGGGAATCAAATACAAAAAATAGATTAACAATCTAACAGATAGATTAAAAGTAATTGAAGATTGAAGATAGAAAATTAACTTTTAATCTAATTGGTAACTTCCTAATTCTCTCTCTAAACTAATTTAAGAAAATGGAATGAATGAAAAGTTCCTTCAAAAATCTGATACTTGGAGTATATTAAGTGCCCCTCATGCTTAGACCAAAGTGTCCTTCATTAAACGTGCAAAAGGATGAAGATACACTTCATGATGTAGAAAAACGTGAAGCCGCGCGAGCACACACAAGGAGGCACACGAGCAGCCTTGTCGCGTGGTCCATAAGCATGCGATCCAGAACGTGGGCGCGCGAGCTAGTTCAGTTTCGTGATGTCTAATTTTTTACTTCCTCGTTTTTTATCCGATGGCTCGTCCGAGCTTCCTAGGGTCTTCATATAAGTCATTTAAACTTCTCCACATGCTCGGATCTTATCAACTCTACCTCCATAATCACAAATTCCTCAGTTTTGCTCAATTTTCCCAATAAAACACACTTTCTTGCCAACAAGGGGTTAATAACTCAAAGTATGGGATATTAGGGTCAATTATGAACATAAACCAATTAATATCATACCAAAATGAATGCAAAATGATACAATTATGACCCTAACCAATGATGCGATTGAGATTGGTGTGTGATCTACATCATACTCTTAGAGAGTGTAGTGGTTTTCACAATTAGATACTAGATATCTCATGATGGATGCACAGATAATTTGTAAAGTATTAGCATAACCAACCAAGAAATCGTTTGATGTATTCTATTTACGTGTCTACGAAAGTATTAGTTTGTGGAGTAATGTAATAGTCCTCTGACTTGAGGTCAGTACAGACGATATGTATGGACTAATGAACTTTTGACCATGACTGACCCTTGCACTCTGAATAGAGTAGATATGGAATGCATTGAGCACATCAAGAAGTAAATGTGTGTGGTAGTTGAGCCAAGAAAGGATTCATTCCTCAAAATAGATTTAGAGAGAATACTCATCTTCTCATAACTAATGGGATCGTTAGTCATTGATCAATGCACATCATATTTCAAATAGTTTTCGAATATGACAACATGATCAATTAGTAAAATGAGATAATATGATTAAGTTATTAGAATAGACACATTATCATATTCTAGACTTAATTGGAGTATTCGTGAATGAAAGGACATATCATTTTGAGCTTCACATCACAGGTTGTTGTTGTATCCTCGCAACGTACCTCATATGTTAATTGTTTAGTTTATTGTCTAGGGATCGACTAAGAACATTAGTTTAACTAATACTTGACATATGAGGGCCTATGGGTCACGCAAAATGTAATCCTTGTTTATGAATTAAAGATGTAGGATTAAATGATTTGATTTGATCAGGAATATTTAATCAATGGATAATTCTATTGAATAGAATAATGAATATTTAATTTAATTTAATTTAATTAGATAATATTTTATAATAATATATTAGATATATTATTATATATATAGTAAATAATATATTTAATAATATTAATTATGACTGGGCTATAAATTAAATAGATTATAATAATGGGCTTAAAAGCCCATTAATTTCTATATTACTATATATATATATATATATATATATATATATTAAAGTTATAAGACTTATATTATTAATTATCATATAAAAACCCTAGTTCTCCATAATAATTAAAGTAACTTCCGGGAACGTCTTCCAAACACACTTTGAGAAGTTGAACACCAACAACTGTTGCGAATTCATAGACGATGATCACGTGGATACTATAGTAGAGGATCCGACTGCGAGAATATTTTTTAAGAATATTCGTTTACTCCTTGTTGATTTTTTTATATACAACTATGCCTGATTTCTGTGTTGGGGAGTCAATTTCTTCTGCTGCAATTACATGTTTACTTGTTTAGACTCCTAAATATTCCAACAGCGGTATCAGAGCTGGCTTTGATTAATGGTTGTATGTCATCAGCTATGTGATTTCGTAAATAATATGTTGCTTGATTTCTAATTTTATTTTGCCTAAACGATTATTGACTTTGAATCATTCTGCATTATATTTACGATTTCTGAAATCAAAGGTTTTTATTTTGGAGATTTACTTTTTGGAATCTTTTAATTGTTTATGAAACCAAAACTTGGATGTGCCATCCCAATCTATTTCCTCGGTGAAGCCTAGTTCTTGTGTGCAATGTGCGATGTACTGTCCCAATTTGTGAATTAATTTTTGAAATCAGAATATTGGGTACATGGTTTCCATGGCCGCTACCGGAGGACTTGCTGGGTGAGTCTCCCGGTCGAAAAGTGTAACCGACGGTGGCCGATCCGGTCCAATTGGCGGTACACAGCGTCGACCGCAGCGGTACATAGAATCAATCACTGGTAGCTGGGTTGTGCTAGGAATCACCCATGGTTAATCGACAACAGTGTTAACTTTTATAGGGACACAAAGTGTCGCCGTATGATGGTTGTTAACCACCTAATTTGTTCCACAGGCCCAAGCAGAGGAACAATGAGGTGATGTCAATCGGACTAGGTTCGATAAACTAGAAATTGTAGATATTACAATTGGTTTTGTCACCTACCAGTTATACTATCGCAGTAATCAGCCAAAGCAGGTGCTGTGGTAGTAGGAACGTGGATCCTAGTCCATTGTAATTTATACTACCTCTGTCCACAAAAAAAACTCTCAGATATTTACACGTGGTTTAATACAATATGTTGAAAGGTATTATGGGATATTGTGAGGTCCATTATAAATAAAGGGAATATCTTTGGAAAGTACGTCATATGTAGTTTCCAAAGATAATCTCTTTATTTATATCGGACCTCACAATATCATGTAATACCTTCCGACATGTTGCCTTAAACCACGTGCAAATATCTAAGCGTATTTTTTATGGACGGAGGGAGTATCAGATATAAATTTGTACTCTTCCGATGAGGTTGTTGAGTATGTGAAAATAATGGAGAAAAATTAAATTAAAGGTCATGCTTACTTTGATTGCTTAATATCGATCATAGGAATTATGTGTTTTAATTCCCATCCATTTTATTTCTTAATTTCTCTAGGTTGGTTGAATTGAATAATCTGTCGTTGAGATTTGTTCTAGAAACAAACAAATTTGCTGGGTCAAACTTTATGGTTTGGCACCGCAATATGCGTTTGGTGCTGAGATAAGAAAAGATTGAGTACATGTAAGACACTGATTAGGGTCATAATTGCATCATTTTGCATGCATTTCTATATGGTTTTGATGATATTATGTTCATATTTGACCCTATTATGCTATGCTTTGTGCATTTGACCACTTGTTGGCTAGAAAATTGTGTTTATAGGTGAAAACAAGCAAAAAGGTGAAGAGACGAGCAAGTTCGAGAAATTCTGGATTTGTATAGTTGAGCCAAATGGTGTAAATAATATAATACATTAAAGAGCTCGAAGAGAGGGTCGCAACAAAAAAAGAATCTAGTCAATCGATGCTCTAGAACTCAAGATATGAAGAAAACGAGGAAGTCAAAGATCGGCTGGCACAGAATCGTATAGGTCACGCGCCCAGCCTTCTTCACTCACGCTCCCAGCCTCTTGTTCTCGCACACAGCTACGTGTGCTCGTGACCACACGTCCACTTTCAGTTGATCGAGTGCCTTGTGCATTTTCCAAAATTTAAGGGGAAGTTTTGTCATTCGCGCGTTTAATGAAGGTCACTTTGGACTAAACATTGTGGGTGTTAAGGTTATACTAGAAAGTACAATTTTACTTTGTATAACTAAATTGAATCTTTGAGCTTTATCTGAAATAAATCTTTTATCATTGTAGTTTAGATAAATATGAATATTATTTATTTATCGCAATCCGTTCATATAATAGTACAAGTTACACTATAGATAAAGGTGGTGATCCCCAGATAACTCACAGCAAGATAACATTATCATTTTCTTGTAACAAGTACTAAATTCACAACCTAGATGGGATTTGAGCACCCCATTGGTAAACGGTTGATGTGTAGATCCCAGATTGGCTTATCTTGACCAAGGGGTTGCACTAGTGCATGATGATGCATTGAAGAGGACCTACAGAGAGGTAATTCTTTCATACTGATTTATGGGATGAAGAATTAGACCTCAGTGGTCGTTTATTTCTAAATCTCTGTCCCTTAAATAGGACTATGTGTGATCCGTGCGTGGCACTTTATTTTGTTATGGGTAGAGAGTCAATAAGACTCAATACTTTGCATCTTGGGTGACGCCATTGAGAACATGACAGTTGCTAAGATTTAATACAGAGGAACGTGTGCTTGGAAAGTCTTCCATGATTAGTCCCCTTGGTGGGCTCCAAATGTTCGTCATACTAAATCTTGCAAGTGGAATTTGTTTCCGGTATGATGATAAAGAAGAGCTGTCCTTACTCCAAGGTTAAGATGTTATATTAATTAAAGCGTTCAGTGGCTTGATTAATTAACGGACAAGAGAATCTTAAACACGGGAAATAATGACCGGGAGCCATATGATTGTAATATGGGTTAAGATGGATAGTGCAACATTAATCCTATAGTGGAGTGAGATTAATGTTAATGGGTTGAATGGCATTGGGCTCAATGTTAGAATTCAAGGCCCATTAGGAGGTCCAATCTTAATTCTCCTAAAGGCCCCTCAAGTAGCCCAATTAAATGTCCAACAATAAATAAGGTGTTTAAAATAAAAAAACTAATTTTGGGCCCAATAAGTGTTATTTTCGAAATATGTATGTATATTAAATAAATGAGAGATTTTATGGAAAATAGATATGTATCTTGAATACAAGAATATCTAATAAAATCAAGATCTCATGGAATTAAAAAGTACATCATAATTTTCGAAAAATACATGAAAAAAAGAATATCAAGAATTGAATATTTAGTGTTCAAGATTATCACGATTAGAATATTTGATATTCATGATAATCAAGATTTGAAATATTATATATTCAAGATATTCAAGATCTTGTATTCTCATTATAAATATGAGATGATACAAGACTTCATGATTATTATTATTGGAGAGCAATTTTCAAAAATTGCAGTCTATTGGGCAATAAATATTTTTCTTTCCTTGTGTTGTGATTATTCGTGTGGCCTTCCACCGGGTGCACGAATAAGGACAAGGGAATACTTGAGAATGCTTTTGGGTTTATCAAGTTGATTGCTTAGGAGTTGGAACATAAGGCGGTTAAAGTAGATAAAGCATCTCAAAGGACGCCTATTGTCTCAGAAAGTGCCTTTCACCAAGGAAACAAAGGACGCCTTTTGTCTCAGAAACTGCCTTTTCTCCAGGAGGTATAATTCACTAAATCCCTTAGTTCCCCATGTATAGGGCTTTATGTGATTATATTTGTTCATATGTTTTGCATGCAAAGCCTGTTGTTGGGTATACAATTATTTGATTTAATTATGTTTAAATCATGATATTAATTGTAGGCTTAAATTTGTATTTAGCGTAAATCCCGAATAGTTCCGCGTATAATTCCCCAACAACTGGTATCAGAGCCGATTTCGGGCTCTATACGTTAAATTGTAATTTAAGTGTTATAATATTAAATTTGAAAATTGGATAGTAGAATTGCTAGATCTTTTTTGCAGGTATCCAATTGTCATGGTATTTAATATTTTTTATGCATGCATGTATGATGATGCGGTTTTAAAATCCGATTCGTTCGGATCGTTTCTCCCGTGAGAAAATCCACGGGTAGACTATGTTGTTTTTATGTAATAGACTAGTCAAGATGATAGGTTTATTTATTTTTTGTAAATAAATTGTAACTGATATCGTAGACGAAGAACAGAGATTTTAAGGCCCGGAGACAAAGTTGGTGAAATTTTATTGCGGTCAAGTGGGAGCTTAATCGAGATGAATGATGAAGCTTGAAGACGAACGATGATTACGATATCTCGTAGTCAAAACGAGAAATTAAACCATGATAATTGGATATAACGTGCCAATTTATTTAATTTGTTTTGATGCATGCTTTATTTATTTAATTTGATTAAATATTTTTATTGCATGAATATCGTGATGAAAAATCTCAACTCCGAAAATTACTAAGTATGTTTTAAATATAATTCGGTATTTTATTCTATATAATAAAATTGAATTATTTGTGTCCATGATTTATTTGTTTGTGAAGTCTTTTGGCTACGCATTGGCAAGCGCCTTTCTCCCTATCGGATAGGCCAAAAGACAAGTTCACATGAACGAATTCTCAAAAGGATGATTGTGGATTATTATTAGTGGCGGTATTGACCCTCCCATCGAGTGGCTTGCTCAAAATGAAGTGATAATCCTGTATTTAATCATGGTTAATACTTAGGTATAAAATTGGCATTTTATTACTCCCCATCGGAGTCCCTACCGATTTTATATGGTCAAGTGGGAGCAGACTATTAATTTTTGAAATTAAAAGTTTATAATTGTTCTTGTTTGTAACTTGCTTAAATGTGTTTGCATAAACATCCACACTCATCGTGGCTTATGTGAACTGTTTTAAGATATCGGCCGATTTATGCTATGTATTTTTTGAGATTTTGTACAAAGCATAATCAAAATTTTGTGATAATCTTTGCGAATCGATGTATGTACTGATGCAATGTATGTTTTATTTCAGCTCAGCATGTCGTCTCCTTTTAAACCACTGTTTACGATACTTAAATATAACAAATTGGAAGGTGAAAACTATGTTGATTGGAAACGTCACTTATTTATTGTCCTAACCGCACAACAACACAAATGGGTTCTTGACACCCCAAAGCCCCCTACGCTTACGGATGATGCGGATATTGCCGAAAGGGGATATCATAGGGAGTGGATGAAATCCGATGAAATGGCTAGGTGTACCATCATGGCTTCAATGTCAGATGTGTTGCAACACTAACACCAAGACATGGAATCCGCTTCTGATATGATGCTAAACCTTAAGGAAATGTTCACTCATCAGAATCGTACGGCTAGGCAAATCACCATGCGAGATATGTTGTTGCTGAAAATGGTGGAGGGAATGCCCGTAAGGGATCACGTTCTCAAGATGATGGGCTACCTCAACAAGTTAGAGGTACTTGGAGCGGAATATGATGCGGAAACGCAAGTTGATTTCGTTCTCCATTCTCTACCGAAAAGCTTTGAGCAGTTCCAGTTGAACTATAAGAAGAATAATTAAGAGTTTACGTTGGCACATCTCTTGCAAGCATTAGTATCGGCAGAAACACTCATGGGACACCAAACTCAAGTCTTAGTGGCAAGCGGTCCGACTTCTTCCGCACCGAAAGATGGGAAGAAGAAGAAGAAGAAGACCAAAGGCCTGAACCAAGCTAATGGTAAGGTGACTAATGAGGGAGAGGTCAAGAAAGCTACCAAAGGGAAGTGTTTCAACTGCGGTGAGAAAGGACATTGGAGGACGACCTGTCCCAAGCCAAAGAAGGCCGGGAAGAAAGGTAATTCTCATGCATTTGTTGTTGAAACTTATTTAGCAGTGTATGCTTCCCATTCGTGGGTAGTGGATACGGGAGCCACTGATCATATATGTTTCACTTTACAGGGATTCCGGAAAACCCAGCAACTTTGTGCGAATGAGATCCTCATCACATTGGGCGATGCTACGAGGGTAGCGGCTGTCGCAGTGGGAGACGTGCACCTATTTTTTGAAGATAGAGTTTTAGTATTAAAGGATGTTCTTTATGTTCCCAGTTTTAGGAAGAATTTAATTTCGGTTTCTAAATTGTAAGTTGATGAATACTCTGTTTCTTTTAATAATATGGTTGTTATTTTTCAAAACGATCAGTTCATCTGTTCGGGAACATTAGTGAATAATCTTTATACTATTAAAAGTTCACGTCATACGCAAAATGCTTCTTATAACACATCGACTATTTCTAAGAAAAAAAAAATTCTTCAGGCTAGAGGAACACTTCTATGGCATCTAAGACTTGGTCATATTAATCTAAAGGGAATTCAAAGGTTGGTGGCGGACGGCTCGTTGGAGTCTCTCCATGTTGAGCCATTTCCAACATGTGAATCTTGTTAAGAGGGGAAAATGACCTAGAGGGCCTTCGGGGCCAAGGGGAATAGAGCTAGTGAAGTGTTGGAAATCGTTCACACTGACGTATGTGGGGCAATGTCGATTCAAGCTAGAGGAGATTTTGAGTATTTCGTAACTTTTATGGATGATTACTCAAGATATGGGTACGTTTACCTTATGCGGCGTAAATCGGAAACCTTTGATAAATTCAAAGAGTTCAAAGCCGAGGCTGAGAAACATAGGGGAAAGAGTATCAAGTTCCTACGATCGGATCGTGGGGGCGAATACCTCAGCAATGAATTTTGGACCTACTTGTCAAGTGAAGGGATAGTATCCCAATTAACCGCACCCGGTACCCCTCAATAAAATGGGGTTGTGGAAAGAAGAAATTGAACTCTTTTAGAAATGATCAGATCTATGATGAGTTATTCGGAGTTACCCAAGTCATTTTGGGGCTATGTCATTGGAAACAGCGGCTCACATTCTAAACTTGGTGACATCCAAATCGGTTCATAAAACTCCCACAGAATTGTGGACCGGGCTTAAGCCTAGTTTGAGACACATAAGGATTTGGGGGTGTCCGGCATATGTGTTGGATAAGGAAGCCAGAAAATTGGATCCACATTCGGAATTGAGATTGTTTATAGGATACCCTAGAGGAACGAAATGGGGTATGTTCTATAGTCCCAAGGACCAAAGAATCGTAATTAGTACGCATTCTAAGTTCTTGGAAGAAGACTATGTGAACAATAGAAAGCCCAAAAGTGATATTACCTTAGATGAAATAAAAGGGCATAATCATATACCAAGGGTACAAGTTGATGTACCACGCGACACACCAACACAACCGGAGCCTCGTCGTAGTGGGAGGGTTGTGAGACAACCCGAGAGATTCATGTTCGTGGGAGAGTCATCTGACTTGGTCCCCAGGGAAAATGAATTAGACCCTTGGACATACGACGAAGCACTCCAAGACAAGGATGCAGATTCTTGGCAAACAGCAATGAAAGCCGAGATGGGGTCTGTGCAAATGGATGTCAAGACAGCTTTCCTTAACGGAAGTCTTGAAGAAGAAATCTATATGTATCAATCCGAAGGCTTTATTGAAAAAGGCCAAGAGCACCTTGTATGCAAGCTTAAGAGGTCTATCTACGGACTTAAGCAAGCATCGCGAGCTTGGAATCACGGTTTTGATCAAAGTGAATTTGAGAGTTGTGTGTACAAGAAGTGTGTCGGAACTGCCGTGGTATTCTTAACACTATACGTAGATGACATTTTGCTCATTGGAAATAATGTAGTGGTGTTATCAGACATGAGGGTATGGTTGTCAAATTAGTTTGATATGAAGGACTTAGGGGAAGCCGGTCATGACTTAGGGATCAAGATTACTCGAGATCGCAAGAAAAGATTGATCGGCTTATCGCAAGCTTCATACATAGACACTGTTTTGAAACGATTTAGCCTGCAGAATTCCAAGAAAGGTTTTGTACCATTTAGACATAGAATTCATCTATCGAAAGTTATGTGTCCGAAGACACTAGAAGAGATAGATTGCATGAAAGGAATCCCATATGCTACGGCAGTTGGAAGCCTCCTGTATGCTATGCTATGTACGAGACCGGATATCTACTTTGCCGTAGGCATGGTAGCACGATATCAAAGTAACCCCGGGAAAGAGTATTGGACGGCTGTTAAGAACATTCTGAAATATCTCAAGAGAACTCGAGATAGAATGTTGGTTTATCAGTCAGATTGTCAAATCCCCGTTGGTTATTCGGACTCGGATTTCCAATCAGATATAAATTCCATATAGATCTACCTCGGGTAATGTGTTTCTTTTGGGGAAGGAGCCATGATATGGTGAAGTGTGCATCACTGATTCCACCATGGAAGCCGAATAAGTAACTGCTTATGGAGCAGTGAAGGAATTGGTTTGTCTCAAGATCTTCTAAGTGGACTTGGATAAAATTCCAAATTTGTCTAGCACTGTAATGCTAAGGCAGTTGCAAATTCAAGGGAACCAAGAGTCCACAAGGGCAACAAACACATTTAAGGATATACAATCTTAGACGAGAAATCGTTAAGAGAGGAGATGAAGATATGGCGAAGATCGAATTGGAAGACGACCTAGTTAATCCTCTCACAAAGTGTCTGCCTCTATGTACATTCGAGAGACATGTGGGAGGAATGGGAGTCAAATGTGTTGCCAATCTGCTTTGAGTATAAGTGGGAGAAATTATTAGGAGATATGTAGTACATAGATATGCTGTAGTATACTTAAAAGCAGACTTTGAGTATAAGTGGGAGATTGTTAGGGTTATACTAGAAAGTATGCTTTTACTTTGTATAACTAAACTGAATCTTTGAGCTTTATCTGAAATAAATCTTTTATCACCGTGCTTTAGATAAATATGAATGTTATTTATTTATTGCAAACAGGTAACGATCGAGCTTATCTTAGCTTATATTTGAGCCACACTGAACAAGTGACCGAGCGAAAATGCTCTGGAAGCCCGAACCTTGGGCGCTCGATCATCAATGTCCGAGCGCTTGCTCAAGGCTGTCCGAGCGCCGAGCAGTGCATGTTAGGGTTATACTAGAAAGTATGCTTTTACTTTGTATAACTAAACTGAATCATTGAGCTTTATCTGAAATAAATCTTTTATCATTGCGCTTTATATAAATATGAATGTTATTTATTTATTACAATTCGTTCATATAATAGTACAAGTTACACTATAGATAAATGTGGTGATCCCCGGATAACTCACAGCAAGATCACATTATCAGTTTCTTGTAACAAGTACTAAATTCACAACCTAGATGGGATTTGGAACACCCCATTGGTAAACGGTTGATGTGTAGATCCCAGATTGGCTTATCTTGACCAAGGGATTGCACTAGTGCATGATGATGCATTGAAGAGGACCTACAGAGAAGTAATTCTTCTGTACTGATTTATGAGATGAAGAATTAGACCTCAGTAGTCGTTTATTTCTAAACCTCTGTCCCTTAAATAGGACTGTGTGTGATCCGTGCGTGGTACTTTATTTTGTTATGGGTAGAGAGTCAATAAGACTCAATACTTTGCATCTTGGGTGACGCCATTGAGAACATGACAGTTGCTAAAATTTAATACAGAGGAACGTGTGCTTGGAAAGTCTTGCATGATTAGTCCCCTTGGTGGGCTCTAAACGTTCTTCATACTAAATCTTGCAAGTGGAATTTGTTTCCGGTATGATGATAAGAAAGAGTTGTCCTTACTCCAAGGTTAAGATGTTAAATTAATTAAAACGTTCAGTGGCTTGATTAATTAACGGACAAGAGAATCTTAAACACGGGAAATAATGACCGGGAGCCATGTGATTGTAATATGGGTTAAGATGGATAGTGCAACATTAATCCTATAGTGGAGTGAGATTAATGTTAATGGGTTGAATGGCATTGGGCTCAATGTTAGAATTCAAGGCGCATTAGGAGGTCCAATATTAATTCTCCTAAAGGCCCCTCAAGTAGCCCAATTAAATGTCCAACAATAAATAAGGTGTTTAAAAAGAATTAATTTTGGGCCCAATAAGTGTTATTTCGAAATATGTATGTATATTAAATAAATGAGAGATTTTATGGAAAATAGATATGTATCTTGAATACAAGAATATCTAAAAAAATCAAGATCTCATGGAATTAAAAAATACATCATAATTTTCGAAAAATACATGAAGAAAAAGAATATCTAGAATTGAATATTTAGTGTTCAAGATTCTCAAGATTAGAATATTTGATATTCATGATAATCAAGATTTGAAATATTAGATATTCAAGATCTTGTATTCTCATTATAAATATGAGATGATACAAGACTTCATGATTATTATTATTGGAGAGTAATTTTCAAAAATTGCAGTCTCTTGGGCAACAAATATTTTTCTTTCCTTGTGTTGTGATTATTCGTGTGGCCTTCCACCGGGTGCACGAATAAGGACAAGGGAATACTTGAGAAGGCTTTTGGGTTTATCAAGTTGATTGCTTAGGAGTTGGAACATAAGGCGGTTGAAGTAGATAAAGCATCTCAAAGGACGCCTTTTGTCTCTGAAAGTGCCTTTCACCAAGGAAACAAAGGACACCTTTTGTCTCAGAAGCTGCCTTTTCTCCAGGAGGTATAATTCACTAAATCCCTTAGTTCCGCATGCTTAGGGCTTTATGTGATTATATTTGTTCATATGTTTTGCATGCAAAGTCTGTTGTTGGGTATACAATTATTTGATTTAATTATGTTTAAATCATGATATTAATTGTAGGCTTAAATTTGTATTTAGCGTAAATCCTGAATAGATCTGCGTATAATTCCCCAACAGTGGGCACTATAAATACTCAAGGATCAGATTCTCAAAGGAACTTTTACCATTTTTCATTTTCTTAGATTAGTTTAGAGAGAAAATTAGGTGGTTACCAATTAGATTAGGAGTTAATTTCTTACTTCTTTCTTCAATTACTTTTTATCCATCTATTTGATCGTTGATCCGTTTGTTGCTTTAGATTCTTTTCATCATTATCTACATTCCTACGGTTCAATTTTGTATTTCACATTCCAGGTTAGAAGATAACTTTTCAAGGTTTGATGATTGTATTTCAATTCTTCAACAATTGGTAAGAATTCTTGTATTTCCTTTCATATTAGTGATAATCATGTTTGTCTATAGCTTAATTGTTGTTTAGTTCCAACAATTAGCCATGGGCTAATCTCCTTGTTGCATGGTAGTATGAATACTATGATGTAATTTGGTCTCCTGTTATTCCTACTGAATGATAAAGTGATCTTGTTGGATTAGTTCTCTTATTAATGATTTGTATGAATGTTTGGTATGCCAATTGGATAATTTGAGCCTATATGAGTTTGCAAGACATGAGAATTGAGTTTATTCATAAAATCTCTTAGTTGAATGTTGTACACACCAAGTGTTTGATTAATGGCTTTTATGACCAATGAGAATTGCATTTAAGCCTAGACCTCTTAATTAGAGTATTGGATATTGTAGAGAGATCTAGACACCTAATAGAGCCCTTTAGCTTGTATTGTTAGAGAGATCTAGACACTAGTTAGAGTCATAGCTTGATTAAGACACCAAGAGACCTTTGCATGCTAGGATGGTGTTTAGTCAAAAGGTATCTACGTGCAAGTTTACAAGATCGTTATTGTAACTGCAAGTTGACCAAGTTTATATTTTATCGAACACAGGGAGAGGGGTGATTGTATGGTAAGATTAATGTTCAAAATTGAATTCACAATGCAAGAAAAGGGGATATGGTATCTATGTCTACAAGTGCGTCAAACAAGTAAACTACCTATCACCTTGGGTCGCAAAGTGAGCAAATTGTGTGAGAGGTGTATTAGTGTACTATCCTATGTTTCATGTGGTGAAGTATCACTTACTCATGCATTGAGGTATCGTATAACCAATAGGCAAGCCATTCTAACATGCATAGGTCTCCCTAATACCACATTAGAGCCTCTAATTGTCTTTCCAATTCACTAAGGTAATTCTCACTATCTTAGGAATTTTAACAAACACTTAGCATGCAAGGGCCTAATAACAAGAAGATTTAGGAAAATGGCCCAACTCTCGTATGAGACAAAATCCTAATGGCCCATACAATCAATTATGCATGATAAGCATTCATACAAACCATCTAAATAGAGAATTGATCATACATCATCTCAATCATTCATAAGATCAACATAAACACCACACTACTCCATAGAAGTCATACACTAACACACTAAGGGATTAGCCCATGGCTAATTTTGTAAATAAAAGAGAAATTGAAGTAACTACATTCATCATTATGCAGGAATTGTAAAGAGTATACAAGAATTTACCTATTACAATGAAATTGAAAAGATACAAAATTACCTCTAGAAGCTAAAAGATGATCCGAAGATAGAAATTGAAAATCAAATGGTAGAATTGTAGCTTTAGCAATGCTAAGAATGTAGGAGAAAACGGATTGAAGATCCGTGCGGTAGATCGAAAGTAATCGTAGAAATCGTAAGTGGAAATCTAAGAAAACCCAATTGGAAACTACCTCTAACTTCTGCTAATCTAGTGAGAGAATATGATGATGTAAGTGAATCTAAGAAAATGAATAATATCCCTTGAAAATCTGAGATGGAAGTATATATAGTGCCCTTGGATCATTGACTAAGATGCTCTTCATTAATACGCGCAAAAATACGAAAATAGCCCTGCAATTTTGGAAATTTATCACTCTTGTCGCCCAAGAGCTGAGTGACTGTCGACCAAGCTGCTCGGCAGCTTGGTCGCGCGGATGCACTTCTGTCGCCCAAGACTTGGCTGTCTATCGAGCAACGGTGGTCGCGCGCTTAGTCGCACGACACCTGCCATTCCAGGGATCCGGTCGCGCGCTGGCTGCCGTCTAATGAAGGGGGTCCTGTCGAGCGAGGTACTTAGTGTCGGTGGATGCGCGACTTCCTTGTTTTTGTCATATCTTGAGCTCTAGAACTCCGATTGACTCGATTCTTCTTTTGTTGTGACCCTCTCTTCAAGGTCTTTATCATGGAATATTAATTTCTTCATTTTGATCAACTCAAAAATTCAGACTTTTCTCGATCTTGCTCGTTTCTTTCTCATTTTGCTCGTTTTTTCCTACAATCACAACTTTCTAGCCAAAAAGGATTAATAGCACAATTTATACCATATTAGGATTAAATATGAACATAAGCGCATCAAAAGCATATATAAATGAATGCAAAAACATGCAATTATTACCCTAATCACACCCCCAAAACTAGATTGTTGCTCGTCCTCGAGCAACGAAGCGATAAGATAGTGGAATAATTGTATGTATAAAGCATCAAGCACAAGATCAATGCCATAGAATCGTAGCTCAATATCTAGAAAATCTAAAATACAATATCATTCAATCATCTAACAAAATCAAATCAATAAACACAATATCAAATCAATGAGTCAAGATCCTCACACAAGATAAGTGTTTCACTCAACCCTCAAGTGTTTAGGCTCTCTCATACATCACACCACATACACATACTACCGTAAGCTTGACTCGAGTCTACATTCTCCACCATTTGAGATGACAATTCAATCACACATCAATGAGAACTTTTAAAGGTTGTAATGTTGGCTCTTTGGTAGGGAAGGATCATACGAATAATAGTGACTAAGTATGATTAGTAAAGCTTAGAAGGAATCACCATGTAGATCATATCTTCATGCAACTAGCAATCTCATCTTCATGCTCTTTCAAAATCACACTTCAAAGCATCAATCTTCCCTTATAACAAATTTTTATCATACTCACAATTCTAAAGTCAAACTTGACCATAAATTTTCAAAAAGTCAACCTTTTTAAATTTCTTGCAAGCACTTGCCTTTGAACATTTTCTTTTCAATCCTTGCATACTTGAATATCTTTCAACCTTGGCCACCAATGTCTTCATCATATCACCAATCTTCCTTCCTTCTTTTCACTCTACTAATCATAAGGACAAGAGAGTTCCAAAAAGGAAGGAAAATGGCTTAAAGTGTGGTTAGCCAAATGAAAGGTCTATAAGCACAAAATGGGAAGCAAAGGATATCAATATCAATGGTAGGCTCATAGGGCTAAGTGGCTCAATATAGAACAAAGAAAATGCCTCATATCATCTCATGTTAAATCATTATATAATGTAGCCTCAAATAAGTCTAAAGCCAAGTTTTAGAGTATAATGCACGTGTGTGGAACTCACACCAAAGAATATAATCCGTTCAAGATTGAAACGGGCATATATGGCTCAAAACTCACGGGTAATGGGTGATCAAAACTAAAATCATATCAATATGCTCATATTAATGAAATTTCAAGAATCATGAAATCAAAAGTATCAAAGACAAGACAAGAATCAAACAATAAATCCACTACACTAATCAAGACTATCAACTCATCCACACAACAATAAGCATATCTCATGCATTCACTACTCAAAGCAAACAACAATATGGCCAAAAAATAACAAGCAAAAACAAGGACTCATTAATACAATAGACATCAAAGCATAAAATACTTCTAAAAATCAATCTAACAAATAATATTGCCATGAGAATGACAAAACGATCACACCCCTCCCCCCCTCCAAACTTTTTTGGACCAAGGTTCTAAAAAGTTTGGCAAAGAAGTGGGGAAAAGAATCATGCAATGCACAATAAAGCTCAAAACATAATAGCCATAAGCAATAAGATCCATAATCACCAATATCCATCACAAGCAAAATACCAAAAGAAACTACCTAAAAAGTATACCAAACATCAATCAATATCATTACAAACCAAATTAAAACTAAAAATTTAGAATAGAAGCAAGAGATAGAGTTAAGAATGAGTTACCCATCCTTATGAAGTTAGATAGAAATCATCACTTCACAAAGGAGGATAACGAGGATGAGTGAAGTGTCGCTCGTTGATATGCCACTGCATCATAGCTCGTTGGGCTTTGAAGATCTCTTCCATATTGTTGGACATAGTGTTCACATTTTGATTGATGGAATCCACGGTGTTGTTGAGGTGATGATAACTATCAGTCAACCTAGTCATATCCGATCGAAGGAAGGAATAGTCATTCCTAAGATCGTCCACATCAGTCCTCAAAGATCGTACCTCGTGGCCCCATTCATCATAAGTCAATCCTTCAAACACATGTCCACCCCTTGATTGTAGTAAGCCTCTTGCCCATAGTACTCCTCTTGCATTGGATTGTGCCCTTCTTCTTGTGCTTCCTCTTGAGGTTGAGAGCTCGGTTCACCCCTTGGTCTTTTGAATGTCCTCCTATTGAATTCTTCCTTAACTTGCAGGTGCAAAGGAGAGTTGAGCTTCAAGTTCTCATTCTTTGTTACCGTCAAAAGATCATAGTCAAGTAAAGGAAAGAGGTCACTTATATTGGTATCGATGAAGCAAATAGTGTTTGCTTTCCTCTTATATATCTTTGACCTAACCATGTGTTCCAAATCAAGAGGCTCTCCTTCACAAACCACTCTTCCTCTTGAAGGACGCACCTTTTGAACGATATGAGTGATTATTCCTTCATAAGCACAATTAGCCCGTGTGATTTGTTGGCTGAAATTTTTGAGTAGATAGGCACCAAAATCCGCATTTTTAGATGTCAACATCGAGTGAAGAATAAACAATTCCTCACTCCTAACTCAGCTCCCCTCCACTCTAGCAAACGCAGTGTTTGCTAAGATCTTGTGCACATATGCTAAGGTAGGATTAGCAATGTTGGAGGCTCTCGAGCTTTGAGCCACATATCGATTTCCATTATTACTTATCAAGTCCCAAGCCTCTTGAGCACGGGTGAATCTCTCCCAAGCATAGAAATTCTGCCTTCGCACATTCTCCTCACAACCAAAAATTTGGTTGATTTGGTCGGTTGTTAGGACATAATCCACGTTGTCGTTATGGAATTTGACTTTGGTTGGAACTCCATCAACCTCCTTTATGTCTAATGTGCTCAAAAACTCTATACATAAATCTTCATTAATCTCATAGCAACGTATGGTGAGTAAGCCTTTCCAACCTATTCTTTCAAACATAGCTTCTACAGCATCACCAAAATTACACTCGGTGGTAACCCTCTTGTCAAAGTATCTACCCGTGTAGAAATCGATATTCCACACAAGCTCAAAGACTTTGAAGTAGTTTGCTTTATCTTCGAAGTAGATTTGATGATTAGAAGGCTTGTCTCCACAACTCTTTGCACACGCTTCCTCCAAAGCAGGATCATTCCACTTCTTATTAGTGGAGGAACTCGAAGCTTTCCCTTTTTTCTTTCTTATTCATCCTACAAAATTCCTCATATGAACAAAAGCATATAATGAAATATAAAATAATCAATCCTCAAGCACATAGGAGACCAAAATTGAAAAGGTAAGTTCTCAATAACAGGATTAAGAAAATATTCATGCATCATCATCTTTTATGCTAATGCCATACTCAATAAATCTCCCATAAGCACAATTTCTTCATGAATTAAGCAATTGAATCCATACTAAAATCAATATAACTCACAAATGATAGCAATATGCACAAAATCATGATAGGAATCAACTTGAAACACCATATACTCAAAATGCTGTCACTATGCCTACCCCCAAAATTTCAATCATCAATTAAGCTCCTAATACACAAAATTGGCATGCAATTGGGCTCCCAATGGTTTACCCATCAACAATGTAGTATAAACGCATCATCAATTTCATGAAAACTCAAGAAAATCGAAAATCCCCAATTTACATGCTCTTGAACCCTAGATATTCAATTTCAAATTCTTATCAATGCAACCATGGAATTCTTATAAGAATATAAGAGATAGATAGAGGAGAGTGAGTAGGACATACCTGTAAAAGGATTTACCGAGAGAAGATCGAAAATTGGAGAAATAAAATTTTTCTTCTCCTCTTTATCTTTCAGCCGAAGTTGGAGAGAGAGGGATGCAAGAATCTTGTGATTAAGTGTGTGTTTGTGTGTGTAAGAGTGTATTTAAAAAGGTAAAGAGTTAGTGGGCTTACGTTGGAAATTGTAATCAAAGTTTGACCATAATGGTTGAAAACCTGATTTTCTTACAAACCGCGCGACCACAAAATGTAGTGCTGTCGACCAAGCTGCTCGGCAGCTTGGTCGGCCGAGTGCCTTTCTGTCCCACAAGAATTGCTGGCCTGTCGACCAAGCTGGTCGCGCGCATAGTCGCGCGACACCTGTCGTTCCAGGGAAGTGGTCGCACGAGGGCTGCCGACCACAGCTCTGGGTCCTGTCGACCTAGCCCTTCAATTTTCTTCTTAAAAAATTTTCAATTTTTTCACCTTTTTCCTTGTACTTTTCCAACACAACTTCACTTAATACTCAAAATATCACAAGAATATCATCAACCATGAATCAAATATGGTAGCAAATTGAGGGAATTTAACACGAACACACCCCCCCAAACTTTTTCGAATTATAAATCCAAATAAAGTTTGGAAAAGTGGTAAATTACAAATTTACTAGCACATAAAATCAATTAATCACAAGCTCTCAACTCAAAAACCAAGTATTCATCAAGATTGTATCAAAAATTCACTCCTCAGTCTATTCCAAACCAAATAAGCTCAAAATCAACAAGCCATTAACATAAGAAATTGGCCAGAAATACCAAATAACCTCATGCTTCCATTCCAACACAAAAATCAATCAAATCAAAACTAAAATCAAAAGAAATAAAGGATACGGATGGGTTGCCTCCCATCTAGCGCTTGGATTTAACGTCCCCTAGCCGGACGACTCTTAAAGCTCAAGTAACATCAAGATCGATGAGGGATGAGTGACTTACATCACTCAATTTTCTCCTCCAAAAACAAGCATTCTTCACCAATTGTTTCGCCCCCTTATCTTCATTCACTCTTTTCTTCTTTTCAAAGAGACTCTCTTCACTTACTTTATTCTCAAAATTACACCCTACTTGCATTTTCACCCTCCACTCTTGGGGAACTCATTGAAGAATCATAGATAGAGAACGTATTTCTCTCATCATTCATCCTCAAGGTAACCTCTCCTTTTTTAATATTGATCAATGCATCCGAAGTTGCAAGGAAAGGTCTCCCAAGAATTAGAGGAGTATGCTTGTCCTCCTCTACATCTAAAATCACAAAATCTACCGGATATAAGAACTTGCCAATTTGATCAACAACATCTTCCACTATTCCTCTCGGTTACACCTTCAAATTATCCGCCATAAGAAGATTACTTGACATAGGTCTCATGTCCTTTAATCCAAGCCTTTGAGCTATAGATAAGGGCATCACATCACACTAGCCCCAAGATGACATAAAGCCTTAAAAACCTTGCTTCCTTCAATTTGGCAATCCAAAGCAAAACAGCCCGGATCCTTGAGTTTTTTCGGAAGATGCTTCATGATAAGCTTGCTACTCTCTTCAGTGAGTTTGACAATTTCAGGCTCCTTTTTCTTCTTCTTCGACATGAGATCTTTCAAAAACCTTGTATAAGTAGGCATTTGCTCAATAGCCTCTTTGAAAGGCATAAAGCATACAACTTTATAAACAAATCAAGAAATTTCTTGAACCTTTCATCAAGCCCTTCTTTAACTCTCTTTGAAATTTCCACCTTATCTTTCTCATCCACCATCCCTTCTTCCTCCAATCTAACCTCACCCCCTAATTCTATTTTCCCTTTCTCTTTCACTTCTTTTACCTTAACTCTCTCTTCTAACCCCAAGCCTTTTTCACAACCCTTCACCAATTTCACATTCTCACTACAAAATGCTTCCTCTACTATCTCATCATGAAACAATTTCAAAGGATCATTCCCCACCACCTCCTTAGCAATCTCCACACACGAAATTGAATTACAATGCTCACGAGGGTTAATTTCGGTTATGGAATGGAACTTACCTTTATCCACTTGTGGGCTTAAGGATGAAGCAATTTGCCCCATTTGAAATTCCAAACTCTTGATTTGATTCCATTGTTAAGCACACAAGTCATCAAACTTTTTGTTCATCTCACTATTTATCTTTCTAAATTCCACTCTCATATCTTCCATATTCTTCAAAATCAACGCCAAGGTGTCTTCTACACTCCCCTTACCCTCATTGTTAGGCGGTTTTGACCCGAATCAATCCCGGGTGGCAATTGGATTGCCCCCTTAGGATTGGAGTACGAAAAATTTTCATGCCTTCTATTAGGGTTGTAAGGAGAATTTCCCTGATTCGTAAATGGACTTCCTTGTTGTCTAAAAGGTTGTTGGGACAATCTGAGTATTTTGATTAGATCCTAAAACCCCTGATGAATTTGCCTAAGTACAGATGATCAGGATTGTCTAGTTCAGGATAGTTAGGTTAGGAGTTCAGTTCAGGGGGAATGTGCTGAAGATTGAAAAATATTGGAGTCGACCCAATTTACTGAAGTCTAAAGTACAATCCATCCTGAAGAAGTCAGAGTCAGTCTTGCTGAAAATTGCCTGAACTGAAGCTAAAGAACGAAGCCTGATGATCCTTCCTGAAGACAATCCGGAAGTACCATTGGCTGATGTTTCTACTGAATACACTAATCATATTAAGGACAGAACTTAGTCAGTGAAGAGTAAGTATAACCTATCAGGATGTGCTGAATGCACATAAGACCTGACTTAGGCCTTGGTTCAGTCTACCTGAATCATGTAAGTCCAAAGCAAAAAAGGTTACACATACTGGGCAGAATAACCTATCAGGCTGTGCTGAATGCACATAAGACCTGACTTGGGCATTGGTTCAATTTATCTGAATCATGTAAGTCCAAAGAAAAAAGGTTATTTATGCTATGGGACAAAGAGACAAAGAGAATGTCAGTAAGACTCCGATAAAGACAAACATTCAGTGAGTTATTAACAAGAGACTCAGAGTATTGAATGTACGAGAAAAGACAAATGTCAGCTCGTCAACTAGCCATTTGCACGGAGAGCCAATGATTTTTCGACACACATGTACGAAGTCTGCGCAGCAGTTAATGCGACATTTAATGCGTCTCAGAGTTGCAGGCGGCTGGACAAAATTGCCAGATTAAGCATGGTGATTAGGTCAACAGTATATCTAGCCTGCAACCACCTTAAAATAGGAAAGATTTGGTTATATCTCCACCAACGGATCTATTTTGAATCTTGCCTATAAATATGGAGAGTCTTGCACCCATTCAAGACTAACGGGAAATTTCCAAGCGAAAACTCTCAAGAATCCAAGCACTCAAATCATATTTTGAACAACACTCTGCAATTAAATTTCCCAGTGTTGTAGTAGGATTCACTCTGTATTTGCTTAGCTCTGATAGCTCTAATCTTTAGCATTGCTTTGTATTGCTAGGGCTATACTTAGTTGGAAACCAAGAATACCAAACCACCCAGGGTGTGAGATTGGTTAGTTAGAAGGACTGAGACTTGTAAAATGTCCAGGGGTCAGTTCCTAAGAGAGGAAGTTGGCTATTCGTGTCCCTTGGCACGTAAAAATCAAGTACCTATCCTTAGGGCTTTGAGGATAGCTTCCTGTTAAATCAGGTCGTGGACGTAGGAGTTGGTTATCTCCGAACCACGTTAAAAAGTCCCTTGTGTGCTGATTTAAATTCTTGTTCAGGATCATAACTGTCATCATACTAAACTGAACATTCTGCATTGGTCTTATATTTAGGACTGAATCAATCATCCTGAATCTTAATACTGTGCACTCCGCCTTAATCACCAGTTTACTAAGCAAACTCAGAGAAAACATTTTCAAAAAATAAAATGAGTAGAAAGTAAGGGCTCACATTCCACACGTACTCTAGCTTAATAAGATAGTAGTCCAACTGACTAGCTTCCGAGCAGTCAGTAGGTTTGTTATCTCTACTGAGCTTCTGAGCACATTACTCACACTCAGCTTTTAATGACTCATTACTGAATTGTCCCTGCTTCTCCTGTGGACCTTCAGTTTACTGAGTAATTCAAGAAATCCTGACTGAGCTTGTTTGAGCATTTTTCTGAGTCTTTCGAAAAAATCTGACATCAGTGTATTCCCCCCATACACTGATTATACTCATTTTGGGACCAACAAGTAGTATCAGAGCAGTGGTTCACAAGACCACTAACTTTGTTTACCAACAGTTTCTGAGGAGAAACTTTTGGTGGTCAACTGAACAGATCTTATTTGTGAAAACTTGCATTCATGGCATCCGGTTCTAAGCGCCTTGAGGGAAATCTTCCTGAATTCTCTATTGATAATTTTGATTATTGGAAATTTAGGGTCCTTGCACATCTATACTTCATCCATGATCAGATGCCCCAGGTGATTGAGCATGGTCCGATCAAGTTTATGAGGAATCTTCAGATGACCTGGCCCGTTGCTGGTAATGTTCCTGTTCCAGCCGCCGAAGATGAAGAAGTGCAGAAGTATGCGCTTAATTACGATTAAATAAAGCAAATCGGACTGGATAATGTTGCTAAGAACATTATACTCCACACCGTTTCTTACTAGAATTCAATCAGGCTGATGCACCTGAGGACGGCAAAGGAGATCTGGGATGCTTTGAGAGAGATGAGTGAGGGCTCAGAGAAGATCAAGGAGAACAAGAGAGATCTTGCAATCCGAAAGTTTGAGGCCTTCCGGATGTTAGAGGGAGAGTCCATCAATCAGATGGAAGCTCGGTTCATTAAGATGATGAACGAGCTAGCAACCCTTGGGAAGGAGTTTCCCAAGAGGGAGGTATCATCTAAAATCCTGAACTGTCTCCCTGAAAGATGGGACACAGGAGTGATCTTTTTGAAAAACACTCAGGATCTCTCCAACACTACTCACTCTCACCTATTCTCAAAGTTAAAGGCTCTGGAATTCGACCTCGATAAAAGGAAGAAGAAAGGTGCTGCCAGTGAGGAGGTCAGTGAGGAGAAGACACCTGAAAAGGAGAAAAGCGTGGCTCTTAAAGCTACTCCTGAGCCTGAGGCTGGATCTGGCTCGAAATCACTGAAGGATATGAGCAAGGACGAGCTAGCCATGGAGTACAGCCTGATGGCACGGTGTTTCAAGAAACTGAACTCTCGATTTGGAAGGTATAAGAAATTTTATACTGACAGTCGTGATCGCAGGTACTTCAGCCCCAGGAGATCGAGCCCCCGGAGGGAAAAGATGAGGGGTTCAGATTCCAGGAGAGATCGTGATGAGCCTGAGCGACGCAGAGATGAGAAGAGGAGAGATGATGAGCCCAAAAGATCCAGCTCCAAACCTGAACGATCATCAGGGAGCAGGAGGGAGTCATCAAATAAAAGGTACACTGACAAGAAGTTTACTTCTGATGTAGATCAGTGCTACCACTGGAAGAAGACCGGACATTATCAGTATGATTTTCCAGAGCTCAGTGCTCGTGAGCGGGAAGATCAGAGAGCCAAGAGAGAGATCAGGGCATCAGACTGGAGAGCTATGCTTGCTGAGGATTCTTCAGATTCAGATGGCCCACGACGCCGGTCCCCAGAACTCTTCTCCGATGAGGAGTATGATGACCTCTGCCGGATGGCAAATGATGAGGTATGTTCTTCTGCCTCTTCTCCTGATCAATCACCTGAGCTTAGCTCAGACTCAGCAGGAGAACTCGACCTTCAGCTCGCTATAGAGCAATTGATGGTTGACTTCTCAAGACTGCAGGAGACTCACACTCACACAGTGGATGTGAATGCACAGCTGAGTGGGGAAAATGATCGGTTAACTGAGTCTCTCAGAGTGAGAGATACTGAGGAAGCCCTCAGATTAGTACATCTTCAGGAAGAGCAGCTTCATGCTTGGAACAAGCGTGATGAAGCTCCACTGGAGGTGGAAAGACTGAAAGGTGTAATCAGCTCGCTGATTGAGACTCATGACACTGATCTGTTCCTCGCTCAGGAACAACTGATGATTGAGCGAATCGCTCTGAGAGTGATGTTCAAAACTGAGTGGCAAGCTCGCCTTTGTGCTGAGCAAACTGCTTGGGATCTTGAGCTGATCTCAAAAGAGAGAGCTCACGAAGAGTTGGTACTTCAATACTCCACTGAAATTGAGGCCCTGAAAGAAATAAATGGGCATCTTGAGGATAAGCTGAAGAAGTTACACACATCTACCTAAGTAGTTGATGAGTTAACAAGTTTCTCTCAGCTGACCGATGTTCTAAAAGCTGGGTTAGGCTATGATGCCTCAAAACACCCAAAGGGTAAGGAGAAGAGAGGTGCTTCAGGGAGCGACTCTCAGAAGAAGTTTGTCCCTGCCCAAACTGACTACAAGAGCCCAAGTGTTGCTCGTCAGGATAAAGGCAAAGGGAAGGAGAAAATGCCTGCTGAACCTGTCAGGCAAAGGACTGAGGAACCAAGACCAAAACCTAAGAGAAATGCCAAGGCTCCTCATCCTAAGTCGAGGAAGACAGACCAAGGGAACTCCAAGGTTCAGTCTAGGAATCCTCAGGCTGGAAAGAATTCTGCCCCAAGTACTTCTCAGGCTCAGCCTAGAAATACTCAGGGTAGAAGGAATTCTGGTCAGGGGAGGCCTCAGACAAGGCCAAGGACTACTGAGGCCCAGACTCCTCAGGCATGGCACAGAGCCCATCAGGAGCGTTCTAATCCTCAGAGGAGAAGGACAAACCGGATGGCCTCTGAAAGGCAACGGAGACCTGACTCCGCTAACACTCAGGCCAGACCTCAAGTGCCTAGAGCTCAGGACCGAGTCGCTCCTTCTCAGGACAGACCCCAGCCCAATGCACCCAGGCCAAGGAGGAACAGGAGGCCCGCCCCCAGGAATCAATCCAAGGCACCTGAACCTCAGGCTGACTCCCATACACCATCAACTTCCCAGGCACAAAGGAAGAAGATGACTGTGTATGTTGATGTTTCTGGGAGATAGGTTTACACTTCTGATGCTATCAAAATTGTCAAACAAATCTGCGGGCTACAAGAAGAGGAAGGAGGATCTGATGAAGGACTGGTACTTGGACTCAGGGTGTTCCAGGCACATGACCGGATTCCCTGATCTCCTTCAGGATTATGTAGCTCAGGAAGGCCCGCAGGTAACCTTTGGTGATAATTCTAAAGGTTTCACCAGGGGATTCGGAACCCTTGTTATTGGCTCTGTCCGTGTACTGAATGTATCATATGTTGAGAGACTGAGACATAACTTGCTCTCGGACAGTCAGTTCTGTGACCGAGGATATAGTGTAGAATTTACATCTAACATGTGTCTTGTGAAGGACAAATCTACACTCCAGGTTCTGATTACAGGTGTCAGGAGGGGCAATGTTTATTTTGCTGACTTCAAGAGCAACCCTTCTTAAACTTATTTGGTCGCTAAGAGCTCTTCTGAGCTCAGTTGGCTCTGGCATAAACGCCTGAGTCACTTAAACTTCAAGATTATTAACAAAATCTCTAGACTTTCTCTTATAGAGGGTCTACCTAACGAAGTTTTTAGCAAAGACCACGTGTGCGGAGCATGTCAGGAAGGCAAGCAAACCAAAGCCTCATTCAAAGAGAAAGAAGCCTTCTCAACTCACAGAGTGCTTCAGCTCCTGCACATGGATCTTTTTGGTCCAATTACTCCTGTCAGCATGAATGGTAGGAAATATACCCTTGTTGTCGTTAATGATTATTCCAGGTACACATGGGTTATTTTCTTGCTGAACAAGAAGGAGACTCGGGATAAGCTTCTAGAGTTACTCAAGCAATTGAGTACTGAACAGGGTCAGAGCATAGTCAGGATCCGATCAGATCGAGGAACAAAGCTTATTAACTTTATTATAACTGACTTTTGTACTAACCATGGCATAGCTCATGAGACTTCTACAGCCAGGACCCCTCAGCGGAATGGAGTAGCTAAAAGAAGGAACCGGACCCTGAAGAAAGCTGCCAGGACCATGTTGGCTGATTCAGGACTGCCCAAGAAGTACTGGGCTGAAGCAATCAATACTGCTTGCTACACTCAGAACCGATCTATGCTGAACAAACAACATGCTCAGACACCTTATGAAACTTGGAACAAGAGGAAACCTCGCATCTCTTATTTCCATATTTTTTGGTGTAAGTGTTTCATCCTGAACAATGGGAAAGACCAGCTTAAAGCCTTTGATAGGAAGTCTGATGAGGGATTTTTCTTGGGATACTCCTCAGTCAGCAAAGCATTCAGGGTCTATAACTGTCGGACTCTTCGTGTGGAGGAAACACCTCATGTTGTGTTTGATGAGACTGCATCTATGCATAGAAGATAGGTTCAAAGTCCTGACACTGAGGGGGTTACCAAGAGAGTAACAAGACTGAGCCTGAAAAATCCTGAATTCAAGATCAAGCTTGTCAGTGCTCCCAAAGGATGGGATGATGATGATGATGATCAGGACGGACCTCAGGCCAACCCTCAGCAAACCCCAGCCTTGGAGAATGTTGAGTCTCAGACGGAGGGACAGACTCAACCTGAGGTACGTACTGTCGGTGATGATGCTTCTGCACCTGATACAGTTACTGAGTCCAACACTGTAGGGTGAAACAATGTCTCTGATATTGCCCAACCCTCAGGAAATGACTCAGTGTTCCCCGTTCTTGCTCGTTCCGCTCCTTTGCCTGTTATTGCCGAGACTAACGTTTCAGGATCAGGCCAAGGGAACGTCAGCAGCTCCTAGTACAGCCGTCAACTGGAGGCGGTAGCTAGATGATCACTCTTTGGCTGACATCATTGGTGATGTCAATGAGGGAGTCAGAACAAGGTTGTCCTTTGGTGAGAGCGCTATGTTCTGCTGCTTCCTGAGTGATCAGGAGCCTAAGAGCATAGAAGAAGCTCTTGCTGACCCCAACTGGATCTTAGCCATGCAGGATGTGCTCAATCAGTGGGTCTTCAAGAACAAAAGGGATGAGAAGAATGTTGTTGTCAGAAATAAGGCCAGATTAGTGGTAAAGGGTTACTCTCAGGCCGAAGGAATTGACTATGATGAGACCTTTGCTCCGGTCGCAAGGTTGGAATCAATCAGGTTATTTCTGGCATATGCAACATTTAAGAAGTTCAAGGTGTATCAGATGGATATGAAGAGTGCCTTTCTGAATGGTGTACTGAACGAGGAGGTTTATGTTGAGCAACCTCCAGGGTTCGAAGTTGGGAATAAGGTATATCACTTGAAGAAAGCTCTTTATGGCCTGAAGCAAGCTCCGAGAGCCTGGTATGATACACTTTCCCAATTCCTGATAGACCACAGGTTCGTGAAAGGAATAGTGGACAGGTCCCGCTTCCGGATATCCGAAGGGGAGGGCATTCTCTTGGTTCAGATTTATGTGGATAACATAATATTTGGATCTCAAAATCTGAAGCTTTGTGAGAAATTCTCCAAGCTGATGAGTGGGAAATTTGAGATGTCAATGATGGGAGAAATGAACTTTTTTCTGGGTCTCCAAGTCAGGCAATCTGACTCCGGAATTTTCATAAATCAGTCCAAGTATGCAAGGGACTTGATTCAGAAATTCGGAGTTCAGTCCAGCAAAGTCTCACGTATTCCCATGAATATAAATGAGAAGCTGGATCCTGACAAAGAAGGAGTCTCAGTAAATCAGACTGAATATAGGGCACTTATAGGATCCTTGTTGTATCTGACTGCTAGTCGCCCTGACATCACCTATGCAGTCGGAGTTTGTGCAAGATATCAGTCTGATCCAAAGAAAAGTCATCTAGAGAGTGCCAATAAGATATTGAAATACCTGAAGGGTACAGTCAATTTAGGACTTTGGTATCCCTCTGATGACAATCTAGAACTGACTGGCTATTCAGATGCAGATTATGGATGTTGTAGGCTTGATAGGAAATCAACTACAGGCACATGTCAGTTTCTAAGGAGTAAACTGGTCTCTTGGTTTTCTAAGAAGCAAACCAGTGTTGCAACATCTACTACTGAGGCTGAGTATATGGCGGCAGGCAGTTGTTGTTCTCAGTTCCTTTGGCTGAAACAGCAACTGAGAGACTATCAAATTGAAGCCACTGAAGTCCCAATTTATTGTGACAATAATAGTGCCATTGACATATCCCAAAACCCAGTCTTACACACAAGGTGTAAGCATGTAGATATCAGGCATCACTTTATAAGAGATCATGTTGAGAAGAAGGACATCAGGATGGAGAGAGTCCCTACTGATAAACAGAGAGCTGACATTCTGACTAAGGCTTTGCCTGAAACTAGGTTTGTTGAGTTATCAGTAGAGTTAGGACTCCTTGACCCAGGCTTAGGAGATTCAATCTGAATCTCTAATCAGTATGCACAAGATCAGGGGGAATGACTAACTAGGACTAAGGATGAAGGAATCTCAGAGAGAATGTGAATGGTTGTAGGGGGAACATTCAGTATGAAAAGGATGATCAGTATAGACTGACTAAGCTTCAGGACACTGAATTCAGGGTTTGTCACCCTGATAGGTCACATGTGGTATCAGTCAGAATACAAATATGACTGACTCGTATGTTTCCTGATTTATATTTAGTCATCATATCTTACTTCCATCATCCTTCATACTGTTTGTCGTATTGTCGAATCAATTTTTTTTGTCATTTAATCCCAGCCGTTCATTTAATATTCAGTTATTATTTAATGCAAATTATTTGAATTAAATACGGACATGCTCTGATGTTCATTTAATGCAAATTGGGCGGGAACGATTTCCGATAAAATTTTTGAATCATTACTTTTGAAAATCGAAAAGTCTCAATCCACATCCATGCATTTTAATCGTTTACTCTCAACCATTGAATTTCATAAGTCATGATTTCTGAGCCGTCCGATTAAACTAAATTTTTTTTATAAATAGGGAATGTTTTTAACATTGCAAACTTTACGCACTCAAATCTTTCTACTTCTCTCTGCAAATCTTTCCTTCAGTTCTTCAAATCTTCATATCTCGATAATGGCTTCACCCTCTGTCAATTCGTTCTTTGGGAATCTTTTCCACCTTAGGAATGAGATTCACAGGGAACCTTATGGTGATTTCTCTTCTAATCATCCTGACATTTTACCTGTAAAAGAACTGTTTGAAGATGCAGGACTTCTACGATTCATCATAGAAAAACCCTAGAGAATTCATCCTCGTCATGTTGCTGCCTTCTACATCAAAATGGCGCAGAACAAGGACTCTCAGGAGTGGGAAACCTGCATTCCCCTGACTTCTTGTGTGAAGGGGAAAGATGGTGAAGATGAGATGACCAGGAAGTGGGTCACTCTCAACATTAGGCAGAAGATCAAGGAGGTGTTTAATCTTCCCCACTCTGGACGAAGCCCTATCGACTACGGGTTTGGCCCTGAGAAGGACTATCTTCAGTCTCTCTGTGATGGAGATATTGTCCTGAAGTCGGGCCTGAACAAGTCAATCCTAAGGCTTGATTGTCGTCACTTCTTCGACCTGACAAGTCAGGGGGTGATGGGGATTGCTGGAGGGTTAGAGCAGATCTCCCGGCCAAAATTGTATACCATGATGGCAATCAAAGATGCCTCGTTGCATGCCTTCCACTGGGAGGACTACTTCCTCCAATTACTGGTAGCTGAGACCAGTAAGATCAAGTACTCACCGGAGGGTCAGGCGACGTTTGAGGCCAAGATGCACTTTGGCACCAAGATTTCTTTGATCTTGGAAACCTTGGATCTCGGTGATGTGGATCAGGCCCAATCACTCGAGATTCCAGTGAAAGTAGACCTCTTCAGAGCTTATTCTGATGATGTTTGCATAAAGAAGAGATCGAGAACCCAGAAGAAGAAGGCTCAGGCGAGCACGACTGGAGGAGTCAACGCTCAGGCGAGCAAATCTTCAGGGGCCCTTATTACGAAGCCAGCGGAGGACAAATCCAAGCTCTCCGGACTCAAGCAACAGATGCTGAAATTATCCAGGGTTAGAAGAGCAAAAGAAGAAGCTCGTGGAAGAGAAGGCTGCTGAAGAAGTGATTCAGCATGTAACTACGGAGGGGGAACCTGCTCTTGAAGTTGCCCCCATCTCTGCCGTTTCGGGGGTTATTGAAGGAAGGGTGGAAGAAGGTATTGAGAAGGATGCTGGAGTTGCTCAGGCTGATGTCCGATGGCCATTCCCCGCGTCTGATGAAAACACATTGCCTGACTTTGAGATAGTGGCAAGGGGAACGGCTGCGGAGATGGTGGATAAGAGGTTTACTGGTCTCTCAGATGCTCAGAAGGAGGCGGTTGTGTAACTTAGCACTTAAGCCATGATTAGGAATGCCACTTGGCCTGAATTGAGCCAGCTCGGAGAATCGATAGGATGGGATAAAATGGCTGAATCTGAAGCTGCTCTATTCGATCACTTTGAGGTAAATTCTTTACATCAATTGATCAAAATGGTGGATTTTATCAAAACTGTTCGCCGCATCTATCCTGAACTCGAGGAAAAAGAAGTAGGGAAGGAACTGACTGTGGTTTCGATTGCTGAGGATCAGGGAGAGGATTAGCCTGGGATGAATGCTGAGATGATGGAGAAGGAGAAGGAAGTTGAGAGGGAAGTTATGATTGCTGATGATACTCAGCAAGGTGGCACTGAAGGGGTCAGTGCACCGGCCGATGAAGCACTCCTGGGACCCGGGACTGCGGAGGCTTCAAGAGAGGGTCCATCAGGTCTGGTCCGAGTAAAAGAAAGTTGGATCACCCCAGAATCCTTATATGTTCAAAACTCCTCACGAGCTCTTGCCAATCTTCACAGAAGGGTAATCCTCTTTGAGCGAAAGGCAAGTCGGGTGGGTTCCAATTCTGACATTCTGAACAAGAAGATGAACAGGCTGGATCGAGATCTGAACAGGATGGGGACGGATATGAATGTTGCGATTGATCTTCTCGGAGAGGTTTGGGCACAACACTTAGTAGATCTCACTGTTATTACTGAGCAAGCAAAAGCGGCCATTCAGAGTTGCAATCAAATGGTTTCTGATGCACTAACTCAGCAAGAGAATAAGCTTGCCACTTTTCTTGACCAACAACTGAATGAGAGGGTTGATCAGTTGGTTGATGGAAAGTTGGCTAAGCTGAAGGTAGATCTGAAAGCGAAGCTACTGAGTGAGTTATCAGCTCAAGGGAAGTTGGAGATCAGAGGTGCTCTGAATAACCGGTTGGTTAACTTTGAAGACAAGATAAAGGGCGAGCACAATGCTGCTGTGGATAAGATCAGCGGGAGCTTGAGAGGGATGGTTGGGCAGATTGGGCAACTACAGTGCAAGCACACTGAGATGGACAGTCAGTTCACCTTGCTGGCGGAGTCAGTAAACGAAGTTGTTGGCTGAATCAACGACGATGATGCCAAAAAGGGGGAAGAAGTGAAGAAGCAAACTGGTAAAGCCAAGAAGAAGACCTTCCCCCCAGAACTGAAAGCTGCGGACAGGAAAAGGACTAGGTCTGTCGCTGCCATCGAAGCTGCTGAATACTCAGATCCGAAGAGGTTGAGGTCCTCTGAAGATCCTGCCCTGGAACCCCTCTATACTGAGATGGAGGAACAAATGCACCCAGGGACGACCACTCAAAAGAAGATGGTGATGACTGAGGCGGAGAAGTTAGCGAAGATGAAGGAGATTTCGCTACTCAGTCAGATCCAACGATTGAAAGAGTCCAACGAGTACCTGACTTCGTGGGTTCAGAAGAAGAAATATGTGCCTTCTGGATCTCGGAAGAAAACTCAGAGGAAGATAGTGGTCAAACCTGGTCAAGGTCCTCCGCCACTTCAGTTTGTGGAAGATTTAATTCCGCTTGAGATGTTGGAGGTATGGATTCCGATCCGGAATAGATGGGCTTACCTATTCTACGTGGTGGGGTTATGGGACGATCAGACTGAACATAAAGACGTCATACTCCATCACTGGATGGCGCAGGAGCATCCCGATCTATGGGCTGAGATTATCAGAAATGCAAACATAGAAGGGGTCGAGATCGCTCCGCCGGAATTCATTACTTATCCCCCTCCACTCTTCGGAAACTACAAGCTACTGGACCGGAAAGCGATATCTGAAGAAGTTGTCAGGGTAGGATGCACTGCAGGGGCCGTTGGTGATCGAAACAGAATGAAGCAGATTCTGAGCTGAGTTTTGGAGATTTATGAGATCCCTCTTGCTGAATGGAACAAGGATGAAGATTAGATCAGGAGTTAGTTTTTCAGGAAAGATGTAATAGCTTCAGGATACTTGTACCGTCCAATTAATCAATGAAGTTATTTATTTTCCTGAGTGCAACTTCTTGTTGACTCCTGAATTTACTTTTCTATATCCTTATCAAGAACTGTACTAACCCATTCCTTGTTTTCATCTTATAGACTACGTGCCTAGTTTGTCAGGTGGTACTGCGTTGATTTCACTGACTGAGTCAGTTGATTGTATAGATAAATAGGAATTTGCTTAAGGGTTTTGGCATCATCAAAAAGGGGGAAATTGTTGGGACAATCTGAGTATTTTGAAAAGATCCCAAAACCCCTGATGAATTTGCCTAAGTACAGATGTTCAGGATTGTCTAGTTCAGGATAGTTAGGTTAGGAGTTCAGTTCAGGGGGAACGTGCTGAAGACTGAAGAATATTGGAGTCGACCCAATTTACTGAAGTTTGAAGTACAATCCATCCTGAAAAAGTCAGAGTCAGTCTTGCTGAAAATTGCTTGAACTGAAGCTAAAGAACGAAGCCTGATGATCCGTCCTGAAGACAATCCGGAAGTACCATTGGCTGATGTTTCTACTGAATACACTAAGCATATTCAGGATAGAACTTAGTCAGTGAAGAGTAAGTATAACCTATCAGGCTGTGCTAAATGCACATAAGACCTGACTTAGGCCTTGGTTCAGTCTACCTGAATCATGTAAGTCCAAAGCAAAAAAGGTTACACATACTGGGCTGAATAACATATCAGGCTGTGCTGAATGCACATAAGACCTGACTTGGGCATTGGTTCAATTTATCTGAATCATGTAAGTCCAAAGCAAAAAGGTTATTTATGCTATGGGACAAAGAGACAAAGAGAATGTCAGTAAGACTCCGATAAAGACAAACATTCAGGCTGAGTTATTAACAAGAAACTCAGAGTATTGAATGTACGAGGAAGGTCAAGTGTCAGATCGTCAACTAGCCATTTGCACGGAGAGCTAATGATCTTTTGACACGCATGTACGGAGTCTGCGCATTAGTTAATGTGGCATTTAATGCGTCTCATAGTTGCAGGCGGCGGGACAAAATTGCCAGATTAAGCATGGTGATTAGGTCAACAGTATATCTAGCCTGCAACCACCTTAAAATAGGAAAGATTTGGTTAGATCTCCTCCAACAGATCTATTTTGAATCTTGCCTATAAATATGGAGAGTCTTGCACCCATTCAAGACTAACGGGAAATTTCCAAGCGAAAACTCTCAAGAATCCAAGCACTCAAAGCATATTTTGAACAACACTCTGCAATTAAATTTCCCTAGTGTTATAGTAGGATTCACTCTGTATTAGCTTAGCTCTGATAGATCTAATCTTTAGCATTGCTTTGTATTGCTAGGGCTATCCTTAGTTGGAAACCAAGAATACCAAACCACTCAGGGTGTGAGATTGGTTGGTTAGAAGGACTGGGACTTGTAAAACGCCCAGGGGTCAGTTCCTATGAGAGAAAGTTGTCTATTCGTGTCCCTTGGCACGTAAAAACCAAGTTCCTATCCACAGGGTTTTGAGGATAGCTTCCTGTTAAATCAGGTCGTGGACGTAGGAGTTGGTTATCTCCGAACCACTTTAAAATGTCCCTTGTGTGCTGATTTAAATTCTTGTTCAGGATCATAACTGTCATCATACTAAACTGAACATTCTGCATTAGTCATATATTCAGGACTGAATCAATCATCCTGAGTCTTAATACTGTGCACTCCGCCTTAATCACCAGTTTACTAAGCAAACTCAGAGAAAACATTTTCAGAAACTAAAACGAGTAGAAACTAAGGGCTCACATTCCGCACGTACTCTAGCTTGCTGAGATAGTAGTCCAACTGACTAGCTTCCGAGCGGTCAGTAGGTTTGGTATCTCTACTGAGCTTCTGAGCACATTACTCACACTCAGCTTTTAATGACTCGTTACTGAATTGTCCCTGCTGCTCCTGTGGACCTTCAGTTTACTGAGTAATTCAGGAAATCCTGACTGAGCATGTTAGAGCATTTTTCTGAGTCTTTCAGAAAAATCTGACATCAGTGTATTCCCCCCCCCCATACACTGATTATACTCGTTTCGGGACCAACAAAGGTGGAGCAACATATGACCTTTGATTGTTTGGAAAAGAATTGTTGTATTGAGGACGACCCATATAATTCACTTCTTCTTGAGTAGAGATAGTAGGAGGAGGAAGACTTTCGACAACACTTACTTACATAGGAGCTGGAGCTTGGTTTTGGTTTTGGCCTCCATAGACCAAATTTATCACATTTGTCATTTTTTCCTCTAAAAGAGCAACTCGATCACCCGTTCCACTATTAGCTTCTCTTTGGAAAGCATCATTTGCAGCGATGTTTTCAATGATCCCGTTGACTTGACGGATGGTCTTCGTCCAAACCGAAACTCCAGCACAAGAATTCAAGTAATTCTTGTCTCCTTCATGCAATCCAATGGTAAAAGTCAAAAGTATATCTTCATCCTTCAAACCGTGTTGAGGACAAGCCAACAACAAGGTTTGGTACCTCTCCCATGCACTAGATATGGTTTCTCTCGCCTTTTGTCGGAAATTCTTTATCTCTTCCCTTGCCTTTGACATCTTTGATGGTGGGTAAAATTTCTTAAGAAATTGGGAGCTCAACTCCTCCCATGTGGCAGGTTTAGGATTCATAGATCAAATCCATGCTTTAGCTCTTCCAGTCAATATAAAATTGAAGAAATGGAGTTTCTTCTCACTATCCGACATTCCTTTGTACTTGATCGTATCGCATATCTCCATGAAGTTATTAAGGTGGCCATTTGGGTCTTCTCGATCACTCGATCCTTCGAAAGGAGACTCCTTTAACAACTTCAAAAGATTCGTATTAAGCTCAAACTTTTCAGCATCAATCGGAGGTCTTTCTATTCCATCATATTGCTCATTAACTCTTGGCTCAAAATAGTCTCGCAGCAATGGTTCATGGTTTTGAGGTGGGTTTATGATTTGTGGTCTTTGGTGTTGAGGTGGTGGTGGATATGGACAGTATGGATAATTATGTGGTGGTGGTGGGTAGTATGGTTGGTTCATTGGATAATTTGGGTAGTTAGGATATTGATGTGGGTAGTACGGTTGATTTGGTGGTGGATATTGTGGGTATTGGTGTGGTATAGGTTGTGGTTGGAGTGGAACCTCCCTATGAGCTAGATTCTTCTCTCCTTAATGCACTTGTCTCTCAATGGTTCTTCTTCTCTCATCTCATCTCGAGCTTCATTCATATTATTCTCCATGTTGTTTTGATTCAATCGAGCTTCTAACTTCTTCTTCGTAGGCTATTCCCAAGATCCAATTCAAAAGGTAGAAGATCTCCCCCCTTGACTTCTTGTGTACATACACCTAGAAAAAAACAAGCATCAAAGATCTCACAAAAAAAAGGATAAAATCGAAAACAATGAACAAAAATCAAACAACCAAACAAAATTGTTATCTCCCCAGCAACGGCGCCAAAAACTTGTTTAGTCAAAAGGTGTCTACGTGCAAGTGTACACGATCGTTATTGTCGCAGCAAGTTGACCAAGTTTATATTTTATCGAACACAGGGAGAGGGGTGATTGTATGGTAAGATTAATGTTTGAAATCGAATTCACAAAGCAAGTAAAGGGGATATGGTATCTATGTCTACAAGTGCGTCAAACAAGTAAACTACCTATCACCTTGGGTCGCAAAGTGAGCAAATTGTGTGAGAGGTGTATTAGTGTACTATCCTATGTTTCATGTGGTGAAGTATCACTTACTCATGCATTGAGGTATTGTATAACCAATAGGCAAGCCACTCTAAGATGCATAGGTCTCCCTAATACCACATTAGAGCCTCTAATTGTCTTTCCAATTCACTAAGGTAATTCTCACTATCTTAGGAATTTTAACAAACACTTAGCATGCAAGGGCCTAATAAAAAGAAGATTTAGGAAAATAGCCCAACTCTCGTATGAGACTAAATCCTAATGGCCCATACAATCAATTATGCATGATAAGCATTCATACAAACCATCTAAATAGAGAATTGATCATACAACATCTCAATCATTCATAAGATCAACATAAACACCACACTACTCCATAGGAGTCATACACTAACACACTAAGGGATTAGCCCATGGCTAATTTGGTAAACAAAAGAGAAATTGAAGTAACTACATTCTTCATTATGCAGGAATTGTAAAGAGTATACAAGAATTTACCTATTACAATGAAATTTAAAAGATACAAAATTACCTCTAGAAGCTAAAAAATGATCCGATAATAGAAATTGAAAATCGAACGGTAGAATTGTAGCTTTAGCTATACTAAGAATGCAGGAGAAAATAGATTGAAGATCTGTGCGGTAGATCGAAAGTAATCGTAGAAATCGTAAGTGGAAATCTAAGAAATCCCAATTGGAAACTACCTCTAACTTCTCTTAATCTAGTGAGAGAATATGATGATGTAAGTGAATCTAAGAAAATGAATAATGTGTTCTTGAAAATCTGAGATGGAAGTATATATAGTGCCCTTGGATCATTGACTAAGATGACATTCATTAATACGCGCGAAAATACGAAAATAGCCCTGAAATTTCGGAAATTTATCACTCCTGTCGCCTAAGAGCTGAGTGACTGTCGACCAAGCTGCTTGACAGCTTGGTCGCACGGATGCACTTCTGTCACCCAAGACTTGGCCGTCTGTCGAGCAACGGTGGTTAAATATTAGGGTTAAATATGAACATAAGTGCATCAAAAGCATATAGAAATGAATGCAAAAACATGCAATTATGACCTTAATCACTTGCATACCTTATATGGTAAAATAGATTGTTTCATAGCCTTTTTCCTACACCCGTTTATACTGTTAATTAAATCTATTGTCAAGTCATTCTCAACAGGAAATGAAGGTTGCTCAATTAACCCATCGGTGCCACACTCATCCATAATTGAATGAGGAACAACATTGGGTATAGCATGATTAACATTCTTGATGGGATTGAAATCAGAGGGAATAACAACATATATTATCTTTTGAGACATAGCAGTAGAGATAGATAATAAATTGCACAAGGCAACATCGGATTCTAGAACACAATTGTTTATAGAACCCACTGAGTATCTAAGTTTTAAACTTGTTGAATCAAGACCATTCCACATACCTCCAATTTCATCTGAAAGGCCATGTAATGATGTGTCTTCATCGATCTTAAATGCCCTGCATTCGCCCCTGAATGTAACCGTGAAGATACACTCCATTTATGCAAAAATTCCATATAACACTTATATTTTGTGGAATATTGTACAACATCATCATAATGGTCGCAAAATGAAGAGGATAAAAGCTTATGGACGAATTTGATACCTGCAAATCTCATTTGAATTTTGAAAATTCAAATTCAAATTAAGCTACTGTTGGCCCTAATTCTGAAAGACCTAAGATGTCTACCATATATGATTAGGGAAGATTTAGGAAGATCTGCAATAATTAAGCAGATATAACAGCTGTTAGTACTCTGTGGCACATGACGTAAATAATAGGAACATTAAGGGCATTGGTAGAGTCGGATGTACTCAGTTGAAATGATTAGAATTAAGGACACCAAGTTTAGATTAGTGTATAATACTAGTTACCGGCTTGTAATTATCTCTTTTATTTTTTTTATTTTGGGCTTAAACCCGTTAGTTATTGTGTATATATGCAGCTATAAAATCTTTTAAAAACTTATCATTTATTTAATTATTTTTATAATTAGTAATTACATCATAATTGTATAAATTAAAACAGTGGCAGTATATATGATAAATATATGAATTATTATTATACATAAGATATATTAGTAGGATTATACTGATTGTGCATCGCTTGGGAGAAATACAAGTTTGCTAATAAAAAATAATAATGGATACTGAAAAATAAGAACGATCTGGCCGTTCATAATTTTTATAATAAATTTTAAGTAAAATATGAATTATTTAAAAATTACCTAATTAAAGAAACGTAAAGTCCAAGAGGCTGTAGTGATTCTTCTGATTTTTTTAATAAAAAAATTAATTAATAAGATTTATTAAAAAGAAAATTGAAACAGCCTATCGTTGGAGGCTTTGATCATTCCGAACTTCTTTAATTAAAACATTTTTTTCCTTATGAGAATGGTGTTTTTTGATGGAGATTATGCACTAGTCACTACAATATAGTGGGATATCGCATACTTTATGTAAATTTGATTAATTAAATGCTTAAACGTGTATGAAATGAATCTGAGCAAGATGCTATCATATACCTGAGATAATTTCGATTTATATATCCATCAGTTATGAACCCCATTTCAATCACGTTTAAAAAGTAATAATGACCTAAAAAAATAAATTGAGACGTCATCTCATATTTGTAACAATCCCATGTAGTCTTAAAATCCTCTCGTGATTTTACAGGTTCTAAGCTCAACATTGTTGTGGGCCTCGAGAATTAAATGTTCATCTACCAGTTTGGGATTTAAAATTCATTTTTCAAATTCTAAACTCAATCCACAGTTAAAAATACTTATTATTACTATTTCCAACACAACATACTTATTCTACCTATTATTACCGTTTCCAACTGATTAGTGTCATAATTGCATCATTTTGCATTCATTTTGATGTGATATTGATTGGTTTATGTTCATTATTGATCCTAATAAGCTATACTTCGTGCTATTGACCTCTTGTTGGCAAGAAAGTGTGTTTTATAGGTGAAATTGAGCAAAAACGAGGAATTCACGACTATAGGGGATCAAATGATGTAATTCGAGCACATGGGGAAGTTTAAAATACTCAAATGAAGACCCTAGGAGGCTTGGACGAGCCGTGGGATCGAGAACGAAAAAGTCCAAATCAGACGCCCAAAATATGCATTGACCGAGCGTTGACCAAGCAATGCCCGAGCGGTTCAACACTTATGATTAGAGATGTTAAACGGGCCGCAGGCTGGCGGGCCGGCCCGTTTAACCCTGTAATTTACAGGGTTATGTCCAAGCATACCCGTATAAATCCGGGCTTTTTAGGCCCGGACCGGTTAGCCCGCGGGCTAAACGGGCTAGCCCGCCGATTAACCGGGCCGGCCCGGTAGCCCGGTTTTTTTAATTAAATTTGTTATATATAATATAAATTGGAAAGTGGGGTCTGGTTCTCTCATTATTGTAATTTGCAAACTTGTATACATTAAGTCATTAATATTTTATACTTACAGTTTGCAAGTTATTAATTAACTTATTAGTTATTACTCTTATTAATTATTAATTTACTAATTTGTTATTAACTAAGAATTAAAAATAGAAAATAGTAGATAACCAGATATCAATTAAATTAACTTCTCATGTACTTCAATTAGGGTTTATATCGCGTAGCCTCCGTCATCTTTCCCAACTCCCAAGCATTCTCCTTCTTCACCCATCTCGCGCACAAGATGATGAAGATGATGAAATGGAAGAAGATATTTTATCATTGTCTAAGTAAGGATCTAATACCGAAGATTGAAGAGTTTGAAGATATTTATTAAATTTTAGTTGTTAATGTGTAAACTTTGTGGATTATGTTGTTAATGTATGAACTTTATGGATTATATTGTTAGTGTGTGAACTTTATGTTATTGATGTGTGTACTTTATGGATTATTTTAGTTATTAAATCATTAGTTGTATTTTATATTAAATTTTAGTTTTTTTATTAAATTCCCCGAGCCCGTTAGTGGCCCGTTTAGCCCGCGGACCGCTAGGGTTAGGTTTAGGTCCCGAGTATTAGTGGCGCGTTAAGAACGAACCGCTAAGGCCCGCAGCCCTATAGGGTTAGGGCCAGCCCGTTTAACATCGCTACTTATGATCGAGCGGATTTACACAGGACACCAGCTTTTATGGTTCTCGACCAGTGGCATCCGAGCGGTGGTGAACGGCTGTCCGAGCAGCTATGCGAAATTTCATGAATTTAAGGGCATTTTCGTCCTTTTGCACGTTTAATGAGGGACAATTTGGACTAAGTATTGTGGACACTACAAATACCTTAAGAATCAGATTCTCTCAAAAACTTTTCATTACTTTAGTTCACCAGGTAGTTTTAGAGAGAGATTAGAAAGTTACTTAGTGGGTTCTTAGTTAATTTTCTTACTTCTTTCAACTATTGCTTTTGATCCAAGCATTAGATTGTTAATTTGTTTGTTTCAATAGATTACTCTCATCGTTATCTATATTTCTGATGTTCGTTTTTGCATTTCATATTCCGGATTAGAAGATAGCATTACAAGATTTGTGGATTGTATTCAATTTCTCCTACATTTGGTAAGTTTCCATTTAATTCTCTTGTTTTAGTGCTTAATAATGATGTTTAGATTCTTAATTGTTCTTTTGGATTTCCAATTAGCTATGGGCTAATCCCGTGTTGCATTGGTGTATCATTATTATGGTGTAATTTAGTGTTCTATTAATCCTATGCATGATTAACTTATCTTGATGGATTATTTTTCTAATTTGATGATTTGTTGGAATACAAGGTGTAATCAATTGGATGTTTAGAGCCTATGTGGGTTAGCAACACATGAGAAATGAGTTAATTCAAGAAATCTCTTAATTGAATTTTGTGCATGCCAAGTGTTTGTATTAATGTTTTTATGTCAATGAGAATTGCTTAGAAGCTAGGACCTCTCAAATGGAGTATTGGGTGTTGTTAGAGAGATCTAGATACTTGATAGAGCCCTTTAGCATGTGTTGTTAGAGAGATCTAGACACTTGTTAGAGTCCATAACTTGATTAAGACATCAAGTGACCTTTTGCATGCTAGGATGGATAGGATATTAGGTGAACCATAGTAAGATTACTCCAATGCACACACATCACACACTTGCTTATCTTTATAAGGTGATAGTTAGATTTTACTTTGCTTTTTAAAGTAGATCGAATTCATGACCCTTTCTTGTTTTCACTAGCTATTAACCTTGTAAATTTTCAATACTAGCTTGATATTGTATCGTTTCCCTGTGTTTGATATTTTTATTACTTGGTTAACTTGCCACGATAACAACGTTCACGTACACGTGCGTGAAAGCTCATGATTTTGGCAAACAAGTTTTGGCGTCGTTGCCGGGGAAACGATCACTTTGTTGAGTTGGGATTGATGTTTACATTTTTTTCTTTATTTTTCTCTATTTGTCTTTAAGTATTCTTGGTGAGTGTTGATACTTGCTTATTTTTGTAAGAGTGAACTCAATTGAAGATGGACGAATACAATCATTACTCGTATTCTCCACAATACACATATCCTCCTAATTCATATACATATCAACCTTACCCATATCAACCACCACATCCACAAGAAGATCCTTATCCTTCTATATCATATTCTTATCTAGATTCCTACTCTAATCATGATACTTATCAAGATACATGTTCCTACACTTCTTACTAAGACACATACTCCTACACTCCACCTCCTCCTATGTCTTTCCATCAAGAAGAAACTCCTCCTAGCCGTGTAGATGACACTCTATCTCTTATAGTCAAGCAACTAGATGAGATGAGAAGGGAAGACGAAAGACGCTTTGAGGAGACCAACAAGAAGTTTGATGAAATATGCAAAACTTATGGTGATCAAATCAAGAGTTTGGAATTCCAATTGGGGCAATTGAACCAACAAGCCTATGAGATTTGTGAAGAAAAGTTGGAGAAGGAAGATGGGGGTAACTTAGATGGTGAAGTTGATATTCCATTAGGTGAAGAGCAAGAAAGGGAAGTGGAAAGTATAGGGGAAGAAGAGAATGTGGAAGATGAAAATGATGATGATCATAAGGTGATCAAAGCTCTTTCTTTTAGAGAATGGTCCAACATTAGGATTTCTACTAGTCCTCTTCATGATTCCATTGATTATAATATTACTCTTCTTATTGATGATATTTCGTATAATATTTCTCATGTTGAAGTGGTTAGGGATCAAGAAGAGGAGAAGGTTGGACAAGAAGAGCAAAGAGAAGAGAGTGAAAGGAAGAGGATAAAGAAGAAAATGAGAGAGAAGAGGATGATTATGATGGTCATGATGAATACAATGACCTTCATGATTCCTTTGATTTTGATATGAAGCTTCTCTACGAAGATGGAGATGATCATGAAGAGATCAAAGATCCTTGTGTTCAAGAAACTTCCGATCTTAAGAGTTTTACTAATCCTTTTTATGGTTACATTGATCATGATATTAATCCTTTTTATGATGATATAGAATATGACACTCCTCTTGTTGAACTTGATAGTAATCGAATAGAACGAGAGGAGAAGGAACAAGAAGTGCAGGAATAGAAAAAGATGATTCAAAAGGAGAAAAGGAGAAAGAACAAGAAGAGGTAGATGACGGTCTACTCATGGACATGAGCATCATTGAAGAGAAATAAGAAGATGAAGTGGAAGAGGAGCTTAAAGATGAAATGAACATTTCTAAACCCTTAGACTCTTCTACTTGTGCTTTAATTGATAATGTTGTTTATTTTGAATTTACCTTACCTCTTGAATTGATTGATTATAAGATTGAATTGAGAATCCTCTTGAATATTTTTTATTGTAGGAGAAGGGGGTGGATATTGTTCAGAAGAAATGAGGAAGAAAATGCATGTGCTTATTAGTATAAATTGAAAAAGAAAGTGGGTGTATGGGGTAGAAATCCTACACGTTTCCTTGATTTTGAAACTATGAGGGTAGAGTTTCATGGCAAGGATGACAAATATCCTTGGCCATTCGATAACATTGGTGTCGTCCGGCTAGGGGACGTTAAATCTAAGCGCTAGATGGGAGGTAACCCATCCTTAAAAAATGTTGCTTGTTTTGTTGTTTGTTTTGTTAGTTTGATAGTTTTGTTGCTTGCTTGTTTTGTTTGATAGGAATTTGAGGCAAAAATAGTTTAGGTGAGCTTATATTGAGATTGGTAGGATATGTTTTGGCTTGAGTTGTGCTTAATATTGCTTGATTGGTGTTTAGATGATTTGCAAATTCAATATTCATCACTCTCTTCCAAACTTTTAAGATTTACAATCCGAAAAAGTTTTTTGGGGGTGTGATCGTTCTTCAGATTTGACATTTGCAATGATTTGTGATGTTTGTTGTGCATTAGAAATGCTTGAATTGGTGTAGAAAAATCATGATTCGGAAGTGTGAAAATAAGTTGATGATCGAGCTTCTGGTGGCCTATCACCGAGCGCAGCTGCGGCTCAAGGTATGTTTACCATCTCTCTTCCTTTGACTCACCTTTTTCACACCACCTATATATATTGGACTCCACATACAAACACACACATTTTACCACATTCTTGCACACACTCTCTCTTAAAAAACACAAAAGAAGAGGAGAGGAAAATTCTTAGAACTCAAGCTTTACATTTCATCTCTTCACTTCCTTCCATAGGTATGTTTTCTATACTCCTTCTTACTTATGCTTCTATACTTGCTTCCATTCCTAATTTTTGTTTGTTATATTGTGGTTTGTTTAGGATTTGTCATTGGACTTGATTGTTGATTCTTGTAGTATTTGGTTTGATTGAGCATTGCAAATTATTATTTCATCACTTTAGCCAAACTTTTAGGATTCCTGATCCAAAAATGTTTGGGGGTGTGTTCGTTTTTCACATCTCATTTGCAATGCTATGCTTATGTCGATTCTTAGTGTTTCTATGATGTTTAGACCTTGTGCTTAGAATGATGATTCATTTTTGCTTGATATGGATTGCCAATTGTTGCTAGCTTAGGGTAATTGGTGCATGAGATATGCTTATTGTTGTATGGATGATGTTGATAGAGCATGTTAGGTGTAGTGGATTTATCTCTTGATTCATGTCTTGTTTAGATTGTAGTTGATTCTATGATGTTTGATACATTGATGATATAAGCATTTGTGATATGATATGAGTCTTGATCAACTATAACCATGAGGTTCGAGCCTTTTGATGCCTGTTTCAATCTTGAGCGGATGATATTTTTTTAATGTGAGATCCACATTGTATATTATACTCTAGAACTTGGCTTGAGTCTTGTTTGAGACCACACTAGATGATGAGTTTGCAAAGCATGATTTGAGGCCATCTTTGATATGTATGGAGACACTTCGCTTTTATGTTCCTACCATTGACATTTTATCCATTGCTTTCCATTTTGTGCCTTTAGACCTTTCCTTTGGTCAACCATACTTGAAGTCATACTTCCTTTCTTTCTGGAACTCTCTTGTCCCTATGATTTGTAGAGTGAAAAGAAAGAAGGAAGGTGGTGAGATGATGAAGAACTTGGTGGCTAAAGTGGAAATATATTCTTATTGCATGGATTTGAAAAGAAAGTATAAGTGAAAGTGCTAGCAAAGCTATGAAAAAAGGTTGATCTTATGTCTTGTGAGTATGATCATAATTTACAAAAAGGGAAGAAATTGCTTTTGAAAGTGTTGATTAGAAAGTGCATTAAGAAGTAAGTGCTAATTGCATGAAGATGTGAATAATCTCTATTATGATTCCTTCTTTGCTTTACTAATCATACTTAGTCACTTGATCCATATTTTGCTTTCCCTACCAAAGAGCCAACACTACAACCTTATGAAAGTCTTCAATGATGTGTGAACAATTTGTCACTTAAGCGGAGGAGAATTTGAGACTCATGTCAAGCCTAGAGTAGTAGATTTATAGTGTGTGATGTTTGAGAGTGTTAGGGTTATACTAGAAAGTATGCTTTTACTTTGTATAACTAAACTGAATCTTTCAGCTTAATCTGAAATAAATCTTTTATCACTGTGCTTTAGATAAATATGAATGTTATTTATTTATTGCAATCCGTTCATATAATAGTACAAGTTACACTATAGATAAATGTGGTGATCCCTGGATAACTCACAGCAAGATCACATTATCAGTTTCTTGTAACAAGTACTAAATTCACAACCTAGATGGGATTTGAACACCCCATTGGTAAACGGTTGATGTGTAGATCCCAGCTTGGCTTATCTTGACCAAGGGATTGCACTAGTGCATGATGATGCATTGAAGAGGACCTACAGAGAGGTAATTCTTCCGTACTGATTTATGGGATGAAGAATTAGACCTCAGTGGTCGTTTATTTCTAAACCTCTGTCCCTTAAATAGGACTGTGTGTGATCCATGTGTGGCACTTTATTTTGTTATGGGCAGAGAGTCAATAAGACTCAATACTTTGCATCTTGGGTGAAACCATTGAGAACATGACAGTTGCTAAGATTTATTATAGAGGAACGTGTGCTTGGAGAGTCTTGCATGATTAGTCCCCTTGGTGGGCTCTAAACGTTCGTCATACTAAATCTTGCAAGTGGAATTTGTTTACGGTATGATGATAAAGAAGAGCTGTCCTTACTCCAAGGTTAAGATGTTAAATTAATTAAAGCGTTGAGTGGCTTGATTAATTAACGGACAAGAGAATCTTAAACACGGGAAATAATGACCGGGAGCCATATGATAGTAATATGGGTTAAGATGGATAGTGCAGCATTAATCCAATAGTGGAGTGAGATTAATGTTAATGGATTGAATGACCTTGGGCTCAATGTTAGAATTCAAGGTCCATTAGTAGGTCCAATCTTAATTCTCCTAAAGGCCCCTCAAGTAGCCCAAATTAAATGTCTAACAATGAATAAGGTGTTTAAAATAAAAGAAATATTTTGGGCCCATTTATTTTGATATTTTTCTAAAATAATTATATTAATGAGAGATTTTATGGAAAATAGATATGTATCTTAATTACAAGAATATCTAATAAAATCAAGATCTCATGGAATTAAATATATATCATATTTTCAAAAATTTTATTATTAAGAATATCAAGAATTGAATATTTGATATTCAAGATTATCAAGATTAGAATATTTGATATTCATGATAATCAAGATTTGAAATATTAGATATTCAAGATATTCAAGATCTTGTATTCTCATTATAAATATGAGATGATACAAGACTTCATATTATTCATGAAAGTAAGGTGATTTTCGAAAATCACAGTGTTATTGGGCAACAAAATTATTTTCTTCCTTGTGATGTGATTATTCGTGTGGCCTCCCACCGGGTGTACGAATAAGGACAATGGAATACTTGAGAAGGCTTCTGGGTTAATCAAGTTGAGGGTCTTAAAAAGGACGCCCTTTGATCTCAACCACCATTGCCAACAATACCATTCTCCTAAAGGATCTCAAAGGACGCCTTTGATCTCAACTGCCTAGCGAAAGCATCTCAATAAGGACGCCTTTTGTCTCAGAAACTGCCTTTTCTCCAAGAGGTATAATTTACTAAATGCCTCAGTTCTGTATGTTTAGGGCTTTATGTGATATTATATGATTCATAAGTTTTACATGCAAAGCCTGTTGTTGGGTATATAATTATTTGATTTAATTATGTTTAAATCATGATATTAATTGTAGGCTTAAATTTGTATTTAGCGTAAATCCCGAATAGATCCGCGTTTAATTCACCAACAACTGGTATCAGAGCCGGTTTCGGGCTCTATACGTTAAATTGTAATTTAAGTGTTTAATATTAAATTTAAAAATTAGATTGTAGAATTGCTAGATCTTTTTTTGTAGGTATCCAATTGTCATGGTATTTAATATTTTTTTATGCATGCATGTATGATGATGCAGTTTTAAAATCCGATTCATTCGGATCGTTTTTCCCGTGAGAAAATCCACGGGTAGACTAGGATGTTTTTATGTAATAGACTAGTCTAGACGATAGGTTTATTTATTTTTTGTAAATAAATTGTAACCGATATCAAAGACGAAGAACGGAGATTTTATGGCCTGGAGAAAAAGTTGTAATTTCGTTGCGGTCGAGTGGGAGCTTAATCGAGACAGCCGACAAAGCTTTAAGACGAACGGTGATTACGATATCTCGTAGTCCAAACGAGAAATTAAACCATGACAATTGGATATAACGTGCCAATTTGTTTAATTTGTTTTGATGCATGCTTTATTTATTTAATTTGATTAAATATTTGATTGCCTGAATATCGTGATGAAAAATCTCAACTCCGAAAATTACTAAATATGTTTTAAATATAATTCAGTATTTTATTCTAGATGATAAAATTGAATTATTTGGCCTTCATGATATATTTTTTTGTGAAGTCTTTTAGCTACGCATTGGCAAGCGTCTTTCTCCCTATCGGATAGGCCAAAAGATAAGTTCACATGAACGAATTCCCAAAAGGATGATTGTGGATTATTATTAGTAGCGGTATTGACCCTCCCATCGAGTGGCTTATTCAAAATGAAGTAATAATCCTGTATTTAATCATGGTTAATACTTAGGTATAAAATTAGCATTTTATTACTCCCCATCGGAGTCCCTACCGATTTTATATGGTCAAGTGGGAGCCGACAATTAATTTTGAAATTAAAAGTTTGTAACTGTTCTTGTTTGTAACTTGCTTAAATGTGCTTGCATAAACGTCCACACTCATCGTGGCTTATGTGAACTATTTTAAGATGTCGGCCGATTTATGCTATGTAATTTTTTAAGATTTTATACAAAGCATAACAGAAATTTGTGATAATCTTTGTGATTCGATGTATGTATTGATGCAATGCATGTTTTATTTCAGTTCAGCATGTCGTCTCCTTTTAATCCACTATTTACAATACTTAAAGATAACAAATTGGAAGGTGAAAACTATGTTTATTGGAAAAGTCACTTATTTATTGTCCTAACCGCACAAAAACACAAATGGGATCTTGACACACCAAAGCTCCCTACGCCTACGGATCTTGGCTTCAATGTCAGATGTGTTGCAACACCAACACCAAGATATGGTATCCGCTTCTGATATGAAGTTAAATCTTAAGGAGATGTTCGCTCATCAGAATCGTATGGCTAGGCAAATCACCATGCGAGATATTTTATCGCTGAAAATAGTAGAGGGAACTCCCGTAAGGGATCACGTTCTCAAAATGATGGGCTATCTCAACAAGTTAGAGGTACTTGGAGCGGAATATGATGCGGAAATGCAAGTTTATTTCATTCTCCATTCTCTACCGAAAAGCTTTGAGCAGTTCCAGTTGAACAAGTGGTCTGACTTCTTCCGCACCGAAAGGAGGGAAGAAGAAGAAAAAGACCAAAGGCCCGAACCAAGCTAAGAGTAAGGTGACTAATGAGGGAGGGGTGAAGAAAGCTACCAAAGGCAAGTGTTTCAACTGCGGTGATAAAGGACATTGGGGGACGGCTTGTCCCAAGCCAAAGAAGGTCGGGAAGAAAGGTAATTCTCATGCACTTGTTGTTGAAACTTGTTTAGCGGCGTATGCTTCCCATTCGTGGGTAGTGGATATGGGAGCCACTGATCACGTATATTTCACTTTACAGAGGTTCCGGAAAACCAGGCAACTTAGTGCGAATGAGATCCTCATCACATTGGGCGATGCTACGAGGGTAGCGACTGTTGCAGTGGGAGACGTGCACCTATTTTTTGAAGATAGAGTTTTAGTTTTAAAGGATGTTCTTTATGTTCCCAGTTTTAGGAAGAATTTAATTTTGGTTTCTAAATTGTACGTTGATGGATACTCAGTTTCTTTTAATAATATGGTTGTTATATTTCAAAACGATGAGTTCATCTATTCGGGATCATTAGTGAATAATCTTTATACTATTAAAAGTGCACACCACACGCAAAATGCTTCTTATAACACATCGACCATTTCTAAGAAAATAAAATTTTCTTCAACCGTGAACGAAACACTTCTATGGCATCGAAGACTTGGTCTTATTAATCTAAAGAGAATTTAAAGGTTGGTAGCGGACGACTCGTTGGAGTCTCTCCATGTTGAGCTATTTCCAACGTGTGAATCTTGTTTAGTGGGGAAAATGACCAAGAGGGCCTTCGGGGCCAAGGGGAATAGAGCTAGTGAAGTGTTGGAAATCGTTCACACTGACGTATGTGGGCCAATATCGGTTCAAGCTAGAGGAGGTTTTGAGTATTTCGTAACTTTTACGGATGATTACTCAAGATATGGGTATGTTTACCTTATGCGGCGCAAATCGGAAACATTTGATAAATTCAAAGAGTTCAAAGCCGAGGCCGAGAAACATAGGGGAAAGAGTATCAAGTTTCTACAATCGGATCGTGGGGGCGAATACCTCAGCAATGAATTTTTGACCTACTTGTCAAGTAAAGGGATTGTATCCCAATTGACCGCACCCGGTACCCCTCAACAAAATGGGGTTGCGGAACAAAGAAATAGAACTCTTTTAGAAATGATTAGATCCATGATGAGTTATTCGGAGTTACCCAAGTTGTTTTGGGGCTATGCCTTGGAAACAGCGGCTCACATTCTAAACTTGGTCCCATCCAAATCGGTTCCTAAAACTCCCACAAAATTGTGGACCGGGCGTAAGCCTAGTTTGAGATATATAAGGATTTGGGGGTGTCCGGCATATGTGTTGGATAAGGAAGCCAAAAAATTGTATCCACGTTCGGAATTGAGGTTGTTTGTAGGATACACTAGAGGAACGAAATGGGGTATGTTCTATAGTCCCAAGGACCAAAGAATCGTAATTAGTACGCATTCTAAGTTTTTGGAAGAAGACTTTGTGAACAATAGAAAGCCCAAGAGTGAGATTACCTTAGATGAAATAAAATGGCCTAATCTTATACAAAATGTACAAGTTGATGTACCACGCGACACACCAACACAACCGGAGCCTCGTAGTAGTGGGAGGGTTGTGAGACAACCCGAGAGATTCATGTTCGTGGGAGAGTCGTCTGACTTGGTCCCCGGGGAAGATGAATTAGACCCATGGACATACGACGAAGCACTCCAAGACAAGGATGCAGATTCTGGGCAAACCGCAATGGAAATCGAGATGGGTTCTATGGATAAAAATGAGGTGTGGGAGCTTGTTGAGCCACCCAATGGGGTAAAACCCATTGGATGTAAGCAGGTCTGCAAGAGAAAAAGAGGATCGGACGGGAAGGTTGAGACCTTCAAAGCTAGACTTGTGGCGAAAGGATATACTCAGAAAAAAAGGATTGATTATGAGGAAACCTTATCACCAGGTAGTCGTGCTTAAGTCCATCCATATTCTCTTGGCGATAGCTGCACATCTCTATTTTAAGATCTGGCAAATGGATGTCAAGACAGCTTTCCTAAGTGGAAGTCTTGAAGAAGAAATCTATATGCGCTAACCCGAAGGTTTCATTGAAAAAGACCAAGAGCACTTTGTATGCAAGCTTAAAAGGTCTATCTACGGACTTAAGCAAGCATCGCGAGCATGGAATCAACGTTTTGATCAAGTAATAAAATCTTACGATTTTGATCAAAATGAATTTGAGAGTTGTGTGTACAAGAAGTGTGTCGGAACTGCCGTGGTATTCTTGATACTATACGTAGACAACATTTTGCTCATTGCAAACAATATGGCGGTGTTGTCAGACGTGAGGGTATGGTTGTCAAATCAGTTTGATATGAACGACTTAGGGGAAGCCGGTCATGTCTTAGGGATCAAGATTACTCGAGATCGCAAGAAAAGAATGATCGGCTTATCGCAAGCTTCATACATAGATACTGTTTTGAAACGGTTCAGCATGCAGAATTCCAAGAAAGGTTTTATACCTTTTAGATATGGAATTCATCTATCGAAAGAGATGTGTCCGAAGACATAAGAAGAGATAGATTACATGAAAGGCATCCCATATGCTTCGGCAGTTGGAAGCCTCATGTATGCTATGATGTGTACGAGACCGGATATCTGCTTTACCGTAGGCATGGTAGCACGATATCAAAGTAACCCCGGTAAAGAGCATTGGACGGCTGGTAAAAATATTCTAAAATATCTCAAGCGAACTCAAGATAGAATATTTGTTTATCAGTCAGATAGTCTAATCCCCATCGGTTATATGGACTAGGATTTCCAATCAGACTTAGATTCCAGAATGTCTACCTCGGGTAGTGTGTTCTGTTTGGGAGGTGCAACCGTGACATAGAGAAGCGTTAAGCAGAAATGCTTCACTAATTCTACCATGGAAGCCGAATATGTTGCTGCTTGTGAAGCGGCGAAAGAGGCGGTATGGCTCAAGAACTTCTTAGTGGACTTGGATGTAGTTCCGGAATTGCCCGACATCATCACGGTCTATTGTGACAATGCCGGAGCAGTTGCAAATTCAAGGGAACCAAGAGCCCACAAAGCCAGCAAACACATTGAAAGGAAGTACCATCTTATACGAGAAATCGTTAAGAGAGGAGACATAGAAGTGGTAAAGATCGCAACGGAAGACAACCTAGTTGATCCTTTCACAAAGGGTCTACCTCTGTCGACATTCGAGACACATGTGGATGGAATGGGAGTCAAGTGTGTTGCCAATCTGCTCAGAGTATAAGTGGGAGAAATTATTCGGACATGTGTAGTACATAGATATGTTGTAGTATACTTAAAAGCAGACTTTCAGTATAAGTGGGAGATTGTTAGGGTTATACTAGAAAGTATGCTTTTACTTTGTATAACTAAACTGAATCTTTGAGCTTTATCTGAAATAAATCTTTTATCATTGTGCTTTAGATAAATATGAATGTTATTTATTTATTGCAATCTGTTCATATTATAGAACAAGTTACACTATAGATAAATGTGGGGATCCCCGGATAACTTACAACAAGATCACATTATCAGTTTCTTGTAATAAGTACTAAATTCACAACCTATATGGGATTTAAACACCCCATTGATAAACGGTAGATGTGTAGATCGCAGATTGGATTATCTTGACCAAGGGATTGCACTAGCTCATGATGATGCATTGAAGAGGACCTACAGAGAGGTAATTCTTCCGTACTGATTTATGGGATGAAGAATTAGACCTCAGTGGTCGTTTATTTCTAAACCACTGTCCCTTAAATAGGACTGTGTGTGATCCGTGCGTGGTACTTTATTTTGTTATGGGTAGAGAGTCAATAAGACTCAATACTTTGCATCTTGGGTGATGCCATTGAGAACATGACAGTTGCTAAGATTTAATATAGAGGAAAGTGTGCTTGGAGAGTCTTGCATGATTAGTCCCCTTGGTGGGCTCTAAACGTTCGTCATACTGAATCTTGCAAGTGGAATTTGTTTCCGGTATGATGATAAAGAAAAGTTGTCCTTACTCCAAGGTTAAGATGTTAAATTAATTAAAGCGTTCAGTGGCTTGATTAATTAACGGACAAGAGAATCTTAAACACAGCTAATAATGACCGGGAGCCATATGATTGTAATATGGGTTAAGATGGAAAGTGCAGCATTAATCCTATAGTGGAGTGAGATTAATGTTAATGGATTGAATGACATTGGGCTCAATGTTAGAATTTAAGGCCCATTAGGAGGTCCAATCTTAATTCTCCTAAAGGCCCCTCAAGTAGCCCAAATTAAATCTCCAACAATGAATAAGGTGTTTAAAATAAAAGACATATTTTGGGCCCATTTATTTTGATATTTTTCGAAAATAATTATATTAATGAGAGATTTTATTGAAAATAGATATGTATCTTGAATACAAGAATATCTAATAAAATCAAGATCTCTTGGAATTAAATATATATCATATTTTTGAAAATTGTATGATTAAGAATATCAAGAATTGAATATTTGATATTCAAGATTATCAAGATTAGAATATTTGATATTCATGATAATCAAGATTTGAAATATTAGATATTCAAGATCTTGTATTCTCATTATAAATATGAGATGATACAAGACTTCATATTATTCATGAAAGTAAGGTGATTTTCAAAAATTACAGTGTTATTGGGCAACAAAATTATTTTCTTCCTTGTGTTTTGATTATTCATGTGGCCTCCCACCGGGTGTACGAATAAGGACAAGGGAATATTTGAGAAGGCTTTTGGGTTAATCAAGTTGAGGGTCTCAAGAAGGACGCCCTTTGATCTCAACCACCATTGCCAACAATACCATTCTCCTAAAGGATCTCAAATGACGCCTTTGATCTAAACAGCCTTGCGAAAGCATCTCAATAAGGACACATTTTATCTCAAAAACTGCCTTTTCTCCAAGAGGTATAATTCACTAAATCTCTTAGTTCCGTATGTTTAGGGCTTTAAGTGATATTATATGATTCATATGTTTTGCATGCAAAGCCTGTTGTTGGGTATACAATTAATTGATTTAATTATGTTTAAATCATGATATTAATTGTAGGCTTAAATTTGTATTTAGCATAAATCCCGAATAGATCCGCGTTTAATTCACCAACATGAGAGACCCTCATACACTTGGGAGATGAACTATACACTTCTTAGTGAGGATCTTGACTCATTGATTTGATCTTGTGCTCATTGATTTGATGTTAATGGTTGATTAGATGACATTACATTCTTAGACTTGCATGATATTTAGTGATATGTTCATGGCATTTTCTTATGTGCTAGATACTTCATTTAAACAATTATTCTCCTATCTTAACGCTTCATTGCCCGAGGTCGTGCAATAATCTAGTTTGGGGGTGTGATTAGGGTCATAATTGCATCCATTATGAAATGATGTAATTCGAGCTCATGGAGAAGTTTAACATACTCAAATGAAGACCCTAGGAAGCTTGGGAGAACCGTGGGATTGAGAATAAAAAAGTCGAAATCAGACGCCCAAGATATGTGTTGACCGAGCGTGACCAAGCAATGTGTTGGTCCCAAATAGACAAAGACAGGTGTATGGGGGGGGAATACACCTGTAAGTTCAGATTTTTCAAAACTCAGTTTAACAGTGTACTCTTAAAGGCACAGGTCACTTATAAATATCAGTGGACTTGAAAGTCCCCTGACAAGTAGCCTGATAATTTAATCACAGAGTTATTTGTGCAGCGGATTGTTTTAAAACTCTTGAAGTAGTTAACACACACAAAAGGCACAGGAGACACAGGGATTTATAGTGGTTCGGAGTTCAACTCTCCTACATCCACTTTTCCTGATTTAACAGGAGAATTCCTTAACCACAGGAATTCCTTGTTTTAGAGTGCCAAGGTGCACTGATCAAGAATAACCTTACTTGATCTCTAGGATTGTCACTGAGTTCTAGTCCTCTCAGATTTCAGACTGAGTCTCTTCTCAGCTTACTTTCTTCTACTCACAGCCTTGAAACAATCTCAGTTTAAGGGCTTGAGTTTCCAACTAAGGTTGAGATAACCCTTTACAATAAAGAGCAATAGTTAGATAGGGTTATCTCAGTAGGCTTCTAAGATATTACAATATAAGCCTAATACAAGATTGAATTCTAAACAATGTAAGCACTAGGGAAACTAGATAGATTTAGAGTGCTTGAGTGTATGAACTTTTAGAGTTTTCAGATTTGAGCTTGTTGGTTTCCCTTCCTTGGCTTCTTCTTCAACTCTTGTATTTATAGACTTGAATTTGAAACACTATCCGTTGGAGGGATAGTTTCAAATTCAAGCTATTTTGGTGACCCAACGTTCTTCTGGATTTTTCTCAGATTTTGGATGGTCAAATCTGTGAAAAAGTTTTAGTCCAACGTCCCAAAAATCTTCTTCAGATTTTGGATGGTCAGCCTCTCCAAGCATTAATGGTTGATGGCTCATTAAAAGCCTGCTTAGAATTAATGCAGCCGCCTTTGGAAAAAGTGTCATCCTAGGTTGTTGGTTGCTTCTGAACTTGGTACTGACAGGACAGTCTTTATGTCAGATCCGTACATAGGTGGCAGCTTCTCATTGGCCTGTCTTAAATGTTCCTCAGCCCAGTCTAACCGTTGCATTGAAGTCCTCTGTCTTTTCATCAGGTGACTTAGAACATTCTCTTTGCAGCATTAAACACTTCATTTATGTGTTGGTTGCTTCTTTCTAATACATCAGGTTACTTCTCTTTAGGGGAGTCCTTCAGGCTGCTTGGGCTTAGACTTCTGAGGTGCATTCTTTAGTTAGTGGGTGTATCTACTAATCCTTCATCAGGCTAGTCTAAGATACATTAGGCTAGTTTAAGATACATCAGATCAGTTACAAGTATAAGTAGCCTGTAAGGAATTAAACTTAATTGTCTTATCATAACCTCCTAACACTTTGGACTATTATTTCTAAGTCTTAGAGATACATTAATACATCAGGGGAGCTTTGGGTTTTATCAAAACATTTTCTAAGTTATTTCCAACAATTTCCCCCTTTTTGATAAGATTCAAAGACTCATCCTGACGTAACATTTTATCAGAAGACTTTTACTTAGCAAAAATTTAAGATTCTAACTTTCAAAAGTTCCCCCTGAGAATGTACCTGCAGGTTAGTTAATCAGTTTATAATAGAGTGCATAGGCCTAACAGATAATGAGATATTATCTTGGGCTCAAAAGATAGGTATTTCATTATTAAAAACGATTACAGTTAACAAGATTTTTACTGCAACCAAACTATCCTGCCCAAAAATAGCATTTTCTTCTTCTTCCTTTAGTGGACTTAGCCTTACAGGCTCCCAAATGTCGGCTCCAGCCCATACTGGGCAAACACTCTCTTCTTCAACTCCATCTTTCTCTCTATCACCTCTTTGTTGTGCCCTCTCAAGCCAAGCTGCTCGCATATCACAAGCCACTCACCCAGAATTTCTTGCATCTTCACCTCTCCACTGGCATCTATTGGAGGCATGAAGAGAATGGGACCAGAGGCTTTAAACTGCTCACCTCCATTGTGCTGTTCCCATGCATTCAGGATTCTGGGATATAGATCAGTCCAGTTTTCCACCATTTTCTGATGAAAGACTTCATCAGCTCCCACCCCTTCATACTCATCTGTCACATAGAAGGAGTATACAAACTCCCTCTTGGCTTCCTCCCAAGAGTCATTGCACTCTTTAGGAACTCAAGGATCTATATGTGGATACTTGGCAACTGGCTCACTGACCTGAGCCTGGCTCCTCTTGGCCTTCATTCTCCAATATGTGTTTCTTGCCTTCCTTGGTGGTGGGGGATTCATCACTTGGCCACTCTCAATCAATCTCTGCTTCTCCTCCATTTTTTCGAAGTTGTATTGATCAAGAGACTTCCCTTCCTTGACTACCTGGGCCAGTGGACTGAGTGTAGATGGTGGCCTGAACAAATCCTCAGTGGATTGGACTTTCCTGGGTGGACTTAGTGCTAGAGATGCAATGGGCTTGGGATTTTCTACAGGAAGTTCCCTGACTTCCTCTTCTCCCTGATCCATCAGCCTTCTTCTTTTAGTGCCCTGACTCTCAGAGCTACTTCCCCTCCTCTACTCATTTCTCTGCCTCTTTTCCCTTAAGATTTGATCTCTTGCCTTAGAGAGTTTGGTCTCCTTTCCAATATCAGCCTTGCCCTTCCTCTTTTCACCAACAGTTGCTTGCTCACTGGCCTTCACAAGTGTTTCAATTTCTTGTCTCACTTCTGACACAACTCTTTCAGGATCAACTTTCTCTCCCACTTTTGGGCATCCTAATGCTCTGACTGGACTTTCTTCCCCCTCCTTGCTAACTCTCCTGGAGAGTTCAGCAAGGGTTACTGTGTGTCTGGCTGTATCCTGCTCCACCACCCTTAAAAGTGTTAGACAATCCTCCGATTCCTCATTCAGGGCCTTCAAATGAAATGCAGCATTTACTCCAAAGTCAGTAAAAGGCTGCAGTTTCTCTTCCATAATCAGATTAGTGGCCGCCTGAGTGGGGAGAACTGAGAGTGCTTGTCTCACTTGAGTTTCTATCTCAGCTTTCAGTGCCTCTTCTCTTTGCCGAATGTACCCATCCATCTTTTCCATCAGGCCACCTACCATTGCAGTGATGGTGGCCTGAATCAACCTTTCTCTTTCCTCTAGATTTTCCTGCCTGATAGTCACAATAGCCTGTGTATGAGCATGTCTCTCCTGCTCTACATTGGCCTTTAGTTCCCTGACTTCTTGTGACAGCTTCATCTCCATTCTGTCCACATTGCTTGATAAGTTAGTGATAAGTGTAAGATTTGTATCTTGTACCTGATCCAGATGTTCATCCAACACAGCAGCTGCTATGGATTGTTCCTCCATCAGGATCTCAAGGTTCTCCATTTTCCCAGTTATAACAGCTAACTCTTTCTCCTCAGGCTTGGGCTCCACAGTGGTCTGGACAATAGTTTGGATCACACCCTCTATCTGGGCCACTGGTGTTTCATCAAGGGAGGGGACCAACTCCTCCTGAGTCTTTTCAGTGCCCTGACTCTCACCAGCCTGAGTCATCACCTGAGTTCCAGTACCCTGACTTTCATCAGCCTGAGTCATCTCCTGTGTCATGCTAGTCTGACCTTCCTCAGTAGTTTTGTCTCCTCCATCACCTCCCTGATCATCAGTAGACTTTTCCTTGGGGCCTTCCATCAATGCTGCTTCCTTTAGTTTCTTGGCAACCAGCTTGCCAAATTCCCATTCCGATAAAAGTGTGCTGACTTTTCTAACTTGAGCAAACTCAAGTATTTCCTTTTCTTCTTTTCTCCAGAAACTCTCCCCCTTTCCCTTTACAGCTTCCAACAATTCATATAAGTAAGCATCATTGAGCTTCACTAGTAGCCTCACCCTCTCAAACATTTCTTTGAGGGTGGGATGGGAGGTCAAGGCAGGGTATAGTTACTCCAATTCATAGCACGCCTCCTCCTTTAGAGAGTCCAGATACGTGTACTGGACCTCCTCCTCATCAGCTACATCTAGTGAAGGCAAGGTTTCACTAGCCTGAGGGTCAGTGGGGTGTTCTCTGGCTTCACTTTCAGGCTTTTGAGAGCCTTCAGTGGGGGTTTTAATTAGGGGTTCAGTGGATGTTATTTTGGCTACATCAGAGGACTTTTGAGAGTCCTCTGAGACTTCTTGTCCTCCCCTTTCCTCCTCTGTCTCCTCAGAGTTGTCATCATCAGACTCCTCTGATGTTTCTTCTTTCTCTTCTTCTTCTTCCTTGATCTCCTTGAGAGCAGTTGTGGCAAGTAAATGGATGGGAGACTTCATCCCTTCCTCCTCTTCCTCAGTAGACTTCTCAGCTGATGAGTGTGTGTGAGAGGTCTCTGAACTGCTAATGATTGCCTCGCTCTCAATGAAAGCCTTTTTCAACAGTCTTCTCTTTTTCTTCTCCATCTCTTCCTCCTTGTGATACTTCATCTTTTCACTGGGCTTTAAGGCCCTTTTCTTCAGGTTTAGTGGTGGACTTTCTTCCCCAGTTTCTTCATGGACTTTGGCTTGCTCTTTCCTTGTCTCCCCAGTAGGTGCCAACACCTTTACTTTCTCCAATAGCTTCTCAGAGTTGAACAAGGTCTTAGCCTTGTTCCAAGACCTTGTGTCAGGGAAGTTATACTTCAAATTGAGTGCCTCAATGATAAGAGACACCTTTGAAGCATAGCACAGCTTGTGCTCTATCAACAACCTTCCCTTTACTGCCTTAATCTTACTTTTTTCCTCCCTGAGATTAGTGATGAAAAATTGGTGCCAGTTGAACTTCACTCTGTCAGTGGTGTCAATGATTGCTGCCATCAATCTGAGCTTGATTTTGCTAACTTGCTCAATGCTCCCCTGGTTTGCTAGGATGCATTTCCCAACAATCTCTGCTAAAACCTCAAATTCTGGTTTTAGCAACTTCTTGTGGAAGGTGGTAACATACTGCTCCTTTTTCTTGGTTATTGTGTCCAAAAACTTCTCCTCCTCTCCCTGCTTGAAGGATGCTGGGTCCAAACACTCGTTTGGCAACCCAAAGATGTCATGCAAATCCTCCTGTTTCAAGGTGTATTTGTGCTTCTTCAAGACTGCTACACGAACTTCTCTCCCCTTCTTGTCCAGCCTTTTCTCACTCTTTTCCATCATGACAAAGGATCTGATCGATGTGACACTCTTCTCCATCCCCACGAAGAACTCAAGTACCTGTCTATCATAGAATTTCTCTGGGCCTCTTGAAAGGAATCTATAGAGCCCAGTATTTCTCACAAGGTCAACGGCTCTTCTTATGTGGTATAGGTGAGGATCAGAGAGGACTTTAGGGTGGTTGAAGTAGACAATAGGTTCATACCAAAAATTTCTATTGTTAAATAATTCTTTGTAATCAACATAGACTTCAGACATGATTTCTGAGGGTGGGGAATTGGGGAAGTGTTTAGGGATGAGTTTTTAGGGTTGAGAGTATTGTAAGGTTTGATAGTAGTGAAATCGTGTGTAAAAACTGCTAAGTGTGGTGGTTATTTATAGTGTAAATCAAGGGTGAGGATTGAATGAGAGAATTTTGATCTATGGTTGAGAGTGAGGCAATAATTTGGAAGATAAAGTGATTTAACTTCCCAAGTAATTTGTAATTATTACCAGATATGGAAAGTGGGTTGGATTAAGAACAACAGCTGAGATTGAAGGAAATGGCGGTTAAAAGTGGGCTTTTCATGAGAGATAACTGCTCGAAATCATCTCCCGAGATTTTACTTCACACTTACTATCGCATTAATTGCACCGCAGGCACAGTTTCCAATAAAGTAACCGTCAGTCAGAACTTGTCTCAATGGAGTACTAAGTGGACATTTGATCAGCTCACTTAAGATCAGGGTAGTAGACTCTTCTGATGCTCAGTCTTCATCAGTGGTCTTTTAATAATTCCCCCTTGATTAGTGACCTGAGAGTGTACTCTGAGTCAAGTATCCTGATTAGTTTCCTGACTCAGGGTCAAGTAGACCCAACTCCACTGATAGCTCATGAAACCTTGCTTCAGCCAAGGGTTTTGTGAGTATATCTGCCCTTTGCTTGTCAATGTGGATCTTTACAAGGCACACACCCTTCTTCTCCACATGGTCTCTGATGAAGTGATGCCTGATATCTACATGTTTGCATCTTATGTGAAGTACATGGTTTAGTGATATAGCAATAGCATTATTGTTATCACAGAAGATTGGTACTTCACTGGCCTGAATGTTGTAATCAGTAAGTTGTTGCCTTATCCATAATATTTGGGCACAGCAGCTTCCAGTAGCCATATACTCAGCTTCAGTGGTGCTTGTTGCTACTGAGCTCTGCTTCTTCGAAAACCAGGATATTAGTTTATTTCCAAGGAATTGACAAGTCCCAGTGGTTGACTTCCTATCAATTTTGCATCCTCCATAGTCAGCATCAGAGTACCCTGTCAATTCAAAGTTATCGTCAAAGGGATACCAAAGTCCCATATTGACAGTACCCTTGAGATATCTCAGAATCTTCTTAGTGGCTTCCAGGTGACTTTTCTTTGGACTAGCCTGATATCTTGCACAAATCCCCACTGCATAAGTAATGTCAGGCCTGCTTGCAGTGAGATATAGAAGAGATCCAATGATTCCTCTATAAGTAGTCTGATCCACAGCATCTCCTTCTTCGTCAGGTTCAAGCTTGGTGTTTGCATTCATAGGTACCCTGACTACTTTGCTTAAGCTGCAACCAAATTTCTGAATCTGCTCCCTTGTGTATTTGGCCTGATTGATGAATATTCCTTCAGGGGACTGCTTGACTTGCAGTCCAAGGAAAAAATTCATCTCTCCCATCATGGACATCTCAAATTTTCCTTTCATGAGATGTGAGAATCTTGTGCATAGTTCCTCATTTTGTGATCCAAATATGATGTCATCCACATATATTTAGACCAAGAGTATGTCATCTCCATGTGTGATTCTGAAAAGTGTTCTGTCAACACTCCCTTTGGTGAAACCGTGCTCTAAGAGGAACTGAGATAAAGTGTCATACCAGGCTCTTGGGGCTTGTTTCAGGCCATATAGAGCTTTTCTGAGCTTGTAAACTTTGTTTCCTTCCTCAAAGCCAGGGGGTTGTTCCACATAAACTTCTTCATTTAGAACCCCATTGAGGAATGCACTCTTGACATCCATTTGGTAGACCTTGAATTTCTTGTGGGCAGCATAGGCAAGAAATAGCTTGATAGCTTCTAGTCTGGCTACTGGTGCAAAGGTCTCATCATAATCAAATCCTTCAACTTGGGAGTATCCTTTAGCTACCAATCTTGCTTTGTTTCTGACTATCACAACATTTTCATCCTTCTTGTTCTTGAAGACCCACTTGGTTCCAATGATGTTAGCATGCTTTGGTCTTTTGACAAGCTCCCATACTTGATTCCTTGTGAATTGATTGAGTTCTTCCTCCATGGCAATGATCCAGTTAGAATCTTTTAATGCTTCTTCAATGGTTTTGGGTTCCTGTGCTGAAAGAAAACAACAGAAAAGAGCATTTTCTCCATGAAAACTTCTAGTCTTGACTCCTAGATTAGGATCTCCTAGAATCTGATTGATTGGGTGATCAATCAACCAGTTTCTTTTGGATTGTCCTCTCTCAGTGGAGTTATTCCCAGGGGATAGATTTCCAACTGAGATTGAGTCACTAGATTGTGCAATCTTAAGCAATTCAGGAGATAGGGCAGAGGGTAGGAGTCCTGAGTCATCATTCAGGGTTGTTTCTAAGTTGTCAGCACAGTCTAGTCTGGCTTCCCCCTGAATGTTATGCTCAGTGTCTGTCTCGGCTTGGCCAGCTTCTTCATTGACAGAAGTTACCTAAGGAGCTGGGATTGGGTCATTCAGCTCATTCTTATCAGTGGTGTTTTCCTCATGTTGGTTTGATCTTTGAGAACAATCCTCTGACTCTTTCCATCCTAGGTTGTCCCATGTTGGTATGTAGGCATCCACCTTTTTATCAGTGGACTTGTCCAGGGTCAGGTTAGTCATTTTATCAGTGATTTCTTTGGTAGCCTAATCTTTCCTGGACTCAAGAGCAGATTCATCAAAGACAACATGGGGTGTTTCTTCCACAACAAGGGTTCTAAGGTTATAAACCCTGAAGGCTCTACTGATTTTGGAATATCCAAGGAAGATCCCTTCATCATCTTTGCTATCAAAGGTTTTCAGTTGTCTTTTCCCATTGTTGTGAATGAAACACTTACAGCCAAAGATATGAAAGTAAGATACCTAAGGTTTCCTACCATTCCATAGCTCATAGGGGGTTTTGCCTTGTGTTTTAGTGAGCATGGGTCTATTCTGAGTGTAACAGGCTGTATCGATGGCTTCAGCCCAGAACCTCTTGGGAATTTGTGCATCAGCAAGCATAGTTCTGGCAGCCTCCTTTAATGTCCTGTTTCTTCTCTCAGCTACTCCATTTTGTTGAGGAGTTCTTGCAGCTGAGGTTTCATGGGATATACCTGACTTATTGCAAAAGTCAGTGATAATGGAATTTATAAACTCAGTACATTTATCAGATCTTATCTTGATAATAGATAAGTCCTTTTCATTTGAGATTTTCTTGAGTAACTCAGGTAGCCTGAGTTGGGTATCCTTCTTGCGGGACATGAATATCACCCAGGTGAATCTTGAAAAGTCATCCACCACCACTAGTGTATACTTGCTTCCATTTATGCTGGCAGGTGTGACAGGTCCAAAGAGGTCCATGTGTAGTAATTGTAGTACCCTGTTAGTGGAGGGAATTGTCTTGCTTTTGAATGAGGCTTTTATTTGCTTTCCTTCTTGACAGGCTTTGCAAATGTGATCCTTATTGAACACCTCATTTGGTATCCCTTCCACTAGGCTCAGTCTTGAGATTTTGTTGAGGGTCTTGAAATTCAGGTGATTGAGCCTTCTGTGCCATAGCCAAGTCAGGTCACTTGAGCTTTTGGCAATGAGACAGGTCTTCTTTGGGCATGATCTCCAATCTGCAATATAAACATTTCCTCTTCTAGACCCAGTTAGTAGTACCTGTGTATTTGATGCATCTCTTACACAGCACAGGTTACTTGAAAACTCAACATTTTACCCTTTATCACAAAGTTGGCTTATAAAGAGTTGGTTATGTTTCAGTCCACTGACATATGATACATTTGTTACCTGGACTGACCCTATCATCAGAGTACCATAACCTTTTGTGATTCCTTTTTAGTTGTCACCAAAAGTGACCTGAGGACCTTTCTTCTCTTTGTAGTTAGTCAGGAGACTTTGGTTTCCAGTCATATGCCTTGAGCATCCACTGTCCAGGTACCAATCATCTTGAGTATCCAAAGAGACCTGCATAAAAATTAGTTCTTAGGTACATATTTTGTGTTGGGTCCTATTTGGTTAGCTGTACCCTTAGGGATCCAAATCTGCTTAACAGTCCTTGTTATTTTGGACTGGCTGATTCTTCTCCCATAAACATCGACATAGACGGTGGACTCCTTGAATGCCCTAGGAGTTGACTGTCTATTAGTGTTAGTCCTTTGTGGGATAGGTGACTTGATATGTCTTCTGTTCCTAAAGGACTTTGGTGCTGCTGGCCTGAAGTGTTGTTGATAAGGGGGGATATAGTTCCTCTCATAGGGCATGTATAGGAATGGTTCCCTAAAGTGAACACTACTGTCAAGTCCCCTGACAGATGGTTCAGGCCAGTATGTCCTCTGCATAGATTGTCTCCTGAGGGAAGATCTAGGTTGAGGATAAGTGAACTGAACATTACCCCATTTTTTTCTGGAAGATTGGTTCTTCTTGGGTTTTGCTCTGGGAGGTGTATAAGTTGTTCTAGTCTTTTCAGTGGACCTATTTGGCCTTATCACCTCTTCAGTGGGTTCAGCAGGCCTTTTGCCTTTATCAAGGATCCTTCTTGGATTCTCAGAGGAGCTTACAAACACTCTCTCATTGCTGCTGGTGGATGCAGTGTTGAGAGGGCCCTCTGATGATGTGCATGGGAAGAATCCTATCCCATGTCTGCTGTCAGAACTGTTTTGTAAGCTCAAAATTTTCTCTATTGCAAGAGAGGGTTTATTAAGAGATTCTAGTTCTTTCAGCAGATGATCCTCAGATTCCTTCAGCAAATTCACATTGATGATTAGGGTTTTGATTTGGATGGCTAAATCACTGTTTTCACTAGCTAGCCTGACCTGTTCATTGGTCAGTCCCCTGATCAGTTCATCCTTGGCACTGACCTGACTCTTGAGTGTTTCCACTTCATTTATCAGGGCAATGGTTTGGGATGCTGAGGCAAGGTCTGCCTCAATCTCAGAATCAGCTAGCTTGTTATTTTCGTTGGTTAGCATCCAGTTTTCTTCCTCAAGAGTGAGGTATGCCTCTTGCAGCCTGGAGAAGTCAACCATCAATTGTTCTAATGAGAACTGAAGGTTGAGCTCCTCTGCTGACTCTGAGCTAGGCTCAGGTGAGTGTGCTATATATTGACAAAGATGGGATTGTACCTCAGGTTCATCATTGGCCATGAGACATAGGTCATCATCACTGCTATCAGTGAATATTTCTTTAGATGAGCTTGCAACATCCTCATCTTCTGCCATCATTGCCCTTCTTTCCAGTCGTCTGTCTCTCTTGGCTTGCCTCTCCTTTCTTTCCTTGGAGCTCAGCTGGGGACAGTCATACTGGAAATGGTCAAATTATTGCACTGGAAGCATCTCTTCTCACCTTCTTCACCTTCTTCTCTGTCTTTCCTTTTAGATTCAGAATTTGAGGAAGATTCCTCACTCTTGTGATTTTTCTTGTATTCATTTTCAGGTTCCTTCTCTTCCCTTGAAGTGAACCTGGGCTTCCTTTCCTTGCTATCCTGGTAGTATCTCTTGTATTTGCCAAATCTTGAGTTCAGCTTCTCAAATCTTCTGGCTAGAAAATTCATTTCTTCTTTCATTTCAGCCTTACTTTGAGATTTGCAGGACTTGCTGGCCTTCTTGATCTTGGCTGGTTCAGCATCAGAACTGTTTGCCTTGAAGGATACTCCTTTCTCACATGAGGAAGGCTCTTCTGTAGCTCTTTTCCTATTGAGATCAAACTCATAGGCCTTAAGTTCTGAAAAGACTTGCTGCATAGACATGTGAGATAGGTCTTTGGTGTTCTGCATCATCACTGAGTAGACATCCCACCTAGGTGAAAGTCCCCTGAGTATTTTGAGAGCAACCTCCCTCTTGGTGTAAACCTTTCCAAGGGAGTTTATCTCATTCATGATGTCAGTGAACCTGCCATCAAGTTGATCAATGGTCTCATTTGGTTCCATTGAGAACTGTTCATACTTTTGGACAGCAACTGACAATTTGTTTTCTTTTATCTTGTCAGTGCCCTCACATAAGAGAGCCAAGGTGTCCCATATCTGCTTTGCAGTTGTACAGTGAACAACCCTTCCCATGACAGAGTCAGGGATGGTTGTATACGGTATATTCATGGCTACAAAGTTGAGATTATGTCTCTTTCTCTCATCAGCTATGAAGTCATCTTCATCCTTAGGCCACTCCTCCCTAGGATCATTAATCTGTGCTTGTGTGATCCTAGGATTAGCAGTCATAAAGACAAAGGGACCCTTAGTAATCAGCCTCAGCATCTCATCATGCACACAGGCTAGGTGAGCCTTCATTCTGATTTTCCAAAAGTCATAGCCTTCTACTATGAACTGTGGCAGCTTATGATGTGATAGGTGGTTGAGGGGATTGGTTCCCATGTTGGAGTCTGAGCTCCCTACAACATTGGTGTTGACTGCTGGTGTGGCTATGTTCCCTGTGTTTGTTAACCCTTCTGCTTGAGTAGACATTATATAAGAGTACTTTCAAGAGGTTAGTTGGATCAGTTCAAGTGACCACTAATGATAAATCAAGGCAGTGGTTCTTAGAACCCCCTGCTCTGATACCAATTGTTGGTCCCAAATAGAGAAAGACAGGTGTATGGGGGGAATACACATGTAAGTTCAGATTTTTCAAAACTCAGTTTAACAGTGGACTCTTAAAGGCACAGGTCACTTATAAATATCAGTGGACTTGAAGGTCCCCTGACAAGTAGCCTAATAATTTGATCAAAGAGTGATTTGTGCAGCGGATTGTTTTAAAACTCTTGAAGTAGTTAACACACACAAAAGGCACAGGAGACACAGGGATTTATAGTGGTTTCGAGTGCAACTCTCCTACATCCACTTTTCCTGATTTAATAGGAGAATTCCTTAACCACAGGAATTCCTTGTTTTAGAGTGCCAAGGTGCACTGATCAAGAATAACCTTACTTGATCTCTAGGATTGTCACTGAGTCCTAGTCCTCTCAGATTTCAGACTAAGTCCCTTCTCAGCTTACTTTCTTCTACTCAAAGTCTTGAAACTATCTCAGTTTAAGGGCTTGAGTTTCCAACTAAGGTTGAGATAACCCTTTACAATAAAGAGCAATAGTTAGATAGGGTTATCTCAGTAGGCTTCTAAGATATTACAATATAAGCCTAATACAAGATTGAATTCTAAACAATGTAAGCACTAGGGAAACTAGAAAGATTTAGAGTGCTTGAGTGTATGAACTTTTAGAGTTTTCAGATTTGAGCTTGTTGGTTTCCCTTCCTTGGCTTCTTCTTCAACTCTTGTATTTATAGACTTGAATTTGAAATACTATCCGTTGGAGAGATAGTTTCAAATTTAAGCTATTTTGGTGACCCAACGTTCTTCCAGATTTTTCTCAGATTTTGGATGGTCAAATCTGTGAAAAAGTTGTAGTCCAACGTCCCAAAAATCTTCTTCAGATTTTGGATGGTCAGCCTCTCTAAGCATTAATGGTTGATGGCTCATTAAATGTCTGCTTAGAATTAAAGCAGCCGCCTTTGGAAAAAGTGTCATCCAAGGTTGTTGGTTGCTTCTGAACTTGGTACTGACAGGACAGTCTTTATGTCAGATCCGTACATAGGTGGCAGCTTCTCATTGGCCTGTCTTAAATGTTCCTCAGCCCAATCTAATGGTTGCATTGAAGTCCTCTGTCTTTTCATCAAGTGATTTGGAACATTCTATTTGCAGCATTAAACACTTCATTTATGTGTTGGTTGCTTCTTTATTAAATGCTGAGAGCATTTAATACATCAGGTTACTTATCTTTAGGGGAGTCCTTCAGGCTGCTTGGGCTTAGTCTTCTGAGGTGCATTCTTTAGTTAGTGGGTGTATCTACTAATCCTTCATCAGGCTAGTCTAAGATACATCAGGATAGTTTAAGATACATCAGATCAGTTACAAGTATAAGTAGCCTGTAAGGAATTAAACTTAATTGTCTTATCATAGCCTCCTAACACTTTGAGCTATTATTTATATGTCTTAGAGATACATTAATACATCAGGGGAGCTTTAAGTTTTAAAAAAACATTTTCTAAGTTATTTCCCAACACAATGTCCGAGCGGTTCAACACTTAAGATCGAGCGGATTTACTCTGGACACCGGCTTTTATGGTGCTTGACCACAAGAAGGTCAGCGCTCGACCATTGGCGTCCGAGCGGTAGTGAACGGCTCTCTGAGCGGCTGTGTGAAATTTCATTAAATTAAGGGCATTTTCGTCCTTTTGCGTGTTTAATGAGGGACAATTTGGACTAAGCATTGTGGGCACTATAAATGCCTCAAGGATCAGATTGTCTCAAAAGCTTTTCATTACTTTAGTTCATTAGGTAGTTTTAGAGAGATATTAGGAAGTTACTTAATGGGTTCTTAATTAATTTTCTTACTTCTTTCTATAATTACTTTTGATCCAACCATTGGATTTTTAATCCGTTTGTTTCATTAGATTAGTCTCATCGTTATCTATATTTCTACGGATTGTTTTTTCATTTCAGTTCCGGATTAGAAGATAGCATTTCAAGGTTTGTGGATTGTATTCAATTTCTCCTACATTTGGTAAGTTTCCATTTAATTCTCATGTTTTAATGCTTAATAATGATGTTTAAATTCTTAATTGTGGTTTTGGATTCCCAATTAGTTATGGGCTAATCCCTTGTTGCATTGGTGTATGATTATTATGGTGTAATTTAGTGTTCAATTAATCCTATGCATGATTAAGTGGTCTTGATGGATTAGTTCTCTAATTTGATGATTTGTTGGACTACTTAGTATAATCAATTGGATGTTTAGAGCTTATGTGGGTTAGCAACACATGAGAATTGAGTTAATTCATGGAATCTCTTATTGAATTTTGTGCATGCCAAGTGTTTGTATTAATGCTTTTAGGTCAATGAGAATTGCTTAGAAGCTAAGACCTCTCAAATAGAGTATTCGGTGTTGTTACAGAGATCTAGACACTTGATAGAGCCCTTTAGCTTGTGTTGTTAGAGAGATCTAGACACTTGTTAGAGTCCATAGCTTGATTAAGACATCAAGTGACCTTTTGCATGCTATGATGGATAGGATACTAGGTGAACAATAGTAAGATTACTCCAGTGGACACACATCACACACTTGCTCATCTTTCTAAGGTGATAGTTAGATTTTATTTTGCTTGTTAAATTAGATAGGATTCAAGACACTTTCTTGTTTTCACTACCTATTAACCTTGTAAACATTCAATACTTGCTTGATATCGCATCGTTTCCCTGTGTTTGATATTTTTATTACTTGGTTAACTTGCCACGACAACAACGTCCACGTACACTTGCGTGAAAGCTCACGATTTTGGTAAACACAACTGATGAATATGTGGATGAAGATTATTTGAGATATTTATATTAATTTAGAGTTATATATTTGTGTTTGGTTAGGATTCGATCATGTTATGATCTATTAGGATATTTAGTATCTTTATTTGATTTGTTTAGATTTTTTATGATTTTATTTAGTATTATAAGTAGGCGTCTCAAGCTTATTGTAAAGGGAGTTGATATTTATATTTAAAATTATTGGGTTTGTCCCTTTATCGTGTTTTAATTGTTGTTCTTCCAGTATTCAAGTGTGAATCAATGGATTAACACATTAATCACATTTGCGTCTTATATTCGGGTATTCTCAGAATCAACAAATATTTATGTTTGTGCTTCCGCCTACATCACTTGGTATCCAGAGCTAGTAACAACTCCTATGATGCCTCCGAGATTCGGTTCCAAGATTCATGATATTGCTCTCCTCCCAGAGCAATTGACGGCCACTGTTAAAAATTTAGAGACTCTACGTATCGAGTTCTTTGATCGAGCGAATCACCGTTTACCCATCAGTCTTTACCACAAATTTCAAACACCTCACCAAGGCACACGATCAATTCATGCATATTAAACAGAGTTTGCTCTCTTCCTTTATCAGATTGATATTCATGAAACATAAAAGCAGTTAGTGACATGATATATACAAGGGTTGCAGTTTTGATTTCATGACAAAATTAAGTTATTAAATCCCTAATCGTTTTTTACTGCACATGAGTTTGCAATTAAATTGGAATGCCAATTCAACCGCCGCCCAACCCACCACCTGTTTCTAATGTCTATCTGGCCCTTGCCATCTTGCCAGAACCAACACGGCCAACAACAGCCCAAATCCAATCCCTCCACCATCCAATTTTCCGGTCACATGATCAGAACACCAACCACAATAACTCAATTTCTATCGAATCAAGCGATTGCTTTGCAACAGTCGGTCATGGGCCTTTAACCAACAGCATAGCCTTTCCCCGATGGAACGCCGCACCGCCAACCCCCTACCGCCAATGGTCAATGTTGTTGTGTCTCATATCGCTGGCAGCCCTTCCATCGTTCGCTTTACGCGCAATACACCGGATCTACCGCAAGTCATGACATCCGCCGCCCTGGTTATGCCCGCATCAGTTTCATCGCCAATTTCCTATGGCCTAAGGTCACCGGCAACCGTGGCCTTGTTCGCACCGTTGGTTTGTACGAGATGCCCATTGAACTACCCGCCACCCCTGGTCCAGTCTCTACCAGGCAGTGCTTGTCGCCGCATTGTGTCACACATACCTGTCGTCTTATGCCGACCTCACCACTGCCGATTGTGCCTAGCCAGCCCGCCGATGTTCACACTGGCGAAGCTTTTTGTTGCGGATTGTGGACCAAGGAAATGTGCATGTTGCCCTAATTGATAACCTCGGGCTATCTTCCACTAATTTATTTCATATTGAGTCACATATAATGGATTTTCACTTTCGGTCTCTTACTTGCTCTAGTGGAGATGTTATTTATGGGCTTAATATATGAAGAAATAGGGATCCTATAATTTTGAGAAATTAAATTTTAAAAATTATCATTATTTTTTGGATTAATTACAAAACATGACCACTTATAATAACATATTTACCAAGAGGAACACCAAAAATCTCATGTTACCAAGAAGGTCATTTTATTTCAAGGAATGTCACTTTTGTAATCATTTTATGGGCCCCATGTGCAGGAGTGATGTCATCACATGCACACATTTTTCTCTCACCTCACTCTCTCTCCTCACGTCACATGCACACATTTTTATTTGAATTTGACTTTTTGTTATTATGAATTAATTATATTTATTTCATTATTTTATATTTTACATTTAAAATTTGAATTTATTATTTTTTACTTTTCCCACCTTTAAACCTTCAAATTTAATTGAATTAACATCTTAATTTCCTGAAAAAAATTTGGCAGATTGAAAATTACCAAATTGATTGAAACCAAAATTAATCATGATTTTACATTTGAAACTAAATTGATTGAAAATTTAATTAATAAAATTGAAAATTACCAAATTGGAAATTACGAAATTGATTGAAAATTACCACATTGAAACCTTCAAAAAAAATCTTTCGAATGTCAATAATTAACAAATTTTAAATCTAATTTTTTGTTTCAAATTGTTGTCATTACCAAATTTTCCTTTTCTAATTAATTTGAATTTTAAAAATTTGTATTCTTATTTGAATTCAACATTATTTATTATTATTATTCTAAGATATTTTCGTATATGCATTTTTTCTCATCAGCATATATATAATATTTTTCTACATATATACTAATATTTTTCTGCATATCATATACAAAATTGCATATAGAGTAAAAATACTGAATAGAAGGCAATAATTTTTATTCCACTAAAATTAAAATTTACAATATCAAAATCTCAAATAGATCAATTCTGTAATACAAAAAAATTCAGAAAACAAAATAAATACAAAAGTTCCAGGGCATCCAAAATTTTAAAAAAATAGCAACTTCAATCTGCATAGCTTCAAATTCATTTTCCATAGCTCTAGATCTGTAACAATTTCAACCTTGAAGAGCCCCAATCTGTAAAAAATAAGCTCGAGATTTTTTCAACCAAATCTGTAAAAAAATAAGCCCCAATCTGCAAAATAAGCTCGAGATTTTTCAGCCAAATAAGATGAAAAAAAACAAGAGACCCAATCTGCAAGAGAGATCGATTGCTAGAAGAACAAGAACCACAATCCCCATAAAATCTGAGAAAATCCTAAAAATTCCCAAAATTTAATTATCCCCAAATCTGAATAAAATTAAAAAAATTCACAAAAACCTGAAATCAAAAGGCCTAGATCCGGTAGCTCCGCGTCTTAGAGAGAGTAGAGGCGGTGGTGCCTTCTCGGTGGTGGTAGCGGTCAGATCTACGATGCCGGCGTGGATGACCCGATCTGGTGGAACCATGCAATGCAAAATCAAAATCATGGCGGATGGAGGAGCCCCATAAAGCCAGGCAAAGATCCAGATTGAAGGCGCCGGAAAATCCATATCAGACGGAGGCACCCAAAAAAGCCAAACGAAGACCAAATTAGACGGAGGTGCTGTGGTGGATCGGTGGTCGTGTCGGCGCTGTGGCCATGAGAGAGAGAGAGAGAGAGAGGAATTCAAAATTCGAAATCTGAAAATTTGGGGTGGGGAGGGATTTTTATTTGATTAGATTGGAGTGTAGGTGTGTAGGGCAGGGATAGGGGTTCAGATTTTTAATAGTGCGTGTCAGATTTTTTAATCTTGGAATTGATTTTGTGACCCTCCTGGTAACATGGGATTTTTGGTGTTCCACTAGGGAATAACACTCTTATAAAAGACCTTATATGTAACTTACCCTTATTATTTTAATAATTATAGTTATTTTAATTTTTTCCAACAATTAGGTATCATCTCAAGACATTGGGTCAAATACGTACTTCAGATCTTTTTGAGGTTAAGTGTCATGTTGTATTTATCAATTTTACTTTTCTTAGAGGTGAGAATGTGATTGACTCCATTATCCTGTTCGAGGTGATAATTCATGCAGATTCGAGGACAAATCTTTTGAAGCGAGAGAGAATGATGAAGATATGGATGAAGATTATTTTAGATATTAATATTAATTTAGAGTTATATATTTGTGTTTAGTTAGGATTCGATTTTATTATGTTAGGATTTATTAGGATACTTAGTATCTTTTTTTTTATTTGTCTAGATTTGTGAGGATTTTATTTAGTATTGTAAATAGGCGTCTCAACACTAATACAGATACGAACTTAGAGAGCTGTTATTTTTTTCACTTAGAGAGTGGTTATAAGAGTTCTCTAAGTGACAACTCTCTAAATTCAGAGAGCTGTTAAAAATCCATTCTCAATAAAGCTCTTAGAAAGCAGTTTTTGATTGTTGTCCAAGAATCCACCTTATAGAGCGGTTATCAACCGTATTCCAAGACTTTTTCATTTTTAAAATTTTTTTTCTTAGAATGCGGTTTTTAACCACTCTCAAGTAATTTTTTTTAATTAATTAATTATCTTTAGATGTCCAAGTCCAAAGACGTGGAGCCCTTATCATCTTCCGAACTAGGTCGGAGGCATGATTCCAGCGATGGCAGGTGGTGTTGGAGCGGCTGAGGAGGAGAATAGTATATCGCATTCCTCCGAAACAGGGCAATCCGTATTCACCCCAAAAAGCCTAAGTCTCTTCGCTGCACCTTTGCCTTGGACCACCGCCACCAAATCTAACACCATTTGCCTTGATATTAATACTGAAAATTATTGTGTTTGTGCATTTATCGTATTTTAATTGTCGTTCTTCCAGTATTCAAGTGTGAATCAATGGATTAACACATTAATCGCATTTCCCTCTAATATCCGGGTATTCTCAGAATCGACGAATATTTAGGTTTGTGCTTTCGCCTACATCAACACACCTAAAAGTACATATTATTATACTCACATTATCAATCATTCACTACTACAAAAAATACTTTGCATAACTTTACTTAAAGAGCTCATTAGCAAATGAGCTATCTAATTGCTCACTTAGAGAACTCATTTGCTAATGAGCTTTCTAAGCAAATACGAAAATAATTAAAAAAACAAAAATAGCCTACAAAGCTGTTATGAACCGCTACACAAAAAAAAATATTTAAAAAAAAAGACTTGCAAAGCGGTTCTAAAACCGCTATAATGTTCACAGCGGTCATAAAATGCTATAATTTTAACTGTTATCGAGTCTTATGTCCCCAATATAATCCTTAAATATCTCAACACTCTCTCCTTAAATATCTCAACAGTACTCTCTCTCACAAATCACAATTGATATTCATTCATATATCTCAACACTCTCTCTCTCTTCCGTCAAAACAAAAAAACGCACTCTCTCTCACAATTAACCCACCTGCTGTGAGATTCATTCTTCACCTCTCGCCGGCGAGACCTCTTTCCTTCCCTCTCGCCGGCGAGTCCCCTCCCTCCGCCCCCAGTCTCTTTCTCAACTAAGGTACGCGCGGCGACGTCGATTTGCAATCCTCGCAAAGGAATCTTCCACGTAACTGCCATCCTCGCGAAGGAAAGCTCATCCATCAACGCCGCCTAGAACAGATTGACCCCCCTAGCCGCCGTAGAACAGATTGGCCGCCGCTCATTTTGAAAAAAAAATCAGGTTTTTTTTTCTTTTTGCATATTTGAATTTTTTTTTATTTTTTGATATTTTTTTTAGATCTGGCTACGACGTTGGATCGAAGATTGTAAGGATTCTGATCTCGGAGAAACGGTAACCGAATCACCATCAGATATAATGTCTAGCTTCCAATCGGTTTTTTCGATCCAGAAGTTGTGCTGAGAAAAAGCATAAGCAATCTATGGAGATAACTTACAATATTTTGGTGAGAATTTCGATCTGCATAGATAACTTGCCTCAACATTTAGTTGAAATTTGCAAGTATCCTTCCCAGGAGCTTTTTAATAGTGTACGTATTTACTAATTTTTAATTGCACTTATATGGGTTCATTTGTTTATATTTTTTGATTTATTGATGTATATTTTTTAGAGATTTATTTATCAGTTGTATTTAAATTCTCTTTTTTGATTTATTGATGTATATTTTGTAGAGATTTATTTATCAGTTGTATTTAAATTATGTATAGAGATTGATGAATATTTTATTTTGATTCTATATAATTAAGTGATGTTTTGGTATTAATTGATTTTAATATTTTATGATTCGTATTTTAAATTTTTTATAAATAGATTTTTTTTTTAAAAAAAAAGAAGCCCTTGCATAGCTTTTGTTTTCTAAGTGCGATTTTTAGAGCGGTTCTTTAACCACTTTCTAAGCGCGACCCAGCTTGCATAGCTTTCGCTTGGAGAGCTCAAATAACCGCTTTCTAAGTGGAATTTCATGAGCTCTTGATGGAGATGAAGCCGCCCTCAATTACCTCAACAAATATGATCCACTCCGCATTGATAAATATTATGGTTGATTAAGCCATTGTTCGTTACTATCTATTTGCTTATTTGTTTCATGGGCTTTGCATTTTGAATTAAGGACTTTAAATATTTTGGTTTAATTGGGCCTCTTGTTTAGGCCTTTAGGGTTAGCTATTTAAGTGTTTCTTTGGTTATTATGGACGATTAGATGAAGATATATGAAATTCTTGGGTTTTCCCTAATTTCCTATCTTACGATATTTTGAGAATCAATGTTGATAGAAGGTGTTTAATCTTTAAGGTACATGCCTCACTGCATCATCTGGTATCCAGTTGCCAGCCGATGATCCAATCATGCCTCTTCGCCGTGATCCGAACAGAGATGCCCTGACGCAGAGCCTTAAGGATCTAACACATCAGTTAACGGTCGTTGTTCAATTGCTTACGATGTAAGAGAACACCGTGCCTCCTGCGCCACCCCCTGTTCTACAACCCCATCGTGCCGCCCCTGAGCCCCAGCCTATGGCCGATACTCCTACTTCCCACGATGAAGCCACTATTAACAACCCTTTTGCCCCCCTTCCGCCTAGGGCTTTTCAACGTCCGTTTGATCCCCATGCTTGGGAATCAAGTTTTAAACTTGACCTTCCCGAATTTCACGGTAGCACCCAACCTGATGATTTTATTGATTGGCTCACAACAACTGAGGAAATCTTGGAGTTCAAAGACGTTCCCATCGACCGCCGTGTTGCCTTGGTGGCCACGCGATTTAGGGACCTTGCAGCCTCTTAGTGGCGTCACTTGAAGACCCGACGTCAACGTGAAGGCAGGGCAAGAATTGTTGCCTGGGATAAATTCGCTAAACATTTGAAGTTGGAATTCCTCCCTTTCAATTATGGGATGACTCTTTACCAGAAACTACAGAACCTACGGCAGGGTATACGAACTGTTGATGCCTACACGCATGAGTTTTATCAGTTGCTCTCTCGAAACGATATCGCTGAAACCCAGGAACAATTGGTTGAGCGTTATATTGGCGATCTTCGTACCCAATTTCAGGACGTCCTTACACTTTTTGCGCCTATTAATATCTCCGAGCCTCATCAACGTGCTCTCTCACTCGAGCACCACGGCGCCAAGCAGGTCCTTTTACACCTCCAAGCCGCCCTACGGCCCAAACACCCACTTCGACCGAAGCTTGTCGTGGCAATCCAAGTACGGCCCCTTCCCTTCCGCAAGGGAACCCTTCATCCTCCTCTGCCCCTCGCCCAGGCCCATATTTTTCTTACGGGGAACATGGTCACCGCATGGCAAGCTGCCCTAAACATGTTGGTTCACGCGGTCTTCTCCTTGACGAAGGGGTTGATGATACTCTTGATTCTTCACCCATCTACGATGATGACCCTAACCCTACGCTGGAGGAATTTATTTCGGGCGATGTTGGCCCAACCCTTATTGTACGTCGTGCTTGTCTGACACCTCGTTCTCCGGATTCCCCCTCTCAACGGAACACCCTTTTTTAGTCCACGTAGATTCAGGCGCCTATGAAAATGTGGTTGCCTCTGATGTTGTCCGTAAGCTAGCACTTCCTACTGAATCATATCCTAAATCTTACAATTTATCTGGGATACAAAAGGGCAGTAGAGTGACTATTGATCGTCGTGTTTTGGTGTCATTTTCCATTGGTGATAAATACCGTGATTCGGTGTGGTGCGACGTTGTCCCAATGGATGCGTGCCATCTTTTACTGGGTCGGCCTTGGCAATTCGATCGCGGTGCTATTCACGATGGTAAGAAAGATACTTATAGTTTTCTTTAAGATGGTCTCTGTATCACTCTCTTGCCATCCACTCATGTGCCTCCTACCACCACGGATCCCTCTGTCTTGTTCCTATCTCATAGTGCCTTCATGCGAGAAATGCAGAGTGAACCCTTTACACTTTTATTGCTAGCTCTTGACTTTACATTCACTGATAATATTTCCCCCATGGTTGCCCCTCTCTTACATGAATTTAGTGATGTGTTCCTTGATGAGCTTCCGTCTGCATTACCTCCCTTATGTGACATACAGCATCAAATCGATCTAATTCCCGGAGCCCCCTTACCGAATAGGCCTCTTTACCGCATGAGCTCCTTGTGGCGTTCTGCTCCCCTCGTCCCAAAAAAATCAGGTGATTGGTGAATGTGTGTTGACTGCAGAGCAATCAATAAAATTACCGTCCGCTATAGATTTCCCATTCCTCGCTTGTATGACTTATTGGATCAAATATGTTGCGTTGTGGTCTTTAGCAAATAAGATTTACGGAGTGGCTATCACCAGATTCACATTCGTTCGGGGGATGAATGGAAAACAGCCTTCAAGACTCGTGAAGGGCTCTTTGAATGGCTTGTTATGCCGTTTGGATTATCAAATGCATCGACCACTTTCATGCGGGTCATGAATCAGGCGTTGCGACCCCTGATTGGCACTTGTGTTGTCGTCTATTTCGATGACATTTTGGTCTATAGCAAGTCGAATGCTGACCATCTTGAGCACCTCAGAGCTGTCCTTTTGATCTTGCGGAAGGAACAATTCTTTGCCACACCTTCTAAGTGCTCCTTCTTTGTGGTCTCCGTCTTATTCTTGGGTTATAAGATCACTGCTGCAGGAATCTCCGTGGATGATCTTAAAATTCAGGCCATCAGGGACTGGCCGACTCCCACCTCCACCACAACTGCTCGTAGCTTTCATGGCTTAGCCTCTTTTTATCAGCGCTTTATTCCCCACTTCAGCGCTATTATGGCTCCCATTACTGATACCATGCAGGCCAAATCTTTTGCTTGGACTCCCGCTGCCGATGTCGCGTTTATGAAGATTAAACATTTTCTAACACATGCTCCTGTTCTTGTTCTCCCTGACTTCTCAACCCCTTTTGAGTTACATTTTGATGCCTCAAAGTTGGGGATAGGCGCGGTCCTAAGCCAAGGTGGGCGCCCCATTGCTTATTTCAGTGAGAAAGTCACCGGTGCGCGCCTCCATTATAGTACATACGATATTGAATTCTACGTCGTAGTTCAGGCTCTATGACATTGGCGTCACTACCTTTTTCAGCGGGAATTTGTCCTTTAAACGGACCATGAAGCACTTAAGCACCTATCCAATCAAGACTCTTTGTCTGCTCGACATGCCAAGTGGTCCGCCTACCTACAACAATTCACTTTCGTTGTACGACATCAATCCGGCGCTACCAATAAAGTTGCAGACGTCCTCAGCCGCCAGCAATGCCTTCTCGCGGAGGTTTTGGGCTTTGACTCATTCCGTGAGCTATATACTTCGGATGCTACTTTGTCCCTATTTTACAGAAATTACTTGTGGGCACATTCCAAGATTATACCCTTATTGATTGTTTTCTCTTTAAGGGTGTATGTCTTTGCATTCCCTCTTGCAGCCTGCGGTCTAAATTAATTGCTGAGATACATGGTGTAGGCCATGTTGGCAGGGACCGATCCACTGAGCTCCTTTTTTGCCGGTTCTTTTGGCCTTCGGCCCATAAGGATGTAGCCCGTTTTGTTTTCCGCTGCCGAGTTTGCCATGTTTCCAAAGGGACTGCTACTAATGCTGGCTTGTATCATCCACTACCTATTCCTACTCGCCCTTGGTCAACTATTAGTATGGATTTTGTTCTCAGCCTCCCCCGTACTCAACGTGGACATGATTCTATTTTCGTTGTTGTGGATAGTTTCTCTAAAATGGTCCACTTTATTGCTTACAAGCGGACTGCAGACGTTGTGCATGTGGCCCAACTATTTTTCCACGAGATATTTCGCTTTCATTTACTCCCTTCCTCTATTGTTTCAGATCGTGAAACACGCTTTCTTAGTCATTTTTGGTGTACTTTTTGGCGCATGGCAAATACGGATCTCAATTTTAGTAGCGCCTATCACCCTCAAACCGACGGCCAAACAGAGGTAGTTAATCGATCCTTGGGCAATATGCTTTGTTGCCTCATTGGGGATAACCTGAAATCTAGGGATACTAAACTGGAGATTGCTGAGTTTGCGCACAATATTGCCATCAACTGTAGTACGGGCTTCGCACCTTTCTATGTTGTCTATGGTATTATTCCATGTGCGCCCGTGGATCTCCTCACCTTGTCGGCTTCAATGATCCCTCATGTTAGTGCTACAAGCCTTATTACTGATTCGCAGAAAATACACGCTGATACTCAACGCCACCTTGCTGATTCTACTGCTCTTTATAAACGCAAGGCGGATGCTCGCCGTTGGGATATCCAATTTCAGGTTGGAGAATATGTGTGGGCTGTGCTGACTCGAGACCGCTTCCCAGCACATGAATATAATAAGTTGTCATCTCGCAAAATTGGCCCATTGGAGATCGTGGAGAAAATTAACCCGAATGTTTACCGTCTTCGCCTACCAAGTCACATTCGCACTTCCGACGTCTTCAATGTGAAACACCTAGTTCCCTACTCTGGCGACAACACTTCTGGAGATGAAGTTGATATCGATTCGAGGGCGAATCGTTCCAAAGACGGTGAGAATGATGTAGATGAAGCCGCCTTCAATTACCTCAACAAATATGATCCACTCCGCATTGATAAATATTATGGTTGATTAAGTCATTGTTCGTTCCTATCTATTTGCTTATTTGTTTCATGGGCTTTGCATTTTGAATTAAGAACTTTAAATATTTTGGTTTAATTGGGCTGCTTGTTTAGGCCTTTAGGGTTAGCTATTTAAGTGTTTTTTTGGTTATTATGGACGATCAGATGAAGATATATGACATTCTTGGGTTTTCCCTAATTTCCTATCTTACAGTATTTTGAGAATCAACGTAGATAGAAGGTGTTTAATCTTTAAGGTACACGCCTCGCTGCATCAGCTCTCCAAGCATTTTTCTGTATTAGTGATTATTACACTCTAATTTGACATAAAATAATATCATACCCTATCAAAATCCCAATACAAATACATATTTTTATTATTTATCAAAATTTTCACATTCCATAATTTATAATCATGACTTGCGACAATCACCTCAATTCCAAAATAAAGAAACTCTTAATAACTTTCACACTTTTATTTATGTAATTTCTTTACAGCTAAGAAAAAAAACATATTTACAATAATTAATATTTTTTTAGAGTGTTGTTCATTCACTGGTCAAAAGAATTAATAAAATAAATTTTATTAAAATATGTGTGATTCAAAATTTTAAACTAATAATTGACGAAAGGGAGAAAATGCTATTTCAATTATTTTGTAACGATTGTTTATTTGACACGCATATGGAAAAAGTATGTTATGATTTGTTGGGATATAATTTCCTAGTACACTTTCTCTGACATTTTCTGAAAGCTAATAATTGGTTAACCTCTTGCAAATAAGTTTTAAACGCATGTTCTAACTTTAATTAATTCTCAAAAGTTTTATTTCGCATGTTAAGGTGTAGTACAGTCGATAAAGTAGCAAACCCTAAATAAGTGCATCAATCTTTATATTACTAGTAAAGGGGATCTCCCAACAAAACAATAATATAATATTGGGTTGAGTCTAATTCAATCTACACCACAATTAATTCTAATGAATATATAGCGGTAATTAGATTTCTAATGACACTCATATTTGGCAAGGAATTAAATCATGTAGAATTTCTCTACCATTTAACATAAACTTGCAAAAGAAATTGAGCTAGGTAGACCTAAAATTTGTTCATCATGAAAATAGAGACGAGAGAGAGAGAGTTTTTTTTTTTTTTTTACAAAATATGTGCATCTAATTTTAAGCAATAAGCAATATTAATTAAAAAAATTCTGATTTATGGAATATTAATACTCCCTCCGTCTTATAAGTTGCTCACAATTTTTGGGCGCTAATATATATTTTTTTTTATCGGTAAATTTTAGTGGTTAGTAGTTAGAAATTAGTACATCAAGTCTCTATACACTCATATATCCAAACTAACCTTATATCTCTCTCATATTCGTTCCTAAAGGGAATCGAACCTGGGTCACTCACTCAAGTGAGGCGTCCGGTGGACAGGTGAGCTAACTCACCTTGTTTTTTTGCACTAATATTAAGACGGGTATAAAAATATTGATATAATATATGTGATGTGATGGAGAAAAAGTGAAAAAGTAATGGGAATAATGTAAAAAAATATTGAAAATAATAATAAATAAGTGAATAGTAGTTTTCTAAAAAGGTAAAAAAAGTAAATGAACAGCATATAGTGGGACGGACGAAAATGACAAAGTGGGCAATTTTTTTCAAACCACCTTATATCTCCCTTAACCCGTTTCCAAAAAAAATTGAACCTGAGTCACTCACTGGTCAAGTGCAGAGCGTCCAGTGGTCAATTGAGCTAAACTACTTGGTTTGAATATTATGGCACATATTTTTATCGACCATTATATAGTAATAATGCACGTCATATTTTATCAAATCAATTAATCAACTAACAAATCCTTCGAGACTAACCAAAAAAACAACGCTTCGAACAGAAAAAATTTCTATGATCAATATATGGAAATCATACTATTCATTTATTAATTTATGAAAATCTTTGTGTCTCAACTCTCATGACATAAGACCTGCACTTATTAATTAAAAATAATCACTTTTAAAAATGATTAGATTTTAATAAAAAGTAGCGATAATATATTATGTTAAAAGTGATTATCATTTTTTATTAAGACTTTATCACTTTTTAAAAGTGATAACCTTTTATTAATAAGTAGCAAGCCTCGTTTAATGAGACGGTTTCATATAAGTTTTTTTCTTAATTTATATATATATGTATGTGTGCAGTAACGCGTGCCGCATGTGTGAAATAAACAGGTTTTGGAGACATTAATTAGTCATTAATCAGTTTATTTTATACAATAATAATCTACACGTACCTACTTCGACATGAGTGGTTATATATATTGACTTAATATCTGATCACATATAATCATGTGGTGATTATTCATGAGATACGTACATAGAAAGTGAATATATATATGTAACATTTTTTAAATAAAACAAAATATCCTTCATGACTTATGAACTGCTACAACAAATGCAATCGATCGAGAAGACAATAATTGGAGACTCGATCATATAATAAAGACTTGAAATGACAACACCAAACACAACGTTAATTCAAGTTATTATAGCTTTTCTAAGAATAAGATAAATCATGCATGTACTCCCTCCTATTCAATCTACACCACAATTAATTCTAATGAATATATATATATATATATATATCTAATGACACTCATATTTGGCAAGGAATTAAATCATGTAGAATTTCTCTACCATTTAACATAAACTTGCAAAACAAATTGAGCTAGCTAGACCTAAAATTTGTTCATCATGAAAATAGAGACTAGAGAGAGAGAGAGATTTTTTTTTACAAAATATGTATCTAATTTTAAGCAATAAGCAATATTAATTAAAAAAATTCTGATTTATGGAATATTAATCTCCCTCCGTCTTATAAGTTGCTCACAATTTTTGGCACTAATAAATCTATAATTAGCAAAAATAATTACACGTTTTTAATTAGTTGAGATATCCTCATTTGTGAGTTGAAGTAAATATATATATACATGTAGTAAAATTCTTTTGTATTTATTAATTTTGTTAAGTAAAATAATGAAATGAACAAACAACCACGTGCACTATGGAGATCTTAAAAAAGGACGTAAAAAAGAAGTAGAAAGAATGAAAGAACAAAATTTTGAAAAAGGCATGCCGTATATATAGAATCGTGGAGATTTAACAATGAGCAACACTTGTGTACAAATTTCTACCATAGAAATATTCATTTTTAAAAAATTCGCGGATCTAAACCCGGTCGGGTCAGATTTGGACATTTTTTTCCTAAATTCGCGAACTTGTAGTTTCAGGTTTTTTTGCTTCCAGGTATGTTACAATTTGGGCAAATATTACAATTAGGCAAAATCGGTGTTACTAATTCTTAAAAAAATTATTTTTTGTACTTTTCAAGTAACTATAAAAAAAATATGTATTTCTGCAAGTATAAATATGTGTTACTTAATTTATTTTTTATTCTCTTTGTTGATTTATGTTAATAATATGTTTTTTCGCTCTCAGATATGTTACAATTTGGGCAAAGGCGTGTTACAATTAGGCAAAATCTGTGTTACTAATTCTTAAAAAATTAATTTTTTATACTTTTCAAGTAACTATAAAGAAAATATGTATTTCTGCAAGTATAAATATGTGTTACTTAATTTATATTTTATTTTCTTTGTTGATTTATGTTAATAATATGTTATTCATGTACTTAATACATCATTTAATACCTTATATATGTTATATAAAATATAATATATATTTTTATAAGGATAAATAAATGTTTATGCATACAGTAACACACATTTGATCTTGCAGTAACACACATTTACTCTAATTGTAACACATATTACAGTTACTCTAATTGTAACATACATTTGCAGTAACACACATTTACTCTAATTGTAACACACATTTACTCTAGATGTAACACACATTTGCAGTAACACAAATTTACTCCAAGTGTAACATAAATTTGCAGTAATACATATTTACTCGAATTGTAACACATATTTGTTCCTCAATTTGTGGTATTATATGAGCATATATGTGTTACTATAGGATAAAATGTATTTTTATTAAAAATAAATATGTGTTACACATACAATGTAACATATACATGTGTTACATTGCATGAAAAATATATACTTTTACAAAAATAAATGAATATGTGTAGAAAACAACATTTAATCTGGTTGTAACACACGTTTTGCCTTAAAGTAACATGCATTTGCCCCAATTGTAACATACCTGGGAGCGAAAATCACAAGTTAAGCGAATTTTGGAAAAAAATACTCAAATTCGACCCGACCCAGTTTAGACCTGCGAATTTTAAAAAATGGATATTTCTACGGATCTTAAATCCGTAGAAATTTGTATATAAGTGTTTGTCTTTAACAATTAATAGGAAATAAATAAATAAAGTAAACAATCGTGGAGATTTAATATAATAATTAATAGTTTTTTTATATAATATTTATATAAAAAAATAAAAAAGGAGGTCTGCGGCCGGCCGCCTGGATGAACCACATGATTATTAATGCAGCTGAGTGTGTTTTCAATGAATGCATGCTTTAATTTGGCGTTAAATATATATTTTGTCGAGTTGAGAATGAAGCAACAAATTGGGTCTCGAAATTAGCTTTTTTGAATGGAAGCTAAACCTAACGTGTATCTTTCAAAATTAATTTCATGAAAATGATATAGAGATTATATACAGAGTTATCAAAATCCATCCCTTTGCCTTGATATATATATCACTTTATTTAAAAAGATGAAATGTAGCTATCCAAGTCTTGGAGGTACTCGACCTACTTTTGCATGGATTAATGATAAGAATTTTATGGCAAATTTTATTTCTTTTTTGATGCTTCTATGAACATGCAAGAAAAAGGCCACAAGCTTCACATTTCTATTTAAATGATGGATGTGTAAAGCTATGATCTTCACATACTAGGCCCGACCACTCTTTTCTTGACAGAAAAAAGATTTTGAAGTTAAAGATTGGGGGGCTTAGTCTTGTATGCATCAGTTACACCGTGCAATTCAAGTTCATTTTTAAAAAGTTACACAAAATACTACTGAAAAATTACACATAATATACCTGAAAAGTGTATTTTTAATAGTGTAACTTTTCAGTAATAATTTGTGTAACTTTTTAGTAGTAAATAGTTTAATTGTTTAAAATACACTTGAATTGCACGGTGTAACTGATGCACAAGAGACTTACTCAATCAATCAACGGAGTTTTTTTTGGTGGAGTAAGCATGGTGAAAGACCAATTTGCCCCTTAGAATATTCAAATATGAAGAATTCGCAGTAGGTAGTGTTATTCTTTTGAATTATTATTTTTTCTAAAGATTTTTTTTCGCGATCATCAGTATTAACCTCAAATACATGTGTTATAGATCCCTCTTGAGAGTTAATTAATTAGGACTTGAAAGTGCCTCGAAATTTGAGAATTAAGACATATAAATATCAATCGATGCGTGTTTTATTGTTAAGCTGACTCAACAAACTTTGTGAAGTAAAGAATTCATTACTTTAACCACCTTTCCAACTAAAAAAATAGTTTTAAGGGTGACTTACATATAAGTTTAAAAAAATTACTATATTTATAAATAGGTGTTGTGCAGAAAAAAAAATGTGCTTCTGTGTAGAAAAAAAATATGCTTCTGTGCAAATATTTTGAACATAATTATAAATATAGTGACTTTCTTGAACATATATGTAAATCATCCTATTTTTTTAATATTAGCAAAACAAAACTTAATGCTTTAGAAAACTTAGGATAAAGAATTAATTAAATGACTCGTGAATATATTTTATTCGAATAAGCAGATTATTGCTAGTGGTTGTGAGTTTTGAATGAAGTGTTTTTGCCCAATTTTCAGAAAATAAAAAAAAATTTGTTATAATAATTTTTTGTGAACTAAAAACCAGCCGCTTGAGCCTTGAAGTACTGCATAATCGATATTTTTTAAAAACCATAATAAAAAAGAAATGCAATTACTTTTATTTAAACAAAATAAAAAGTAGTACATAATCACTTTTATTAAAAACAAAAGTAAAACTAGTAATCACTTTTATAAATTAAAAAAATAAATTTCATTTTGAGGTTGTTTAGTTAAAATAAAAATCAATGGAGTATGAAGTTATTTACGGTGGTAACGAGACTTAAAATTAATGTGGTTTGAAGTCACCTCAATTATACATTACAGCCTTTTTATAAATGGCGGGACCATAAGACCAGTCAATAGAGAGTTGTTATTCAAATTGAGTTGAGTATTTAAAGTTTGAGCTCGACTTGAGTACTTATCGAGCCAAACTTGATAATATTAATGAGTTTGAAATAGGACTTGACTCGACTTATTAACAAGTCCAACGAGCCTAGAGAAACTAGCAAAAAATATTTGACTTTCGAGCATAACGAATCGAGCTTGAGTTGACTCGTTAGTTTATCGAGTATTTCACGAACTTGAGCTCAGTTCATTTTAGTATAAATGAGCTGAGCTCAACTCATGAATAGCTCATCTTGCTTAACAACTCTACCAATCAATTAACAAAAAAAGGTTATTTTTAGGGTTAGCTGCTTAAAAGCGATAAAAGAGTTACATCTTGTCAATCAATACATTCAAAATCTCAACTTCCTTTCAAATGCATTTTGTGTGATTTTTTATAAATGGTGTTTTCCAAAAGTGTCTCTTTTTAGTGTTCACACAATGATCATGGTGATGTTGCTTCAAGAAAAGAAAAGGTGAATCCTAATTCCCTCGTCCATTAGGTAGGTGAAACTTTCCACCTTCCATTTCCGCGAACTTTGCCAGCCCAGAAGCAATTAAATTGAAAAGCTTCTAAAAAGATCAAGATATAACTTAACTAACTTCAATTATATGTATGAGAATCAAGGTTTTGCTCAACATACCTTAGAGGTACTAAACATTAGTTCCTAATGTTTGTTTTGGGACTAGCACGGATGGACGTAAGAATTTGCGATCACGTCTCTACACGAGTTTGGGATGTAACATCCGGATTTCACATCCCAAATTCAATCCACACCTAAAAATACCTATTAAACCTATTATTACTCTTTCCAACACAACACTCATAAAATACCTATTATACCTATTATTATACCTAAAAAATCAATCATTATCACACTTTGATTTGACATAAAGTAACATCCTACCCTACTAAAATCTCAAAACAAACACACACTTTTACTATTCATCAAGGTTTTCACATCTCAGGATTTCAAAGTCATGACTTCCCACGACCCCCTTAATCCCAAAACAAACGTACCCAAGGGATAGAGACTTGCTCAAACTCTGTGGCCACTCTTTCTACTTTTCCTCCTAATTCCACTCTCAAAACTCAGAAATTCGTGCCCCCAAGATCCAAAGATATAATAATCCCTTTCATTCCTTCAAAATTTAAATCACAAATCAAATTGTCCTGCACTCAATTTAGTAGAAACCTACTAATTGAGTAACATCCATGTACATACAAGCATCTGCTACAAATTTTGTTCATCTAACCCGTTGCAAGTGTATCGACATAGTTGAGAATTATTTTAAGATCACTGTCGTTGATAGATTCAAACCCAGCCCGCATATCTATGGCCATCATTTCCTCCACATGTCGCAATACCGGTAAAGGGGTGGCGCAGTCCCTCTTCACCTTGGTGAGGATCGGAGGTGTAGAAATAGATCATTTTACTGACAACAATATTTGTTTTGCAGCCATAACAAAAATCATTAGATCCAATTTGTATATCGAGCTTTGATTTTATCAATTGGGATACACTATAAGTCTCATCGGTATTGAAATAAAAAAATGAAATAATCAACACAAACAAGCACAATCATGAGATTAAATTAAATGAATAATTAATAAAATGCGTAGAATTCAAAGGAGATGTACCTTAGTCTTGAGGAGAGAGTGGAGAAACTTTAGATCTTGGAATAAGGGAATGGATTTACCCTTTTTTTTTCCAGAACCAGAGTATTAGAATGAAATGAAATCACGATGGAGATGGGGTTAAATTAAAAAACTGATTAAAGAACCGCTTCCCTAGAACAACTTACAGAGCGACTTTTAACCGCTTTCCACTTTAGTTTTTGGAGGGTCTAACCTTTTATTTTAATATTCCATTTAAATTGTTCTCCAAAAGGATATTTGGAGAGTGGTTCCCTTACACGGCGGTTAAAAACCGCTTTATAACATAATTTTATTTTATTTTTTAGTTTTTTGTATCAAAATCGCTCTTTGAAAGGTATCTTGGAGAGCAGTTTTGACAAGAGCTTTCTAAGTAGAGCTCTCCAAGTTAAATTGTGTAGTAGTGCTTATTTTTAAGGTTAATTCACTAATATAGATTTTTGGCCTTGGAGAGCCCTTATTTTTCAACTCGGAGAGCGGTTATAAGGGTTCACCAATTGACACCTCTCTAAGTTCAGAAAG
>JAPKLY010000033.1:1405972-1420105 GCA_026898435.1 Prunella vulgaris | reverse complement strand
CTATAAAGAAAATATGTATTTCTGCAAGTATAAATATGTGTTACTTAATTTATTTTTTATTCTCTTTGTTGATTTATGTTAATAATATGTTATTAATGTACTTAATACATCATTTAATACCTTATATATGTTATTAATATATAATATATATTTTTATAAGGATAAATAAATGTTTGTGCATACAGTAACACACATTTGATCTTGCAGTAACACGCATTTACTCTAATTGTAACACACATTTGCAGTAACACACATTTACTCTAATTGTAACATACATTTGCAGTAACACACATTTACTCTAATTGTAACACACATTTACTCTAGATGTAACACACATTTGCAGTAACACAAATTTACTCCAATTGTAACATAAATTTACAGTAATACATATTTACTCTAATTGTAACACATATTTGTTCCTCAATTTGTGTTATTATATGAGCATATATATGTTACTATAGGATAAAATGTATTTTTATTAAGAATAAATATGTGTTACACATACAATGTAACATATACATGTTTTACATTGCATGAAAAATATTTACTTCTATAAAAATAAATGAATATGTGTAGAAAACAACATTTAATCTGATTGTAACACACGTTTTGCCTTAAAGTAACATGCATTTACCCCGACTGTAACATACCTGGGAGCGAAAATCACTATCTGCGCGAATTTTGGAAAAAATACTCAAATTCGGCCCGACCCGGTTTAGACCCGCGAATTTTCGAAAATGGATATTTCTACGGATCTTTGACCCGTAGAAATTTCTATTTGAGTGTTTGCCTTTGATTAATAGTGATGTGTATATCTTTCGTGCTAATTATATTTTAAACTTTTTTATAAAGTATACTGTGAGGTGTGAACTATATATTGTGAAATTTATTAATTTTAGTAGTATTATAATTATTTTATTAAAATATATTAATTTGATATTAAGGGCCTATTTTGAAACTCTACAAAACTATTTTTGAAATTGCTTTTTTTCAAAAGATGTGAGAGAAAGCTTTTAAAAAAATCAGTTTTAGAAGCTATTTTAAGAGTTCTAAATACAGACACTAATTTTAGTACTCTTCATTTGCAACCTTTAAAAGCAACTTTTAGAATCACGTATTTTTAAAAGTTATGATAGATAGTTTTAAAAATAATTAATTGTAAAATTTATTTTTATTATTTTATAATAAACACTTAATATATTATATAAAGACGGACTTATGAAAGAAATCAAAATCCTTTATTTCAAAACTATTCACTATTTTAATTAATTCTAATTTTTTAAATTAATTTTCACTTTATATTTTATAAAATATATAAAAAAAATAAAACAAATTAATTTATATTTTTATTATACCATTCTGTTTTGCAACAAATATTTTTTAGAATTTAATTTTTTTTTCAAAGTATTGTATGAAAATGGTTCATGATAAGCTTATCATGAACAAGTTTTAAAGTATCAAACATTTAACAAGGTGTATCAAAAATCTCATCAGGTGTATCAAAAATTGAGGTAATAAAATATATATATTGACTTCAACTTCTGATACACCTGATTAATATTTTGATACACTTGATCTAATATTTGATACATTAAAATAATTTTAGGATAAGTTTATCATGAACTATTTTCAGACGATGCATACTTTTTTTGTTTTTTACTTATTTGTCTATTTAATATAGTTTCCCAATTTCTTGGCAGTTCATCCTCATATAAAAATAACTTTTTTTTTATTCCTCACATCATACTTTTAGTTCTTTGAATATCTTTCATAATCATAAACGATTCTTACTTTAACTGATAGAGGGTAAAAATGTTAATATTTTATGCTGCTTAATTAATATTCTCATTAAAAAATATAGGGATTATAATGATGTGGATATACAACCAAAATTGAACCCACCGGCCAAGTGAATTTGAGACAACATGATTTTTATAAAAATCGCCCTATGTACCTTATACATACGTACATTAATATTATTATACTAAAAAAATTTAAAAAAATTTTGTAAGAGAAAAAATGGGATTTTTTTTTAAATGATAATATAAACTGTAAATAAAAAAAGAGATACAATAGGGGAATAAAAGATACACAGAAAGTAAATAAAAATTACAAAAGAAAAACACAGCAGGTGTCGAGTTGAAAAGTCATTTTCCCGCAGAGCGAATATTTTTCGGTAGTGCTCTTCGGTATGGAATAATGCCCCCAAACAACACAGGTCTTCAAGTGTGCAGACCGTAGAAATTGAAGTTCCGGCGAACAAAAGAACATATGAACTGGACCATCACCTTAAACTCTATATGCATAGGTGGACGAGAAAGAGAGAGATTCGAGAGTGTGTGCTCCAAAATGAATGAGAACACCTATTTATAGGTGAATCTTCGCTCATAAAAAGATGGACTTATACGTTTGGACAATTCTCCCACTCACAACATAATTTTTAAGAGTTGAATTAGACCTTTAATTATATAGGACAGGTGATGAAATAGATTAAACTCCCTCCGTTGCAAATTAAAGCAGCTCACTAGAAAAAGGTAATACTCCCTCCGTCCCAAAGGAACTTGCAAGTTTTCCTTTTCGAGACGTCCCAAAGGAATTTGCAGACCCAAAAAAGGAAACCCTTTTATAAACTTCACCCTCACAATATCTACATATTTAAACAAAATATCATTACTTTTTTACTTTTTGGGCTCACGTTACACTCAATCTAACTAACTTTTTCACTTTTTACATAAAATTTTACCAAATTAATCCACAAAACACTACTTTTTTTTTACTTTATTCTACTTTTTCTTAATTTATGTGTCCCTCCTCACTTGCAAATTGCTCTGGAACGGAGGGAGTATCTTTTACGTGATCCATTTGTGATAATTTCGCTTTCAATCCCTCCTCCTCCTCCTCAAACACACAAAACTCATCCAATTCTACTTTATGTCGTCGCACAAATATTAAAGATTCAAACAATCACCTCTGTAATAATTGAAATCAATCACGTGGCTTAATTATAAGTGGTTGGCGTTCACACACTTCATTCATTCAGAGTCACAGCCCACCCCGGCCTCTCTATATATACATTTAATTCCCATGGAAGATTGTATACTACAATATCTCAATTAAATAATTCACACATTTTCCCAACACATCATCATCATCATATATTCAAGAGAGAGAGAGAGAGAGAAATGGAAGAGTATTATAAACCCCTTTTGGTAGTTATTGCAATACAATCAGTGTACGCTGGATATTTCATGCTAACGAAGCTTGCATTCGATGTGGGAATGAACACTTTTGTGTTTGTTTTCTACAGACAAGCTGCTGCTACTCTCTTCTTACTCCCCATTGCCTTCTTCCTTGAAAGGTACGTACGTACACAGCGCTTCATTAATGGTGCTTTCTTTTCTTTTATATATATATACACACATGGAGCCTTAGGGTATGTTTTGAAACTCAATAAAAATACTTTTGAAATAACTTTTTTTCAAAAATTATGAGAAAGAGCTTTTAAAAAAACAATTTTAAAAGTTCTTTAAAAAATTCTAAAATAGGCACTTAATATAGTACTAGCGAGTAGCTAGTTTATACTGAATGATGCTGGACTGCATAAAAAATTATATTGTCTGACTTACTATTATACCTAGCTAGTCCAATGGTTGGTTAATTTTTTATGGAGTGGAAAAACATGTGATATGATTAATTTATATGATTCTTCTTTTTAAATAGATGTAATTAATGGCATGTCATTAATTTTGTTGCAGGAAAAATGCTCCACCATTATCATTCTCAATCTTCATCAAGATTTTCATGCTGAGTTTATTTGGGTATGTATATATATAATTGTTTAGTTATATATTGAAACATATATGTTATATTATATGTATGCTAGTAATGTTAATTGTGGCGGTCCCATGTGCATCTTGAAACGCTGCAAAACTTATAAATTAAGGGGCGTTGGGTATGAAAATTCTTTAATGTTAATGGGAGTGAAGATAAATATATAGTAATTATAGTAGGTAATGAGAATAAATGAGGTACACACCATTGATTTTCCTTCTAAATAAGGTAATCATTACCCTCATTTGATTACCTTCATCTCATCCTACAATCATCCTCCTCAATCAATTCCCCATACCACAGTCAATAACTTTCTTTTTTGTCAACTTATTTCAAAATTGGAACACAACACTAATGATGTAACCACCATGAACACAAACTCTCATTCAACATATGTAAAGGTAAGAAAGGAAAATAAAATTTCATTCCCATTACCATTGAAAATTTTGAAACAAGCGACCCCTAATATTTTTTTTGAAATATAATTAATAAATTGTGCATGCAATTGATATGGATATATAATTTTTTTACTGGAATTGAATTAATTAATTATATACATGTTGGGGATGCTTGCAGGATTACAATGAGCTTAGATGTTGTTGGTGTAGCTTTGAAGTACACATCTGCATCTTTGGGTGCTGCAACTTCCAATACACTTCCTGTTATTACTTTCTTTCTTGCAGTTCTACTCAGGTGAAATTAGTTTTATATATATATATATATATATATATATATATATATATATATATATATAATTCTGCATATCAACGTGTCACTACCACACACATATGCATTACACATAATTTTCTTTTGAAAGTCGCACCCTATAGAATCCTATGTCTAACTTGGTCAAATGTTGAAAAAGTCGAGTGTTAAAAGATACTAATTCTTCATATAAATTAAAGATGGATGACACTACCTGTTATATATTATTATTAAGAAATTTCAGGAGATCAAGGGATTGATTCTTGATATCCTTTATATAAAGGAATTGCTTTGACTCTTAATATATTAGTAAAGACAAATTAAAGTAAATAGCTGAAAATTTTAATGAAAATAAATTCATAAAAAGAGGTATGTCGGAGAGAATCAAGGAAAAGTGACTCATGTATATATTTTTAGGCTTTTACAATTGAATGAAAGAACCAAATAAAGCAAGAAAGTAAACTAATAAGGAAACTAAATTAATTGATAATATTCTGGATACTTTCCTGATGTAACCAAGTATTCACTTATTCAATGCACTACATGCATATATAACAATCATATATATATGTGCGCGTAAAATATCAGATTCAGAGAAAGATTAATTTGCAGTATTAATAATGTATTAGTTGGATAGAAATATATTGTTTAACAAAATAAACATATTATTTAAAAATACATTTGAACTTCAAAATATACGAAATAATGGGTTCAGAATATATAGCTTCTCTACCCAATCAATCTTCTAGTGTATCTTTTTCGAGTCACATATTGGAATAAAGCAAGTATAGATCGATCTTTATCATGTGAGTTGGCGTGTAATGAGAATTTGGTGTCATTCAATAGATTCACTATACATACTCCCATAAAAAATAAAAAACCAACCACACTGCATGTCCCACACTTCTTTCCTTTATAGGAAATCATTTCAAGAAATATTCATTTTTAATTTATACTGTGCATTCTCTTATAAACCAATTTCATCATATATAATTTAAAATAATACTCCCTCCATCCTTCCCAAAACTACTTTCACACTTTTTTTATTTGGACGTCTCAACTCTTCTTTCACACACCTAAAAACAAAACTTTTCTCTCTCACAAAAGTCAACAAAATACACTTTTTCTTATTTTATTATTTAACTTTACGCTCACATATTTATTTTTCCTTAGTTCGCATGTCCGGGACTACTATGAAAATAGTTTCGGGACGGAGGGAGTATTATTTTTATTATACAATATATTATTATAACACAACATATACTATTTAAAAATACACAAAAATTATAAACATTTTTCAAGATACTCTTTTTTTTTTCTTTTCATTCTAACACCTTGATTTATTTATTTTTTGGACAGAATGGAGAAGGTGAACATAAGAACAAGCCCTGGAATATTGAAGGTTGCAGGGGTTACACTTTGCATAGGAGGTGTAGCAACCATTGCCTTCTATAGAGGCCCTTTCTTGAAAATATTGCTTCATCATCATTTGATAAATAATCATTTGCAACAACTTCAAAATCATGTCCCCTCTGCAAATACTTGGATCAAGGGTGTCTTTCTCTTGCTTCTCTCCAATGTATCCTGGGCTTCTTGGCTTGTTTTACAGGTACGATTATAAGGCAAAAAATTATAGTAAAAACGATCTACACCTATTTAAATTTGTCCACCCACAAAAAAAAATTATTTTGTATGTTTTTGCATGGATTTTAAGGAAAATAGATACTATTCGTATGAATAATTTAGTCAAATTAATCAAGTAGAACATAAATTATTTTTAAAATATTGTGTGAGGTTCAATAATAAATAATGTAAATAAATATATATTAAAGGGTGCAAATTAATAAAGAAATTATTTCTATTTTAGATAATAGGATCATTTTTTCACGCACGAACTAATAAGACAACGTGAACCATTTTTCATGAACGCGGAACACTTTATTATCGACTTGCAATATAAGATACTATATTAACTGGAAAAATAACTATATATTTTTTATTTTAATTCTCTAAACTTTCACGATTTGAAGAAATTTGGCTTTAAATATTCAATTTTTAATATTTTAGCCTAGTAAGTGATTGTACCCTATAAAGGTAAAACATTCAGTTTGGTATAAAAACTTGACAAAACCTTAATGGCTCACGTTACGAAATCTAATTGCTCACTTCCTAGCTACAACTGATCATCAGACCAAAAAATTTAAAAATTGAGAGTTACATAATTATTTTAAATTCGTAAAAGTCACCACCACTGAAATCAAAATCATTATAACCTGCAACACTAAAAAAAAAAACTATTTTTCCTAATTAATCTCCAACAGACGAGTTTAATCCATATCCAATCATAATTTAGTTTTTTTTTTAATATGTGTTAATAGGGCAGGGTGTTAAAGATTTATCCTTCAAAGCTGCTATTGACAACCATGCAGTGCTGCCTAAGTACAATACAATCATTCATAGTTGGTATTTTTGTGACAAGAGATCCTATTCAATGGGAACTTGGATGGAATATCAAACTTCTATCAATTGGCTACTGTGTACGTCCTTATAATTTATTATTTCTATACAGTATCTACATATTAATTTGAATATATATTAATTGTTGTTAAAAATTACTCCTCTATCCATCAAATTATTTCCCACTTTTCTTTTCTGTTTATCCACAAAAAAATTTCTCATTTCCTTATTTGGAAACAACCTACACTCACAATAAAATTTTGGGCCCCACAATACTCTTATTTTTTTTCTTATTTTATCTATCATTTCAATATAATACTAATTTTTATTAAATTCTGTGCCCACAAAAAAAATGGAAAACAGATTAATCTACGGAGTGAGTAAGTATTATATGTAATGCACCTTATAATGCATATAAATTAGCTTTTGCCTATTTATTTATAAAATGAAAAGACAGACGAGACGAGATTGAAAATAATTGTGATCTGATCTGTTGACATGACAGGGCATAGTGGTGACTGGTTTCACATTTTACCTCCAATCATGGGTTATTGAGAAGAAGGGTCCAGTTTTCTTAGCCATGACTACACCATTGGTCTTGGTCTTCACAATCATTATATCAGCATTTGTCTTAGGAGAAATTATCAGCTTTGGGAGGTACTGATTAATTAATTTTTCTTAATTATAAAATTCATTTTCCATTTTATAATTGAATTATTCACAAACCTAATTATTATTATTATTTTATTTAGTATTTTGGGGGCACTTCTCCTAGTTGGAGGACTGTATTTTGTGTTATGGGGAAAGAGTAAAGAGGAAGACAGAGAAAAGGGAGGAGCCCAAACACTTGGAGATGCTGAGAAACCATGTGGAGGACCAAAAGCACTTAATTCTACCTAATTTATAATAATAGTTAGAAAATATTTAGAGATTAATTTGAAAGTTATTAGATTAATTCTACTTGTGTGATATGTATAGTAGTTTGCATTATTGTTGTCACCTCCAACTTGTGAGAGTTTTAGCTTTGTAACAAGGATCAAAGTTATATATATATTTACACACATATTTGAAAAAAATATATATATAGTCTCATCTGTCCTTCTTTAATCATCTCATACGTCCACTTTAAGTGTTTCAAAATCTATTTTACTTAAATGAAAAATTGTGCTATCACGCCCATAAATAATTCTCCATAAAATTGTATTTCATTACAACAATTGTCACACGATTTTCCGTAAGATTAAGAGCATTTATGTAAGTTAACACATTTCAACTACTACACATTTTTTTAAATATCAAATTTATATGATACTCCTAATTTTTATGAAATGACAAATGGAGTATATTATGAGATTCAATATTGGATGTGCATTTATTGGAGTTAGAGATGTTCACTACAAAAAAGACGGAATTTAGCGACCGCTTTTTACCGACCGACTGAAATCGATCGCTAAATAATTAATTAGCGACCGATTTTTGATCGATTAGCGACCGATTTTGACTACTGGTCAAACCCTAAATTTTCCAACGAAAATACCGACCGAAAAAGCGGTTGCTAACATAAAAATAAGTTACCGACCGCCAAATCGGTCGGTAATATTGTCAGTCAATATTAGTCAACAATATTACCGACCGATTAGGCGGTCGATAACTTATTTTTATATTAGCGACCGCTTTTCCGGTCGCTAAAATTAAAAATCGAAAGCGGGTAGGTGGACAATTATTGCCCGATTCGGTTTTTACATTTAGCGACCGAATATTCGGTCGGTAAATTAAAAAAAGCGGTCACTAAACTTCGAATATAGAACAGTCACTGCCCTCTTCTTTCCTTTTCATTCACGAAAATTTACCACCAAAACCTTAAAAAATCTCAGAAATGTGAAGAATTATATTATTTCAACGTGTTGGTTGTAATCGTTCGGGTCCATTGTCACATTGTGCTCGTTGCTTAAATTTGACCGTACGTTTTTACATTTTTACCGTTTAAGTTTAATATTATTTGCATGTTGTACATTAATTATTTATGAATATATCTATTTTTATTGGAGATTAATCCTAATTTAATTTGTTAGAATTTTGTAGTGTAATTGATGTTTGATTATATATATTGGATTTTTTTTAAAAAAAAATCGGATATGCTTGTTTATAGTCGAAACTCTGGCGAATTTTTTTATAATTCTAATGTGGTATATTCTTAATTTTAATCAGATGGAACTCCCTGATCGTCGTTGGATGTATGAAATCCCTCGTCTGATACAAGGATCGATCAACCCTGAATTTTACAAGAAAATTCATGAGTTTACTGCGTTTGCCTCTGGTAATCCACACTGCATGGATATGAATGGCCAGATTAGATGTCCTTGTTCAAAAAAAAAGTGCGGTAACAAGAGATTTTTGAGCACTGATGAGGTTCTAACTCATCTCATGATGTCTGGTTTTACTCCATACTATTACAATTGGATTGTACATGGCGAAACTCGGTGGAATCATAATCTTGAAACAGTGGTTGCATTCTATGATCAGTTTCGTAGCAGTGGAGGTGAGAGATTTGAGATTGGTGGTTCGAGCCGTGATTCGCCTATTCCATGCTCTGAGACACCGGTGGATGAATTCCAAAGCTATCATACGATGATTGATGAGTCTGGTTTGGGTGGTCACCACATGGAAGAGGAACCAAATCCTCGTTCGCAGAGATTTTTTGAGATGCTTAAATCTGTCGATCAGAAGTTGTTTCCTGGTTGTGATACTGAGACACAATTATCATTCAATGCTCAGATGTTGTCCATCAAAACTGAAGGCAAAGTCAGTCAGAAAGTGTACAATAAATTTGCAAAGTTATTCAAACGGGCCCTACCTAAAGAGAACACAGCACCAGAAAATTTATATCAAAGTAAGAGGCTCTTGAAGGATATGGGTTTACCATTTGAGAAGATTGATTGTTGTACCAACGGTTGCATGCTATTTTGGGGCGACGACGAGAGCATCGATCGGTGCAGGATGTGCAACTATCCTAGGTTCAAACCCTCAGATCGTAGGAAGAAGACATCTTTCAAGTCTATGTATTATCTTCCCATCACTCCTCGTCTAGAGAGGTTGTATCAGTAGAGTGCCACTGCAAAAGACATGAGATGGCATGCTGAGGAGTGTTCTGATGAGAATTCCGGAGAGATGCGTCATCCTGCTGACTCTAATGCGTGGAGACATCTTGATAGAGAGTTTCCAGATTTTGCGAGTGAGAAGAGAAATGTGAGGCTTGGTCTGTGCACAGACGGATTTGCTCCATTCGGTATGCACGGGAAGAAGTATTCGTTGTGGCCTGTATTACTGACTCCATACAATCTACCTCCTTGGTTGTGCATGAAGCCTCAACGCATATTTCTCACTGTCTTGGTGCCTGGTCCTCAGAATCCTAAGCAAAACCTAGATGTCTACCTTCAGCCACTGATTAAAGAGTTGTTATATTTGTGGCATACGGGAATAGAGACATATGACGTGTACAGGAAGGAGAACTTCACATTACGGGCTGTTGTTTTATGGACCATCAGCGAGTTTCCAGCATATTCTATGTTGTCTGGGTGGTCGACTCAAGGAAAACAAGCTTGCCCGTATTGCATGGATGGATCTAATGCATTTTGGCTTCCACTGAGTAAAAAGGTATCATGGATCGATAACCATCGGAAGTTTCTATGTAATGATCATAAATGGCGGAAGGACAAAGTGCACTTTCTAAAGGGGAATGATCTAAAGCGTACAAGACCACAAGTTCGAACAGGTATATAAATATTGTTTATATTTTAATCACTACTTATGAAAAGAGTTTTATCAATTTAGTTTAACCATACACACTTTATTTCAGGTGATTCGTTGTTGAGAGATGTTACAGTAACTGGCTTGTGGAAAACGACTGAGGAGGGTTGGATGAAACACAATAAAGGTATCCGTGGAGGTTGGAAGAAGAGAAGCATCTTTTGGGACTTGCCTTATTGGAGTAAATTATTGATTAGACACAACTTGGATGTGATGCATATAGAGAAGAATGTGTTTGATAACTTGTTCCACACGATCCTTAATACAGACGGCAAGACCAAAGACACTGCAAAATCCAGAGAAGAGTTAAGTGAGTTCTGTTCTCGTCCTAGTCTCTCCAGTAGTCGACGAGCAGGTGAGTGGCCACAAGCAAAGTACCAAATTTCCATAGAAAATAAGAAAAAAAATATTTCAATGGGTGAAGGATTTGCGCTTTCCGGACAATTACGTGTCGAACATGGGTCGGTCGTTTGAGCCAGCAACAGGGAAGGTCACTACGATGAAGAGTCATGACTGTCATGTTTTTATGCAGTGGTTGCTACCGATTGCCTTTAAGTACGCACTTCCAAAGGATATATGGAGTGTGATCACGGAATTAAGTCTATTTTTCAGAGACTTAACTTCCTCAATGATTACACTGGACGACATGCAGCGTTTGGATAGAGACATCCCTATTTTACTGTGCAAGTTAGAACAGTTTTTTCCACCCAGTTTCTTTGACTCGATGGAGCACTTACCTGTTCATTTACCATATGAAGCTTTACACGGTGGTCCAGTGCAGTATAGGTGGATGTACCCTTTCGAGAGGTAAGTATTATTATTCTAAAGTTTTTTGTTAATTATTATTTATATATTGATGAATTGAATGTTTTTGTATTTAGGTATCTGCACAACTTGAAACGTAATATTGGAAATACAGCACATATTGAAGCATCCATTGTTAATGCATATCTCACTGAAGAGGTTGGAACATTTTGTTCTTATTATTTCGGGGATCAAGTTCAAACCAGGATAAAAAATGAGCCTCGCAACTACGATGGCCGGGGAGAAGAACATCCTCTTCGTGAGTTCGATAGTATGTTGTCTGTATTCTTACATGCTGGTCGACCACTGGGTAAAGGGACCAAACGGTATTTTAAAAATAACTAGGAAGAAGAGACGATACAGTCGTACGTCTTGATGAATACGCCCGAGGTTCAACCATACATAGAGTGAGTAATTTATTATTTTTACAAATATATTGTAAATATGTTATTGGTTTTATACCTAATTATTTGTTATATGTAGGATGTTTTGTGAGCAAACTCGTCAACAAGAACCAGGCATCACAGAAGCAGAGGTTTATGAAGCAGTTCGCCAGAAATTCATATATTGGTTCCAAAAAATGGTATGTAACACTATTCCATATTACAAAATGTGTATTTCAATAATGTTCTAAATTTTTAATATGTATAGGGACAAAATAATCAGCTTCACAATCCACATCTTGAAGCTTTGAGCAAAAGACCACTTCGACAAGTGACATGTTATAACGGGTACTATTCAAATGGTTATAAATTTCACACAGCTGCGTATGCTTCAGTAAAAGCCACTTCAAACAGTGGTGTTTGTGTTACCAGTGGAAATTACAATGAAGCACCGATCGAGTACTATGGTGTGTTGCAAGAAGTCGTTGAAGTGGAATATCCAGGGTGGCCTTCGAGAAAAATTGTTATGTTCTTTTGTGAATGGTATGATCCAGGACGAGGAGGGAAAAGAGTCGATGCAAAATACAAGATTGTTGATATTTTGATCAACAAAAAATACCCAGCAGCATACGACCCATTCATCTTTGCATCATAAGCATCTCAGGTATATTACTGCAAGTATCCGGGTTCAGGCAAACCGAACTTAAGAACAGTGTGTAAGGTCAAGGCAAGGTCGTTGATGGAAATTCCTACTTCATCCAACACTGCAGAATTTGAAGATCCATTCCAAACTGAAGTGCAACAGGCTAAAACAGTAGTTCTTGACGAAGATATCAATCTTTCTGTGGATTTAGTGGCTGAAAATCCCGATACGGTAATTGTTGACAACGAAGTCGATGGAGAAGAAGGGGTACCAAATGAAGAAGATGATGAAGAAGATGATGAGGATGAAGATGAAGATGAAGAAGAAAATGATGAAGATGAAGAAAATGATGAAGATGATGAGGCAGATGAAAATGATGAAGATGATTATTAGTATTGATGATATAGTTAATTGATATTGTTGTTGATATAGTTAATTGATATTGTTGTTGATATAGTTAATTGACTATAGTTAATTGTGTTGATATAGGTATATATGATTAATTATTTTATGAATTATACTAATTAATATTATATTATAATTATGATTATTGTTTAATTTCAGAATCAGATGAGGCAGGCCCTCGATGAGGCTCAGACGGCGTCGGCACCCACCCCGGAGAATCCTACCCCCGCCCCTGTTGACGAGGACCAAATTTTTCTCACTGTGGTCAAACCAAAGAAGGGGAAGTATCTAGGATTGGGCAGTCACAGTAAGGCTGTCCGCCTATCACAGAAGGGGAGCTCCTCATATTCCCTCGACTCTCACCCCTCCTCCCACGTCGAAAGTCAACTCTCCGACGTGAGAAAGAAATTGGAGAAATATCAAACAAAGGGGAAGATGATGAAAGATAGGATGAAGCAAACAGAGGACCTGACGAGAATGATGAAGAATTGGCTTGAGTCTGCCTCCGACGAGATGGGTTGGAACGTCCCCAAATTTCCTGATCTTCCACCACCTCTACCTGAGGATGATGACGATGACGATGACGATGACGATGACGATGACGATGACGATGAGGAGGTTGTCGATCTTGGTGGTGACGATGACGGCTTTAATTCGTCACATTAGTTTTTTTTTTGTTGAACAATTAATTTTATTTTATTTATGTTGGATGTTTTTATGAGATATTGAATGTTTAAATTATGTTGAATGTTTAAATTTTAGTAGTGTAAAATAATTTGTTTCAAATGGTTTCAAATGGTTATATAAAAATCCAAAGAAAGTGAAAATTTTGAACGAATTGTATTTGTATTTTTAAATTGAATAAATTAATAAATTTTCGTAATGTTAAATAATAAATTTACAACATTATAATATTTATTGAAATATTGTTGGGAGAAATCCTAGCAGTCCCTGCCTTGGAGGCGAGCTGCGCTCAAGTCCACTCGTTCGCTCGATTAAAGGCATAGTTGTGTGCCTCCCGTGGCGCTGAAGCTAGATATTGGGTTTAAAGGAATTGATTGTACTACTCATACCAACAAGGTGCATCTTCTTTTCTGG
>JAPKLY010000033.1:1359542-1405962 GCA_026898435.1 Prunella vulgaris | reverse complement strand
TTGCGAGGATAGTACATCAGTTCTACTCAGCGCTACCGATCCTACAAATATATATATACATAAACAAATTAGAACTAACAAGCAATTAATTAGAAGCATTTAAAAAAATGTAACTAAAAAATATGGAGTTAAATACAATTAATTGCAAAAAATGAACTAATTAATAAATTTTCGTAGTATTAAATAATAAATTTGTAACATTATAATATTTAATGAAATATATATATACATAAATAAAATAGAAACAATACTCATTTAATTAGAAACATTTAAAAAAAATATGTGACTCAATTTGGAGTTAAATACAATTAATTGCAAAAAAAATGAACAAATTAATATATTTTGGTAATATTAAATAATAAAATTTTAACATTATAATATTTAATGAAATATATATAAACATAAATAAAGTAGAAACAATACTCATTTAATTAGAAGCATTTAAAAAAAAAAACGTGACTCCATTTGGAGTTATATACAATTAATTGCACAAAAATGAACAATAACGACAAGTGCCCGAGTGGTCACGCCACCTCTGAGATGCCCAGAGGTCGCATGTTCGACCCCTCACAGGCGCGAATTTGAGGGATTTAATCTGAGCCAAATATGGCTCAAATAAAGGTTGCGGTGCATATGTTAATATTTTGGGGGCTTAGCCAAGTGGTTCGAGCCTTGCTGAGCCACACTGGAGGCCTGGGTTCAAACCACCTTGGCCCCAATTTTTTTTTTTCACGACAAAATTTAGCGACCGAAATATCGGTAGGCAAATATATAATTAGCGACCGATTATTCGGTCGCTAAATAAAATATAACAAAATATTTTAAAAAATAAAATTATTATTTAGCGACCGAATAATCGGTCGCTACTTATATATTTACCGACCGATAAATCGGTCGCTAACATTCAAAAACGGGTCAAATCCCGATTCTTTTAGCGACTAATTACCGACCGTTTTGGCGGTCGCTAAATGTTAGCGACCACAGTTTTACCGACCACCTTGATCGGTCGGTAAATGTGTTTAGCGACCGATTTTCAGTCGCTAAAACCCATTTTTTTTGTAGTGGTTAAACGAGATAATCCTAACACAGTCCTAACGAGTTAGGGCTTATCCTGTTAGTTCTTGACGGTCCTCTAATATTTGTGATCTAACTATAACCCTAACAATCCTCAAGCTAAGCGAGCCATAAACAGGCCACGTCATAAAAAATAGAAAAAAAAAATTAATAGAAAATCTAAAATAGTGGTCATAAAATATTACAAATATTTAAACTAGAATCTAAATATTGTCCATAATTTTATTAAAATTACATAAAAATAGTTTAACATAATTATAAAAGTTCAAACGTGAATACATAAATAATTAAAAGTTCAAAATATCAATATTTAAAAGTTCAAACATCAATACTTAAAATTAATACAATCTCGAAATAGAAATTGGGTATAACTTCGATTTATAATATAAGTAATTAATAATTAAATTATATATTTACTATATCTAAATATAAAATAAAAAAAATTGCGGGCTAACAGACGGGCCAAGTTAACCGGCGGGCTAGCCCATTTCACCCGTCGGTTAATAGGACCGGGCCACATAATTCAGATTTAAATGAGTTTATGAAAGCATGACCTAATTTAACATTTTTCAGAGTTAAATAAGCTGGCCCGTTTAGCCCAATCCAAATTAACATCTCTAAGTTGAGATTTGTGGTTTCTATTTCCACACACACATATATATATATATATATATATTATATATATATATATATATAAAAGAAGTTGTGATATCTTATCTAGGTACTCAATATTTACTTATATTTCAATATTTGTTTTCATTTAGAATTTGACCCAATTTATATGCACCCACATGTACTTAGAAGTACATACACAAAATAAATACACTCACAATAAAATTAGTACACCTAATAAAAAATATAATTTATACCTTCTTTAGTACCCTAATTTCTTCCAAATTCTTCCCGCCACAATAGTGTGCGCACCCACTCATTTTTTTTCTCATTCCCCTCTTCTCCTTTCTTTCTTTTTCTCTCTCTACCCCCTCTTCATCTTCTAACATCGCCCCTGCCATCTTCCCCAACCACCCCATTTTCTTTACGAGAAAAGTTCAAAATGATTCAATAAATTGATAAAAATTATATATTGATCCGATATAAAAAAAAAAAACACTTCCGTGAAAAAAAAAACGTACTATCATACAAATTTTTTGAACCAATTTATAAATATAGTAATTTTTTTGAACCAATATGTAAGTGACATTTCTTTATTGTATTTTCTGTCCACTCAATCCATATTCTCTTCTCTCCTCTCAAATCAATTTTTTCTTCTTTTCTCCCCTTTAATATGTATCAGTAAACCCCTAAACTATATATATATATATATACATATATAACTATAAATTTTAGACTTTTTTTTAAGGTACAAACTCTTTTCTGTCCACAATTTTTTTTAAAAAATCCTTTTTAGTCTTTTTAAAAAATAAATGACCAGTATACCCTTAATTGTCATTCCTTATAATTTATTTCTCTTTTCACCCCTAAACATTTTCCTATTTCCTTTCATACACTAAATAATATATTAGTTTGTAAAAAAAAATATTATGAAAGATGTATGACTTGATTAACATTTTTTTTATTATCTCTTAAAGGTCAGAGTCCTGTTCAAGTTTTCAAAAGTATCAATTCCAATATAATTTTCATGACGGAATTGAAACGGAATTACTTTTTAGGTATTTTTACCTAAAAAATACGACGCATATATAAAATTTTGATTGACATTATCTTTTTAATTTTTATTAGTAAAAAAACTACAGAGTAATATTTTAAAAGTAAAAAATCAGAATAAATTTTAAGAATTATCATTTTTAATAGTATTTTTTGACGGAGTTGGGTCGGAGTGATTTTTTAGGTTCCATTAATTTAGAAAGAAATTAAAAGATACATGATTATAATTGAAGTTATCTTTTTAATTTTTAAGGATTAAATAAGTATTCTTGAAAGGTCGGAACCTGGTAAAATAAAAAAAAAATTGCATTTCCAATAAAAAATTTTTGTGACGGAGTTGAGTTGTACATTTTTAGGTTATTTTTACCTAAAAAAAATACGAATATATAAAATTTTTATTTACGCTGTGTTTTTATTTTTATTAGTACAAAACTAGTATTTTGAAAGGTCGAAGGTCAGTCTAATTTATTAAAAATATCATATCAATAGTATTTTTTAGACAGAGTGTTGTCGGAATGACTTTTTAGGTTCCTTTAACCATAAAAAATTTAAAAGATACATGATTATGACTAACATTATAATTTTTATTTTTAAGGATTAAACAAATAATCTTAAAAGGTCGGAACCCGGTCGGATTTAAAAAAAATAGTATTTCCATAAATTATTTGTGACGGAGTTGGGTCGGAAAAACTTTTATGATTATTTTTAACTAAAGAATATTATGCATATATAAAATTTTGATTGGCGTTATCTTTTTTTTTATTAGTAAAATAACTAGTATTTTGAAAAGTCGGAGATCAATCTAAATTTATTAAAAATATCATTCTGAATAGTATATTTTTGACAGAGTTGAGTTGGAATGATTTTTTAAGTTTCTTTAACCTAGAAAAAATTTAAGAGGATACATAATTATGGTTAACATTGTCTTTTAAATGTCTAAGAATTAAATAAGTATTTTAGAAAGGTCGGAATCAGGTCAAATTTTTTAAAAAATAGCATTTTCAGTAAGTTTTTGTGACGGAGTTGGGTCGTAACTATATTTTAGGTTATTTTTACCTAAAAAAAATTATGCACATATAAAATTTTGATTTATGTTATCTTTTTAATTTTTATTAATAAAATAACAGGAGAATTACAAAATGTTTCTCAAAATTGGCAAAAATTACAAATTAGTTCTGTGCAGAAAAAAAATATACTTCTGTGCAGAAAAAAATTACACTTATGTGCAGATATTGTGAACCAATTTGTAAATATAATTACTTTTTTGAATTAATATGTAAGTCACCCTAAAATAACTAGTATTTTTAAAGTCGGAGATCAATTTAAATTTATTAAAAATATCATTCTGAATAGTATATTTTTTTCGGAGTTGGATTGGAATTATTTTTTAAGTTCCTTTAACTTGGAAATTTTTTAAAATGATACATAGTTATGGTTAATGTTGTCTTTCTAATTTCTAAAAATTAAAAAAGTATTTTAGAAAGGTCGGATCCTGATCGATTTTTAAAAAATAGCATTTTCGGTTAATTTTTTGTGGCGGAGTGTTAGGGTTATACTAGAAAGTATGCTTTTACTTTGTATAACTACACTGAATCTTTGAAATTTATCTGAAATAAATCATTTATCATTGTGCTTTAGATAATAGGAATGTTATTTATTTATTGCAATCCGTAAAAATATAATAGTACAAGTTACACACTAGATAAATGTGGTGATCCCCGGATAACTCACAGCAAGATCACATTATCAGTGTCTTGTAACAAGTACTAAATTCACAACCTAGATGTGATTTGAACACCCAATTGGTAAATAATTTATGTGTAGATCCCAGATTGACTTATCTTAACCAAGGGATTACACTAGTGCATGATGTTGCATTGATTTATGAGATGAAGAATTAGACCTCAGTGGTCGTTTATTTCTAAACCCCTGTCCCTTAAATAGGACTGTGTGTAATCCGTGCGTGACGCTTTAATTTGTTGTGGGAGAGTCAATGAGACTCAATACTTTGCATCTTGGGCGACACCATTGAGAACATGACAATTGCTAAGATTTAATACAGAGGAACGCGTGCTTAGAGAGTCTTGCATGATTAGTCCCTTTTGTGGGCTCTAAATGTTCGTCATACTAAATCTTGCAAATGAAATTTGTTTCCGGTATGATGATAAAGAAGAGTTGTCCTTACTCCAAGGTTAAGATGTAAAATTAATTAAAGCGTTCAATGACTTGATTAATTAACGGACAAGAGAATCTTAAACATGGGAAATAATGACCGGGAGCCATATGATTGTAATATGGGTTAAGATGGATAGTGCAACATTAATCCTATAGTGGATTGAGATTAATGTTAATGGGTTGAATGACATTGGTCTCAATGGTATTCTAAGCCCATTGAGAGGTCCAATCTTAATTCTCCTAAAGGCCCCTCAAGTAGCCCAATTAAATGTTCAACAATGAACAAGGTGATTAAAATAAAAGAAATATTTTTTGCCCAATTAATTTTATATTTTAAAAAAAAATTAACATTAAATTAATGAGAGATTTTATGGAAAATAGATATGTATTTTGAATACAAAAATATCTAATAAATTCAAAATCTCATTGAATTAAAAATAAAGCATAATTTTCGAAAATAATATGATGAAAATATCAAGAATAGAAGAGCAACACTTGAGTAGAAATTTCTACCGTAGAAATTTTCAAAAATAGAAAAAAGAAAAGATTAATTATACTCACGCATTCGCGCGTGTAGTAAATAACCTTATACATACTACTATCCCAGAATTCGGATAACCTCCCCATATTCCCTCCCCACCCACCTCCCATGCATGCATATTCTCTCCTCACCCCACGTTGACAATTGTTTTTTTAATTTTATTTTTTTTAAATTATTGTATTGATTAAAAATTATTCATGTAATATTATATTATAAATAAATATTTATACATATAGTAACATACATTTAATCTTACAGTAACACACATTTAATCTTACAGTAACACACGTTTACTCTAATAGTAACACACATTTGTCTTCCAACTTGTGTTACTATATATGCAAATTTGTGTTACTGTAAAGACAAAATATATTTTTATGAGAATAAATATGTGTTTCTTAATTTATTTATCATCCCTTTAAATCTAGATATATTATTTAATGTAATACACATGTTATTATATGAAAAAATAATTATTTCTATAAAAATAAATAAATATTTGTGAATAATCAATATTTGTTCTTATAGTAATACAAATTTTGCTCTTGCATTATGCAAAAAATTATTTATTTTATGAAAATAAATTAATATATGTAAAATAACAATATTTTATAAGATAGTAACACACATTTGCTCTAATAGTAACACACATTTATTTCCCTGTTTGTGTTACTATATTGACAAATGTGTGTTACTATATGGACAAAATATATTTTTATATGTGTTTCTTAATTTATTCAACATATCTTTAAATTTAGGTACATTGTTTCATGCAATACATATGTTATTATATTAAGAGAAAAATTATTTCTATAAAAATATATAATTATTTGTGAATAATCAATATTTGTTCTTATAGTAACATACATTTTGCTCTTGCATTATATGAAAACTTATTTATTTTATGAAAACAAATGAATATATGTATAATAACAATATTTTATAAGATAGTAACACACATTTGCTCTAATAGTAACACATATTTGCTCTTCAGTTTGTGTTACTATATGGGCCAATGTGTGTTATTATATGAGCAAATGTGTGTTACTATACTAAGTGTAAATTTTTAAATTTATTAAATAATATTATTTGATTATTTTTTAAATTTACAATAATTAAAATGTATTATTACAATATGGACTTACAACATGGGCTTAATAATAATAATAAAACATGACTAACAATTTAAACTAATTACCTGCAGGCGTGAGGGAAGTTCCTTGGGAGTCTGGGACTTGGGCGCATGGGATTTAGCTCATGCGTGCGCGTGAGTCCATTTCTTTTTAAAATCTATTTTTGAAAATTTCTATATAAGTTTTTGTCAAAATAGAATATTTGATATTCAAAATAATTAAGATTTGGAATATTTGATATTCAAGATATTTAAGGTCTTGAGACATCAAGAACACAATTCGTGAAGAGCAAATTTCGAAAATTTGGGTGTTGAGGGCAACATAAATATTTTTTTTTCTTTTTGTTGAAATTATTCGTGTGGCCTCTCACCGGGTGTACGAATAAGGATAAGGAAATACTTGAGAAGTCTGGGTTGATGATGTAGATTTTGTTATCATCAAAGTTAAGGGTCTCAAGAAAGGTCTTTTGGATTGCTCAAGTTCCTCCATCGGATTGTGGGATCCAAAGCAAAGGGTCTCAAAAAAGGCGTTTTGGATTGTGCAGAAAGGATTCTATTGCAAATGGACTCAAGAAGGATCTTTTGGGCTGCCATTGTTGATCCTACTCTTTTCCAAAACATCTCAAAAGGACCCCTTTTGGTCTCAAATTGATTTGTCAAAGGAATATGTATAATTCACTTAAACCCCTTAGTTCCGCATGTGTAGTGATTTATGTGTTTTTATACTATCATAATATTTTGCATGCAAAACCTGTTGTTGGGTGCTGAACTATTTGATTTAATTATGTTTAAATCATGATATTAGTTGTAGGCTTAAATTTTTGTTTAGTGTATAACCCGAATAGATCCGGGTATTTTTTGAAATTTTCCCAACAATTCGTAACTATATTTTAGGTTATTTTTACCAAAAAAAAAAAATACTATACACATATAAAATTTTAATTGAAGTTATCTTTTTAATAAATTTAGACTAACTTTCGACCTTTCAAAATACTGGAATTGTACTAATAAAAAAAAAATTCAAATTAAAATTTTATAGATTTGTCATCTTTTTTTAGGTAAAAACAACCTAATAAGAAGATCCGAGCCAACTCTATCACATAAATTTTACTGAAAATGCTATTTTTTAATATTCTAACCGGACTACGACTAAAATCCGACCTTTCAAAACTACTTATTTGATCCTTAAAAATTAAAAAGTTAATGTTAATCATAATCATGTTTCTTTTAAATTTTTTCTAGGTTAAAGAAACATAAAAAACTATTTTGACCCAACTCCGCCGAAAAAATACTATTGAGAATGATATTTTTAATAAATTTAGACTAACCTCCGATCTTTGAAAATACTAGATTTATACTAATAAAAATAAAAATATCACGTAAATAAAAAAAATTCATATGTTTGTAGTCTTTTTTTTCGGTAAAAACAATGAAATAGATAATCCGACCCAACTCCGTCATAGAAATTTTAGTAAAACTGCTATTTTTTAATAATTTGACGGAACTCCAACCTTTTAAGAATACTTATTTAATCCTTAAAAATTAAAAAGTTAATGTTAGCCATAATCATGTATTTTAAAAAAAAATTCTAGGTTAAAGAAGCATAAAAAAATTTTCCGACTCAACTCCGTCGAAAAACTATTGTTGAGAATGATATTATTAATATATTTAGACTAACATCCGACCTTTCAATATGCTAAATTTGTACTAATAAAAAAATGTGTAAATAAAAAATTTATAGATTCGTTGTCTTTTTTTTTTTTGGTAAAAACAACCAAATAAGAAGATCCGACCCAACTCCGTCATATAAATTTTATTGAAAATACTATTTTTTAATATCTAACCGAACTCCGATCAGAATCCCACCTTTAAAACATACTTATCTAATCCTTAAACTAAAAAGTTAATGTTAGTTATAATCATGTATCTTTTAATTTTTTTCTAGGTTAAAGAAACATAAAAAATTATTTCGTCCCAACGTCAAAACAATACTATTGAGAATTATATTTTTGATAAATTTAGACTAACCTCCCACCTTTCAAAATACTAAATTTGTACTATTAAAATAATGCGTATATTAAAATTTTATATATTCGTATTTTTTAGGTAAAAAAAATCTAATAAGAAGATTCGACTCAACTCCGTCATGAAGTTTTTACTGACAATGTTATTATTTAAAAAATTTGATCGGGCTCCGACCAGGTTCCAACTTTTCAAGAATACTTATTTAATTCTTAAAAATTAAAAAGACAACGCCAGTCATAATCATGTATTTTAAAAAAAAATTTAAGTTAAAGGAACCTAAAAAATTATTTTGACCCAACTCCAATAAAAAATACTATTGAGGATGATATTTTAAAGTATTTCAGACTGATCTCCAACTTTTCAAAATACTAGTTATTTTACTAATAAAAATTTAAAAAATAATGTCAATCAAAATTTTATATAAGCGTAAACCTAAAAAGTGATTCCAACCCGATTCATCACGAAAATTTAACTTAAATTGACATTTTTGAAAATTATAACATGATTCCGACCTTTAAAAGATAATAAAAAAAAAAGTCAATCATGTCATGCACTTTTCAATTTTTTTTTTTTATAAACAATTATATTAATTTAGTATAAGAAAGAAAATAGAAAAAAGATTAAAAATAAAAAATAAGGGATGAGAGTTAAGAGTATATTAGTCACTTATTAAAAAAAGGCTAAAAAAGAGTTTTTATAAATTTATGAAAAAATAAAGTTTGTACCTTAAAAATGGCTAAAAAAGAGTTTCTCTCTTTCTCTCTCTATATATATTTGTATATATATATATTGTTTTCTCCTCCTCCATTCATTGTTTGTTACTCACCACCATCCATTTTACCATGTAGTGTGTGATATTTTAGTTATTTTTCTTTTCATTTCTTATTATTTAATCTAATTTTATGTGAAATTTAAAATATTATAAAAAAAGAATTTTGAAAATTTTGTGTAATTTCGTAAATTTTGCCGAAAATCTTATTCAGTTGAGTTTTTTATTAGTTATACCTTTTTTTCAATTTTTTTTGAAGATTTGAAAATTTTCCAAAAAAAAAAGTCAAAGGAAAAGCTATTTTCCAGAAAGATATTTTTTAAATTTTTTTTACATATTATTAACTGAATTTTTTTTTTGCTATTGTTTCAACAAAATATTATAAATCAACAAACTGTAAAACCTGAATGTGAGGGTGAATATGGAGGTTTCAGAGTTATTAGAAGTGATGAGTGCATTAGTATTGTAGTTTGAGTGATAAGGGTATATATTTTGTTTCTATCAAGGTGCAAATGACGCTTGGCAGTCGTCAGTCGATCGAGTGTCGCTAAGCGCCAAGACCACCTAGAGGGTGCCAAGACTTTTCTATTTTTTATTAATATTAATTTTTTCTAAACATATATTAATAAAAATATACACTATAGATAAATTATAAATTTAAAACATAATTAATATATATCACAAAATATAAAAAGTAAACAAAACGTTAAAAACTATCATAATACGACGTTGTCCAACTTCTAAATGATACATAAAAAGAACAAAATACATAGAACGAATAAATTGTGAAATAGTTCAATTAAACTTTCATTTTTTAGTAATTTAGTAAATTAGTTTTTATTTTTTAATTTTAGTTCTAACTTTTAAGTTGAAATAATTTTTTTTTTTTAAAAAAAAGAGCAATGGTCAACTAGGCGGTGCTAAGACGGCCTCGGCAGTTCTAAATATGATGGCGGATTTTTCTCGGTGATTTGACCTTGGCGTCTGCGGTTTACATCCATGGGTTTTATAGACTATTAAAATTGATATTATTTCAAAATATGTGTACTATCAATTATGTGGGTGCATATATCTTGAACATTAGAATTTAGATGACTTTATAAAAAAGAAAATAAAACCAGGGCTCAAGAGTGGACCAAAATATATTACCTTTAAAGAAAAGGCCCAACATGGCCTGCTAGAATCCTAAGTGGGCCCAGTCAGAAAGTACGAAAGAGCCCATTAATAAAAAATAACAACAGAGGCCGTTAACAAAGTGGGGAGCTAAAAAATAAAATTAAAACCCAAACTTCATGGGTTTTAAGTTGAAAAGGTTTTTAATCAGCCATACAAAGTCTGAAGACTATTTACATTTTTAGTTTGTGAAGTGGCGAAATTTAGAAAATCTTGGAAGGACAACAATAAATAAATCAAATCTTTCTAAAATAATGGATACTTTATACATCAAACATTGACATCGTATACTGAAGAAACAATAGTTTATTTAAACTTAAGTTCACACATCACATACTCAATTTTGAAACTGCTGCCTAAAAAAATAAAAGATAATGAACAGACAATTATATTACACACAAAGACGACAATTCTCATCCCAAAAGGCAGAAATCAGTTACTAGGTTAAAGAAAGGAAAGGATAAAACACAAAATTTCACAAAAATACCTCCACTTGAACTGGTTTTTTAAAAAAAATAATAATAGAGAATTATAATTTTACCTATTTTTTTGTTGTGGTTCTATTAACTTTTAAAATTTGATTTTTGTTATCTAAGGGTGTGTTTGATAAGTGTGAAAAGGCAGAGTAATAATTCAACTATCACCTCTTATCTTTGTTTGGTAGACATTACTTTCAATACACTTGACCCGTTATAACCTCTGACCCGCTAGAGTGAGTAGCGCAATATCTTCCATTTCTACCGTTCCTCTTCACATAAAGTATACCATGGGAGAGGTGAGATTCTTCTTATCTCACAAAGAAAAGAGTTGAAAACTTAACTTTTCCCCTCTCCATGACAAATATAGGGTTTGTAAATCTAGTAGAAGGAATCTTTGTAGCAGAGGACGGGGCAGTGGCCAAGTTTCACTTTGGCGGCCATGGCTCTCTTATGGTTGAACTACGGCGAGCTTTGTTGTGCGGCTCCTGCTGCTCTATTTTCGGCGACAGAGTTTGAGTCGGCTGCAAGGCTTCGATTCTTCTTCACGGTGATGGGTGAATTTCAACAACTGGTAGATGTGGTCGTCGGCTGCTTTGGTTTCGAACGGTGGGTTTCTGGCAAAATTATGCGCGACTAATTTCAGAATAGGCGGCGGCCATTGTGGTGGTTGTTGCAATGTAAGAGGTTTTTGGTGACAAGTTGTAGACCAACAATACCCACTTCTTCTTCTTCTTCTTCTTCTAGGATTATAAATGAGTTGTGGTTTCATTTCTTCAAATGGTTCTTCATTTGCTCTGCTATGCTCTGTTTAGTTCTACCTTTCTTCTCCATTCTTTATTTCTTCAAATAGTTGCAACAGGTAATGGACTTTTTTTCGTGGGCTATAATGTGGGAAGGCGAGAATGTGGGTTAAAATAGAATTTGCAAGGGTAAAATTATATATTTATACTTTATCTCATTAATTATCTTTTTCTACCAAACAATAATATTAAATTAACCCAAGTGCATATGATACATCTTAATTACTTTTGATTTTAATTTGATTTTTTGAAAACACACAATACATGCCGCACTATTTTTTTTTTGGCAATTGATGCATTAGCGGGTTGTTATTGGGGTATTGCTTAGACTTGTTGTTAGGGTGTTACTAACTTGTTCTTCGGGTGTTGGTCCCTTTGTGGTGAAGGTCTTTTGAACAAAGATTACAGCTGTAGATTACAAAGTTTACAGGTGCAGACTCTTGTAAAATAAAGTAAGAACAACTTGAAGATAGCATTTAAGAGTTGTTTTTCACACTTTAAAAGTTTACAATTGATTAGCTCTCACACAGACCACTATTCTAGGTAGAACACTTAACCTATTCACTCAAAATACAAATCATTCACTTAGATTCCTTTACCTCACAAAGAGTAATCTACACTAAGTAGATATTGAAACAAAATAAAAATAAGCGCGGGAACAATAACAAAGATGTGATTATTTTCTAAGAAATTCCTATCAAACTACCCTATGAATCATAAAGAAAAATAACTATCTAAAAGCTCTTTAAATATATTGCTAGTTGTAGGATTGCTTAGGCTTGAATGCTTTGAATGCTCGAATTGTTGTTGTTGCTTCGTCAGAATTCTTCCTCTATTTATAGATGAAGACTTGTGACTTATCTGTTGGAGAATACAAAATTTTGAATTCTGGATAAGACTCCTCTTACTCTCTATAAAACTCCACATGTGTGAGGTGACCCCCTTCTCCACTCGCACTAGTACTGAGTGTACTATTGTCCTTTCTCAGAAATTTAAATTAATCTTCATTAGTCTTCAGAAATCTTCATTAAAGCATCCCTAAATACTCACTAGTGAGTGCAACTTAATGCTTCACTAATATGAGTGATTAAGGGTCTTCTATTTCCTTCTTATCTTGATCTTTGTACTTAATCTTCCAACGGTTATAATTAGTTGTAGGTTCTCCCTTTGAACTGCAACTTTGCTACTGCAAATTACTCTTCAGCTATATGTTAAGTTGCTGCTGTAAGCTCTTGTCTAGTTGTAGGTTCACCAGTCTACAGCTGTAGACTTCACTTAGCAACTTTAACTTTACCAATCTTCATGATTTTTCACTTGAAATGTTACCTGAATTTTTGCCTGAAATGTTAGCTATCATAAATATCTATGTAAAACAATATCCTAACAATTTCCCCCTATTTTTATGATGACAAAACTATATGCAAAAATTTACATGCAATAGCAATAAGTTGTTGCAACTAAATACTATGCAACAAAATATGTTAAATAAGAACATACAAACTGAATTTAAATGATAAGCTGTAATAAATAAAGAATTTAGATACATCTTACAAATATTTATAAGATTGACTAAAAAACTATTACAGTTTTTAGTGTCTAATCTATTCCATTGGATTTTCTTCAAAATCTTCATCTTCTTTTGTGCTTGGGATCTGCCTCTTCTTCATTGCCTTCAGAATATGATTTCTGAGTTAGAACAATGCCTTTCTTAATTAGCTTCTGAGCTTGATCAAACTCTTCTATGTACTGCATCATTAACTTCAACTCATAATCTACTAATATTTCCTCCTCATTCTTTGTATTGAACTCTCTTCTTGGTGGAGTCTTTTTCTTTACAGTGCTTGCTCCTCAATCAGAAAGATATGCATTTTCCCTAAAGTATAGCATCTCTTGATCTTTCAAATGTCTGAACATATCAAACTTCTCTGCAACTGTTCTTACCCTTTTCAATGAAGAATGCATGTCCACAATATATTGAAATTCTTCCCAAAGAATTGCAAAGCTGATTTTAGCTTCCTTCTAAATCTCCTTGTCTACATCATTTTCAGGAGATTTATGTCTGATTGGTCGGACCTTCAAGGGTTCAGTCAGTGCTCCTTCTTTGACAAAGCCACCATGATGGTGCTTTGGTTGATTCTTTTTTCTTTCAGTCATGTTGATTTGTAGTCTCTGCTTCGCTTTTCTCTCCCAGAAACCTCCTGCAGATTGACCTTAATACATTTCGACTGTTGGTTGCTTCATCACAACTTTTGAGATTGGTAGTTTGATAATCTTGCCTTCATTGTTCTTGCCCCTCTCAAACAATTCCTTCTCCTTAACTTTAGCAACTCTTGTGGATATGTCCTTTGACCTTGCAGTAGCAAATTGACTATCTAGAGCCTTTTCCTGTTCCACAATTTATCTTATGATCTTTTTTTCCTGTTTTTCTCCTTCTTCAATAGTAACCACACTCATATTACTTTCCCCCTTTTTGCAATCATCAAGAGATGACAAAATTGAGTCCAATTTATGAGTTAAAATCTTCTCTATTGCGTTTGATTTGTCCAATAAACTGTTTACATCAGTCCTTACACCAGTTATAGTTCTCTTAAGATCATCATTTTCTTCCTGGATTTTTTCCAATTTCTTCTTCAAATTCACCAATGTCATTACCATTAGAAAAACTCTCCTTCTTTGAAATTAGATTTTGATCATTAAGGTAACCAACTGTCTTCTTGAACTTTTGGTACAAATTTCTTTTTCTTTAACTCCTCTCTCATGGATCTTCTTTAGAATATCTTCCATTCCATTTTTCACTCTTGAGGTGATAATGGTGTCAGGAACTTGTCTTATTTCCTCTCTAATTTCTCTAGCAATGTTCTGAATTGTGCTCTCCATACTATTCAGTTTCCTCACCACTTCTATTGGTTTCATTGCTTCATCATTATCTTCTTCAGTTTCAATCTCAGTGACAATGACTTCCTGGCTCTTTCCAATCTTTTGAGCCTCAGGAATTGACAACTCTACATGACCGTCTTTCCTTTTTAGAGGTATGTATTAGAGAAGATTCTAGAATCGTATCTTCGTCATCAAGTAATCACGATATTAGAGGAGATTCACAAGATTTGATTAAATCTGTCAATTAAAGAAATGCCAGATATTTTGTTCATATTTAATCTTTGTAATATTTTATGATATTGTTGTAATCTTCACATACGTGTATATATTGTAACTCAAATATCAATGAAAACTGAACCATTCCTGACAAATATCATCTGCTTCTATTTCTCTTATATTAGAGAAGATTCTAGAATCGTATCTTCATCATCAAGTAATCACGATATTAGAGGAGATTCACGAGATTTGATTAAATCTGTCAATTAAAGAAATGCCAGATATTTTGTTCATAATTAATCTTTGTAATATTATCTGATACTGTTGTAATCTTCGAATACATGTATATATTGTAACTCAAACATCAATGGAAAGTGAATCATTCCTTACAAATATCATATGCTTCTATTTCTCTTATATGGTATCATAAGAGCTATTCTCTAACGAGCTCTAGATCCGCCTATTCTCCCTCAACATAGCAACCGGCGATAACACCGTTAACACCACCACTACTGGTGGCACCTCTAGCAATCCCCCACCTCAAATGATACCAATTTCAGCTCACCATCATTTGACAATCAAACTTACTACTTCCAATTTCCCATCCTGACGCAAACATCTTTGTGCCCTTCTTAATGGTTTCTCCTTGATTTGTGTTATTAATGGTGATATACCCCAGCCCGATGCTGCTACTGATCCTGCAGCAGCCACCCGTTGGTTCAAGCAAGACCAACTTTTACTTGCAGCTATCCAAGGCTCAGATTCATCCAATATTCTGCCGATTCTCTCATCTGCAACAACATCTGCTTCTGCTTGGAATATCCTTTCCCGAGTGTTTGGCAGTACGTCACGTGCTCACGTCATGCACTTAAAGACTGCTCTCTCCAAGGTGGCAATTGGATCGCGATCGATCTCTGAATATGCTAACTACATCAAAACCATGACAGACGAACTAGGCTTAATTGATTGTTTGCCAAAATTGAGAGCTTTCACGCAAGTGTATGTGGACGTTGTATATTCGGCAGGTTGACCAAGTAATAAAATATCGAACTCAGGGAAACGATGCAATTTCAAGCAAGTATTGAGTGTTCACAAAGGTTAATAGCTAGGAAAGCAAGAGAAAGGGTCTTGGTTTCTATCTACTATTAAAAAAAGATTAGTAAATCTAACTATCACCTTATAAAGACGAGCAAGTGAGTGATGTGTGCGCATTGGAGTAATCCTACTATGGTTCACCTAGCATCCTATCCATCCTAGCATTCATAAGGTCTCTTGATGTCTTAATCAAGCTATCACTCTAAGTAGTGTCTAGATCTCTCTAATAACACAAGCTAAAGGGCTCTATCAAGTGTCTAGATCTCTCTAACAACACCTAATACTCCATTTGAGAGGTCTTAGCTTCTAAGAAATTCTCATTGACATAAGAGCATGAATACAAACACTTGACATGCACAAAATTCTGTTAATAGATTCTATGAATTAACTCAATTCTCATATGTTGCTAACCCACTTAGGTTCTAAACATCCCAATTGAACATACCAAGCATTTAAACAAATCACAAAATTAGAGAACTAGTCCATCAAGATCACTTAATCATGCATATGATTAATTGAACACTAAATTACACCATAATGATCATACACCAATGCAACTAGGGATTAGCCCATGGCTAATTTGGTATCCAAAACAATAATTAATAATCTAAAAATCATTAATAAGAACTAGAACAAGAGAATTGAATGAAAACATACCAAATGTAGGAGAAATTGAATACAATCCACAAACTTTCAAAATGCTATCTTCTAATCCGGAACTTGAAATACAAAAACGAACCGTAAAAATGTAGATAACGACGAGAGGAATCTAAAGCAATAAATAGATTAACGATCCAATTGATGGATCAAAAGTAATTGTAGAAAGAAGTAAGAAATTAACTTCTAATCTAATTGGTAACTACCTAATTCTCTCTCTCTAAACTAATCTAAGAAAATGGAATAATGAGGGAATGCTTGTAAATATGATCCTTGAGGTATTTATAGTGCCCACAATGCTTAGACCAAAGTGCCCTTCATTAAACGCGTAAAAGGACGAAGATACCCTTAATGATTTGAAAAACGTGAAGGCCGCGCCAGCATGGCCTTGGAGGCGCTCGAGCACGCTGGTCGCGCGCTGCTTAAGCACGCGGTCAAGAGACTCAGCGCGCTAGTTTCTTCTTCCTCGCGCGCGACCTCCTTCTTCCAGGCGCGCGAGCAACTTGTTTTCTTCATATCTTGAGCTCTAGAAATCCGATTGACTCGATTTTTTTTTTTGCGTTGCGACCCTCTCTTCAAGCTCTTTCATATGGTATATCATTTGCACCATTTGGATTGATTTAATAAATCTGAAACTTATCAAACTTGCTCGTCCCTTCACCTCTGTGCTTCATTTTTCCTATAAACACAACTTTCTTGCCAAAAAGGGGTCAATAGCACAAAGTATAACATATTAGGGACAATTATGAACATTAACTCATCAAAAACATATAAAAATGGATGCAACATGATGCAATTATGACCCTAATCACACCCCCAAACTAGATTGTTGCACGACCTCGGGCAACGAAGCAATAAGATAGGGGAATAATTGTATCAATGAAGCATCTAACACACAATCAAATACCACATATACATCACCTAATTCATACAATCTATCAATGTAGTGTCATCTCATCAACCATCTATATAAACATCAATGCACACATGATCAAATCAATGAGTCATGATCCTCACAAGGAAGTGTATCACTCAAACTCTCAAGTATATGAGGTTCTCTCAACATCACACACAGTACATCCACTACCATAGGTTTGATAAAAGTCTCAAATTATTCACCACTTGATAAGTAAGTCATCATCAAATCAAAGAAGACTTTTTATTTGGTTGTAGTGTTGGTTCTTTGGTAAGGGTGGGATATTTTTGGATAGAACTGACTATCAAACTAGTGGAGCAAGAGGTCAAGATACTTAGCTAGAATATCTCTACACTCTTCAAAAGGTAGGTTGCAAGTGATCAAGTTGCAACACCATTTCAACCACATAAAAATTCTTTTCACACATCTTCTTTTCAAGCTTTTTCCACTTCATTCTTTTGCAATTTTGTATCACATCACCACCACATTAGGCACATAAGCTCTTCTTCACAACTTTTTCTTTCAACACAACTTTCACTTTCTTTTTTTAGATCTTCATCTTTTGCTTCTTTCACTTTTCTTCACCATCTCATTCACCACGCTCTCTTTTAAAGCACATGTAACTTTCTTATCCCCATGAAAGATCCACTAGTCATAGGGAAAATTAGGCTCAAAATGAAGGATAACAAGCTACAATCATAGGTTGTCAAAGAAAAAGGCCAAAGACACAAAATGGCTAACTATGGAATCAATGTCATGGTATGGATAATTTGACTAAGTGACTTATATGAAATCAAAGATGGCCTCAAATCATCTTTGACAACTCATTACAAAATGTGATCTCAAACAAGACTCAAATCAAGTTCTAGAGTGAAAATGCACCATGTGGATCTCACATCAAAGAAATGTCATCCGTTCAAGAGTGAAATGGGCATAAAAGACTCAAACCTCATGGGTTAAGGTGATCAAGACTCATATCATATCAAACATGTACACATCATTCATGTATCAAGCATCAAAGATATCAACTACAATATAGACAAAAAAAGAATTAAGCAATATACACATTACATCTAGCTATGAACTATCAACATCATCCATACAACAATTGGCAACAATTGGCATCTATATATCAAGAAAAATTGAATTATCCATCTATGCACAAGGGTCTAATCATCATGAAAGCAAAATCTTCTAACTAAGCATGCATTGCAAATTAGATTTGAAGAACTAAGACACCCCCTAAATTTTTTTGGATCATAAATCTAAAAAGTTTGGAAAGAGTTATGAAAAGATCATGCAATGCTCAAATCAAACCACAATACTCAAGAATCAACAATTAAGATCCAAGATAGCAATCTAAAATCTATCCTAAAATAGAACAACAAAAATAAAGAAAGGAAACAAGGAAGGATAGAGAGTGTGAAGGCATACCTTGAGTTGGGATTAAAAATGGGAGAGTGACTTACTATTTAGGGTCATAATTGCATCAATTAGCATTCATTTTGGTATTATATTCATTGGTTTATATTCATATTTGACCCTATTATGATATACATTGTGCTATTGACCCTTTGTTGGCTAGAAATTGTGTTTTGTAGGAAAAAACGAGCAAAAATGAGGAATTCCCGACTATAGGGGTTGAGATGATGCAATCCGAGCACATGGAGATGTTTAAAATACTCAATTAGAGACCCTAGGAAGATCGGACAAACCATGAGATCGAAAATAGAAAAGCCAAAAATCAGATGTCGGAGGACTACCCAGCTCGCGCGCCGAATAAGAACAACGAGCGCCCATGCATGTAGCTCGCACATCTGGAGTATTTGCGCGTCGAGGGTGCGCGCGATCAAGCCTCCAGCTCAAGCTCGTGCGGCCTCCAGCCGAGCTCGCGTGCCAGTTTAAATTTCCATATTTCCAAGGGTATTCTCGTCTTTGCGCATGTTTAATGAAGGGTATTTTGGTCCATGCTTGAGGAGTACTATATATACTTGAAGCATCATATTTCCAAGGACATTGCACTCACTTTCCATCATTTTCTTAGATTCTCAATTAGATTAGGGAGTTAAGAGAAGTTACTAAGTGGGTTCACAAAATTTCTTCATCTTCTTTCTTCGATTACTTTTCATCTACTCGTTGGATTGACGATCCTTTTGTTGCATTAACTTAGTCATGTTTAGAGAAACAATCCTACGACTCAATTTTTCATTTTGAGTTTCGGATTGCAAGTTAGATATTCAAGGTAGTAGATAGTACTTTCAATTCCATTATTCTAGGTAAGACAATTGTAATTTCTCTTCATATTAGTCTTAATCATGATGTTAGATAGCTTAATTGTTGTTTTGTTCATTCAATTAGCCATGGGTTAATTTCTATATGTATTGGTGTATGAAGCATATGTAGTAGTTTGGTAATCCTATCAATCCTATGAATGTATTGTGATATTGATTGGTTAATTCTCTTAATTGAAAATATAAATGAATGTTTAGTATTGCCAATTAGATGTTTAGAGCCTTAGTGGATTAGCAAGACATGAGAATTGAGCTTGTTCATGAAAACTCTTTATTGAATGTTGTGCATATTAAGTGTTTGATGAAATGCTCTTAGGTCAATGAGAATTGTATATGAGTTTAGTCACCTTAATTAGGGTATTTAAGTGTCATTAGAGAGATCTAGACACATTAATGAAGCTCTATGCTTAATTGATCACTCAATGGACCTTGCATGTTAGGAGAGATAAGCACCAAATGAATCATAGGTGGATTACACTAATGCATGCTTCCACTCTTGCTCATCTTTGATAAAGGTGATAGGTAGATTCTTATATTTTGTCAGGAAGTGATAGATACCCCAAGCCTTTTATTGCTTTCATAGATTCTATTCTCAATAAAAATCTTACTATTTATAGACCTGTTTCCCTGTGTTCGATAATTTTAACTTGGTCATCTTGCCACGTCTACAAATACCACGTGCACTTGTGTGAGACACAAAATTGCCAAACATATTTTTGGCGCCGTTACCAGGGAAATGGCTACTTGTTTAGTTTGTTTTGTTGTTATTATTTGGATTTGTTGATTAAGAGTTGCCTTTTATAGGTACATCCACACTAGAAGTCAAGGAGGGAACTTAGTTGTTGATAGGCGAACTATTCAAGGATAATTACAGGATTAATTAGCAAAGGCTAGGAAGGTCACCGACTTACCTAGGAGAAGCACCACAACTTTAACCAAGTCAATCTGTAGAAGCTCGCCTAGCAGCCCAGAGATGAAAGAAGCTCGCCCTAGCGCCCTGTGACCAAGTCAAATGATTGACAGAAGCCAAGAGAAAGGAGCTCGCCCACATATAAGGAAGCTCGCCCGTGAGCTCGCCTACATCCAAGAAGATCAAGCCGGAGTCCATCATCACACTAATGCGAAACGGTGCAAGGCAAAGAAGCTCGCTGTAAAGCTCGCCCAAGCTTGAAGCACGGACATTAGCTATGTAAGGAGCTAATAGTGATGTAGTAGGACAAAGCAATGTAAAGGAAGCATACTTGTGAGTAAGGAAAAGTGTCAAGGACACTTGTCAGCACCTAAAGCCAAGAAGGCTCACAAGGTGCCACCTCACACATGCAAACCTATAAATAGGTCTCTTGTACATCTCTCTCTCTCTAAGTTCCATAATCCAAACTCTACTTTCTCTCTCTAACTCTCACATTTTCTCTCTCTACATTCCAACTCAAGAACACAATTTCTTGTTTATTGTTTGGTGGATTCCTAGATTAATTAACAGCCACTAAATCATATCATTAGTGAAATCCATCAACAATTTGGCGCTAGAAGGAGGGCCCGAACCTCCAATTATAAGAATTTGAGTGCAAGATTGTGGAAGATTTGAAGAAGATTTGAAGTTGTTCTTGGTCAAACTCAAGAACACTTGAAGATATACAATAGATTTCCAGTTTCTGGTTAAATTACCAGATTTTCGAACATAAAACATAAAAAAAAGGATTTTAAATGCATGTGTGTAGGCAAATAAACCAAATTCTGGACAATTTGCTTGCATGCAAGGCTAGACAAAACCTTGACAAAACTTACCTTTGCTATAAATGAACGACCTTGACGACCTACCTACCTAAACTAGACGATGTCAAAGGAAAACACTTCCGCTACCACAAGGAGATGGAAGGGACGTACTCCCCAAAATCAAACTGATGGGGAGACCTCGCACCGAGCTCCCCAAAGAAATGATACCCCGCGAGCTCCGCAGCGAGCTGAAGCCACGCCTGTGGCTCAAGATGGACTGAACCCCTCTCTAAGGGACATCGCCAATGACCCTAACGAACTTCAACTCACAATTGCAGCATTGCAAAGGTTGCAACAGAGGCAGCAGGGCAAGCTCGCCCAGGTGTCTCGGTGAGCTCCAGCCAATGAAGCCTGGGAGCAGACAACTAGGCCAATTCAAGCCACTCAGACTCGAGGGCATGCCAGCGAGCTCCACAAGAGCTCGCCGGCACAGAGAACGAGCTGGCAAGGCCAAGATGGCAGATAGGCTAGGTTCGCAAGTTGGGTGAACTACCGCTTATACGGAGGCATAAGCCACTCATCAATCCAGGGAGGTCCTCCAAGGCAGATTGGGACCCAGACGGGAGGAGGTTGAGCAAGTATCGGCCCCTGCTTCATCTCGAAGGGAGGAGTCAGATCTACGTCTACAGAGGTCCGCTCACTACCGACTAAGGAGGCCGGCCGCAGACAGACTTGGCGCAAATGGAGGCTGCCAGTTCCAGTACATCACTGAGGGGCTACCCCAGAGCGAGGGACTGCGGGGATGTGCGTCCACAAGGCGCACGACCTTTGAACACCCTCCACAGGAGGTAGCTCACGAAGATGTGCTGGCCACATTAAAGAAGACGGTGGAGTAGTTACAGATGCAAGTAGATGCTAAAGCTAGCGGAGTTGATGCCACCGCGCTCCCGGCATCACCATTGGCACCGACCATCCTCAAAGCACCGGTGGAAAAAAGATTCAATTCCCGGTGATGTCCGCATACGAGGGAGAATCCGATCCCAAAGTCCACATCTCCAAGTATGTGGACTACATGATTTCTGTAGGTGCCACGGATGCCACCTAATGCAGGAACTTCCCGCTGACCCATGGGGACCAAGCTCACCGCTGGTTCTCTTCACTTGCCCCGGGGTCAATTCAGTCCTTCGGCCAACTCACGCGGGAGTTCTTGACCCACTTCTCAGGGTATGGGTCATAATTGACCTAGAAGTACCGGCTCGCCAACATACACCAAGGCGAGAACGAGACCGACCAGCAGTACTTGGAGAGGTTCAACAAAATACTGCTGGAGGGCGAGTCGATGAGTGAAGATACGAAGATAGTTGCCGTGATGGCCAGACTAAAGAAGGGTACCAAACTCTGGAAGAAGATGCACCTTTCATGCCCGAACACCTATGCCGAGTTTCAACACAAGGCCGGGGTGTACGTCGCTATGCAGGAGGTACTACTGAAAGAAGTCGGTGCCTCAGATGAAAAGAAACAACACGAGAAGAAGTCCGGGGGCACTTACAAAGCTCCCCAGAACTTGAAAGCTTTCGGTGACGGATATGAGTTCAAGGAAAAACTCAACCAAGTACTTACTGTCTCTGTTGACCATGTGCTAGCTACGGTTAAGGACAAGGCGATGTTGAAAGAACCTTGGAGAATTCGTCAGGACCGCACGAAGTTGAACCCGAACAAGTTCTGTGCCTATCACCAATCCATCAACCACTTCACAAGCGAATGTTGCGACCTCCTAAAAAAACTGGAAATTTTATGAGGACGGGAAGCTGGCCGAGTTCGTAAGGAAGGCACCTGCGAAGAGAACCACGATCGAGAGAAGAGAGATCTCTGACGATGAAGAGGAGGATGAGGACCGACGTGGTCCTCAACACAGACATAGGGCACCTCTCCCACCTCCATAAGATCAAGCCAACTCGAGAACTCCTGGTTCTCGAGGAACAAGTTGGAGCTGCCGGAGGTCTCGAGGATGAGAGACTCTCCATCTAAAAAAGGCAGAGGAAGACGGAGGTCTGGGACATCAACCAGGTCCAAGAAGGGAGTTCCAGCTCCAAGCCCGCTACTCAACCCACTGCCGAGCTTACGTTCTCGCAAGTGGACTTGGAAGAAGTGCTGACCCCCCACAATGACTCATTGGTGATTAGCGCCAATATTATGAACGTCAAAGTTCACAGGCTACTAGTGGATACCAGCGCATTCACCAACATTTTGTTCAAATCTATCTTAGATGCGTTAGGAAATTTTGAGTCATATATAGAACCTAGTAATGCTAGGATAGTGGGGTTCGGAGAAGCTGTAACCTTCCCCTTAGGTCATATTAGGTTGAGCGTCCAACTCGTATCGACTGAAGACCCAGAAAGGAGACTGACTAGGCTCGTTGATTTCCTTATCGTTGACCAGCAGTCCTCCTACAACGGGTTCCTTGGCCGCCCTTTTATACATGAATTCAAAGCTGCGTGTTCAACTTACTATTACTGTTTAAAATTTCCAACTCCAAAGGGTGCCGGAACCATAAAGGGCGACCAGAAAAAGGCCCGGGAATGTTTACTTCAAATCAAAAGTGGTCATGTAGGTAAGAGTGTAATACATGTTCATATGATCGAAGATGAGGCCCAGATTCCGGTTGATGAGCCCAACATCCTAGACGCCATCTCAGTTAAATCTGAGTTGATGGAGGTAGGCGACCAGCCGGACGAGGTGCAAATTGCCCAAGTTGAAGAACCAGTGGAAGACTCACAACCTGCGACCATGGAAGAGGTCGCCAATACTCAAACAGGGGAACTAGCCAGAGACTAAGAACCTACGCCAATGGAAGTTGACGAGGTTCCCCAAGTTGGAGAACCATTCAACCCAACTCCGCAAGAAGCAGAAAAAGATGATGAACCTGCCAAGGTGAGAGTAGGAAGTGAAGACCTTGAACCTCGAATAGGTCACGAACCAGTAGTGAAGGAGAACTTAGATGAGCTCGTTAAAGACCCGAGATGGAAGAACCAGAAAAGGAAGGCCACTCCCATTGAGGAGTTGACAGCGATCCAGGTGGACCCAAACAAGGTGGACTTGGAACTTTTCATAGGTTCCGAATTACCAGAGCCATACAAGTCAAAGATGGAGGAATTCCTGAAGTCCAACCTGGATGTATTTGCCTGGTCCCATGAAGACATGACAGGAATCCCGTTGGAGCACGTATGCCACTGGCTCAATATAGACCCAACGAGGAGACCCGTACGCCAAAAGCTAAGGAAGTACGGACCAGATAAGTACGAAGGAATTAACCACGGAAGTGAAGAAGTTATTGGATAATAAGTTGATCAAGGAAGCATTGTTTCCACAATGGGTTGCAAACCCGGTCCTGGTAAAGAAGCCCAACGGAACGTGGAGGCTATGCATTGACTTCACGGACCTACACAAGGCATGCCCAAAAGATAACTTCCCGCTGCCCCACATTGATCAACTTGTCGATAGCACTGCAGGTCATGAGATGATGATATTTATGGACGCTTTTGCATGTTATCATCAAATTGCGATGCACCCAGATAACCAGGAATACACGACATTCTACACCAACAAGAACATGTACTGCTGGTAGAGGATGCCGTTCGGACTTATCAACGCCGGAGCTACCTACCAAAGGTTGGTAGACAAGATGTTCGATCAACATATTGGCCATACCATGGAGGTGTACGTGGATGACATAGTAGTCAAGAGTTTGCGGAAGGAGGATCATCTTGACCACCTTAAGCAAACCTTCGACATACTACGCCACTACAACATGAAACTGAATCCAAAAAAGGGCAGCTTCGGAGTTTACTCGGGGAAGTTCCTGGGACACCTGGTTAGCCAGAGAGGAATCAAGGTCAATCCGACGCAGGTAAAGTGCATCGTCAAGATGAAAGCGCCATATTCAATACCAAAGGTTCAAAGGTTCACCAGATGTTTGGCAGCTTTGAACTGGTTCATCTCCAGGTCCGGCGATTGGAATCGTCCATTCTTTGAAGCAATTAAAACAAACAAACTTAGGCACAAGGACAACTTCCAATGGACGAGCAAATACCAGAAAGCTTTCGATGACATCAAAGCATACTTGGCCAACACTCAAATCCTGTCAAAGCCGGTAGCTGGCGAGAAGTTGTACCTATACCTGGCAGTGTCAGAAGTAGCCATTAGTTCGGTGCTGGTCCGAGAAGAAGGCAAGACACACCTACCAGTGTACTACGTAAGCCAAGTCTTACACGAAGCTGAGTTGCGGTACACCCCAAGAGAGAAGCTAGCCTACGCACTGGTGATGAGTGTTAGAAAATTGTGGCCCTACTTCTTCGACCATCTAGTAGAGGTGTTGATGATGTTCCCACTACGACAAATACTGCACCGGCCGGACATTGCAGGACGCTTATTGAAATGGTCACTAGGAGTTAGCCAATACGGTATAACCTTCGCACCCCAAACAGCGATCACGGGACAAGCGCTCGCTGATTTCATCATCGAGCTAACTTTCCCACAAGATCCGATGAGGGGGCGTATAGCTCCGTGGTACCTCTACGTAGACAGATCATCAACTAGCACAGCATCAGGAGCCGGTGTAGTGTTGATAAGCCCAGACAGACAGGTCTTCACCTCAGCAATCTGGTTCGACTTGAGAGCCAGAAATAATGAAATGGAGTACGAAGCACTAATAGCCGGACTTAGGTTATCATTAGCTGTGGGGGCAACCAATCTTTAGATTTTTGGAGATTCCCAGCTAATAATATCCCAAGTCCGGGGAGAATAAGAAGCTAAGGACCAGCAAATGATGATGTATCAAAAGATAGTAGCGCATCTGATCTCGATGTTCAAACAAGTTTACATCGACCAGATCCCAAGGCTGGAAAATACACAAGCTGATGCACTAGCCCGATTAGCCACCAGTAGCGGTGAAGTAGATTTAACGGAGGTTGTCGTCACCCAGTTGAAGAACCCCTCGACGTCTGATTACAAAGTAAACCAGACTTCGAGTGGGGGGCAGGAAGGTGGCAAAGATTAGCGCACTCCAATCGAAAAACACCTGAAGGACCGATCGATCCCAGAAGATACGTGGGAAGCTAGTTAGCTAGTGAAGCAAGCAGCCAGTACACGTTGATAGATGGTCAACTCTACAAACGTGGATTCTCCCTACCCCTACTCAAATGCTTGTCAGAAAAGCAAGGGTTCGAGGTATTAGAAGAAATCCACCAAGGAGTTTGTGGGAGTCACGCTGGGGGGCAAGCTTTGGCATACAAGATAATCAGGCAAGGGTACTACTGACCTATCCTAAAAAAAGATGCCATCAGCTTCACCCGAAGGTGCCGAAAATGCTAACTATTCACACCTCATATTCACTCTCCTGCTTCTCAACTTAAATCTGTTTTCAGCCCATGACCTTTTGCAAAATGGGGTATTGACTTGATCGGCCCATTCCCACCTGGCAGAGGTGGTGTAAAGTTTGCCGTGGTAGCGGTAGACTACTACACTAAGTGGGCTGAAGCTGAGGCACTCACAATGGTAACACAGGGGAAGATGATCGGGTTCATCTGGAAAAACCTGATATGTCAATTCAGACTCCCACAATCGATTGTGACAGATAACGGCAGGCAGTTCGACAGTCAGAAGTTGAGAGAGTTTTACAGCTCGTGGAATATCAAAAAGTACTACTCAACTCCGTACCATCCACAGTCGAACGGCCATGTTAAAGCAGTGAATAAGATTTTGAAACATGTGCTGAAGATCTGCCTCGAAGATAAGAAATGAAGTTGGGCGGATGAGTTGCCAAAGGTTCTGTGGTCTTACAGAACGTCGTATCGAACTAGTACCGATGAAATACCATTTGCATTGGCCTTCGGAACAGAAGCGTTTGTATCGGTGGAAGTTCAGAATAAGACTTGGAAGGTGGTAGGATATGAAGAGAAGGAAAACGACGAAGCCTTAGCAGTGGAGAAGGACTTGCTTGAAGAAACTAGAGCTTCATCAGAATTGAAGAATGCCACCTACAAGCAAAGAGCGGAGAAGTACTACAACTCCCAGGTTTGAGATCGGAGTTTCAAGGTAGGGGAGTTGGTGCTAAGAAGGAAGCTAGCAACTCCACCTGGTGTGTTCGGACCATTCCGGATTACCACAGCCTGGGCAAACAGGACGTACGACCTTGAAGACATGGAAGGAAAAGCTTCATCATATACGTGGAGCGCAACACATCTGAAGAAATTCTACCAATAGTAAAGGGTGTAGCGATATTTTGTAATAGATTAGTCGAATGTTCGCATCAGAAGTGTTGATGACGAAGTAATGTAAATTACATTGCTATATAAAGATGGAAATTTTTTCAAGAAATATCAACTGTTCAAGCTCTCGAAGCTCGCAAGGACCAAGGTCCCAAATGTTATAATCTAAAGCTCAAGGCAAAGGCCGAAGTGCCCAGGGTTAGTGAAGGTGTCCTTCTTAAAGGATCACTAAGCGCCCACTGCCCTAAGTTAGAAAAAAATTCACAAATTATTGACTAAAACATCTAAGGCAAGGTTCTTGAAACCCAATCGCTCGAATGAATTGAGAAAAGTACAACTCACTGCCCAAAGTGGCTTAAGACGAGCAATTCGTGGCCCTAAGCGGGCATAAGACGAAGAATATGTACTAAGCAAATAAAAAGTACAATTCGTAGTCCGAAGCGAAGTAAAACGAATGATTCGCTTCCCAAAGTGGAATAAGACAAACAAATAAGTACTAAAAATATGAAAACGAGCTAATTAAAGATATAACGTGCGTAATATATAAAGTGAGACAAGTTGGAATAAAAGGTTCAAAAGTTCATTTAAAAAATACTTAGAAATTTTCTAAGTATAAGTAAGCGGTGCTGGTTACAAAGGCCAACCAGCTAGCCATCTATGAGTAAAAAAAAAAAGCTCCTTCTGGGCGAGCTATACAAGCCCGGCGAGCTACTATGATTTGGAACAAAAACAAAACAAGGAAAAGCTAAGCTAAGAAAAGTGAAAAATCCCTAAGTCTCGGGAGTAGTGGGGATGGTCGGAGTTGGAGAAGCTGGAGCATCCGTCTGGGCGACCTCTGGAGTAGTCGGAGCGGTGACCTCGGGCGAAAGGTTGGGCATCTCAGTGATATTCCCAGTAAGACCACTAGTGTCCAGCACACTAGTGTCAAACATGATGTCCCCGCAAACCTCCTGAAATTGCTCTTGGGTAGGGGGAGTTTGCTCCTCTCCTTCAGCTCGCTCCTCCTCGGCGATGTTAATCTTCATAACCGGCACAGTTTGAACAATCTTGAAGCGCGCCGGAATGAAGTCGAGGGGGACTCTAAGTTGGGCTAGGTCGCCGATGTCTAGCTCAGTCCCATCAGAAAATGTGACCTTGCCAAGGCAATCTTTGAGGCCGCCCACCACTGCCTCCAGTTCATCATCTTTGTGAGCTCACGCCCACCAAATGGACCTAATAACCTCGGCACAATATTTGACGAATTCTTTGTCAGAGGCCTCAGCTTTTAAGGCATCCAAGGTCGCTAGGGAGGCAACAACTTTTCTGAGCTCGGCGACCTCATTAATCTTGGTTGAAAGCTCTTCTCTCAGCTTCGAGGATTCCTCATCAGCGCTCCTGGACAAGCCTCGCTCCAGCTCCAGTTCCTTCTTGGCCACGGCTAGCTCACCCTCTTTAGCTGCTCGTTTCTCAGTGAACTCCTCCTCCTTCTTCTACATCAGAACGTTTGCATTCTTTTGAATCGCGGCGTATTTACGTTGAAGTTCGATGAGTTGCTCTAGAGCACTTCGATCAGCTGCTAGGGATGCGATCGCCTTCTCCTCGGCGACCTCAACTGACCTCTTCGCCTTGTCAAGACCCTCTGCCATCCTTAAGTAGGCCGCATTCCTCTCCTGGTTAGTTTCCTCCTGCTCAGTTACCTGGTCCACCACCCTCTGGCTGGCGAGCAAGAGTCCACTCGCATAGTGCATTGCCAGCCTAGCATTTTCAATCGGCGACTGCCTCTCCAAGGTCGCCAATTGAGGGGTGGACCAGTACCTCGGCACCTCGCTTACGATGTGAAGAGCCAGGCCGGCGGGAAGGTTGCGCATCGAGGTAAGGGAGCGAGATCACTCATAAGAATGGAGGGCCTCATGCCGGTGAGGGAAGACGATGGAAGCATACCTGCGAGGTCAAAACACTTGAGTTAAAAAGATTAATACAAAAACAATACAGGGATAGAATGATCTTAGCGAGCTACTTACTGAACACGATTGGGGTCCCAACCTAAGATTGTGTCGTCCATAACTTGGACTCCGAATGGAGATTGGGATGGTGGCGACCTCAGTTTGGAGGTAAGTGGCAAAGGAGCAGTGGAGTGGGTAGATCCACCTTGGCCCGACCCTGATCCAGTTCGCCCAACTAGATCAGACTCCTCATCACGAAGAAGAGTCCTGGTCTTTTTGAGAGCTTGGGCGTCTTCCTCACCCACTCGAGACCCATCACCTCGCTGAAGGCCTCATTTTTTATGGAGGGAAGCTCGCTCGGGCGTGGCCGCAGTTCGCCCACCTCCTCTATTTGTCTTGGCAACCTGAGGTGTCTTGGCGGGAGCTAGAGTTTTCGCCGGGGCCTTGGCGGGAGCCTTTTGACTTCCGGAGCCTCCAACACCCTCTTTGGCGGTGAGCTCCGCCTTCATGTTCGCCTCTAGAGCGAGAGATGATGGCAAGCCTTGCCTATTCAGGCGATGTGGCCCCATTTCGAATCGACGAGCTAGGGTGTGGTAGGTTTCGGGGACTTCTACGGTTGGGAAGGCAAATTTTGCACCACCTACAAAAATTAAAAGATTAAAGTTAACTTCCTGGCGATCTACTTCAACTAATCAGTAAGCTACAGTAAGATTGTCAACATGGAAGCTCAGGACCTTGGACAAAGAGGTGATGTGGCGAAGTCAGAACCCCCACAAGTCTTAAACAGTGGTGCTGGCACAAGTCGGCGACGTTTCGGTCCTCCTCACTCCTCAAATAGCACACAACTCGCACAAAGTCAAACTCAGTCGACACTTCAGGCTTGCCACAGCTAGACTTGTGACACTTCAAACCTGCAAAAAAGGGAAATTAGATTAGTAAATCTAATTCGACCCACACACACCGAAATGGACGACCTACTGCTAGCTTCTCTGTATTCCTCGGGAGAGAAAATACGCCCTCCTCGTCTGGTGTAATTGGTGGAAGCTTGCCAGTCCCCACCGATGAAGGAGAATTGTTCTTTCCAGTCGTGGACTTTATTAGGGAGACTCTCCAAGAACTTTTCTCCCGGGCGAACTTTGAGGTAATAATACCCCTTGCCATCTTTGGCTTGCCGGGTCACAGTGAAAAGCTCGTTAATCTCCGCCGTGGTCAATTGGTTCTTGTACCCCTCTAATCCAAAGATCGACAACGTCACCAGAAAATTGCTCCAAGCATTTGGAGTGAGTTGAGTAATGGTGAGGTTGTTATCTAGCAGGAACTGGCCGATAATAGGGTGCAGAGGCTATGTAAGCCCAGCCTCGACGGTGTGAACGTTGATTGTGGTAAGTTCAGCCGGGGGCATGTCAGCTCGCTCTTTTTCCCCCGGAGCATACATAAAGATATCGAAGGAAATTCGATATTTCTCACAAAGTTGGGGAAGTGCATACTCATTAATGATGCTCCGGACCTCGTTCGCCTTATAGTCGGACTTGTTCTTTGCGTCCCGAGTAGTTCGCTCAGGAAGAGGGAAACTCACCACATGTTTGGCGACATATTCTTCCCAAGCGAACTCATGTACCACTTCATATGGAACCTGATGTTAAAGAAGCTGAGGTTCAGGAAAGCCAATGGAGCGAAGGTATTCAACAGTAACTTCTTCGAGGTCACCTTCTGGCTCGCTGGTTGATTAGGGTCATAATTGCATCTTTTTGCATACATTTCTATATGGTTTTGATGTGCTTATGTTCATATTTGACCCTAAAATGATATACTTTGTGCATTTAACCCTTTTTGGCTAGAAAGTTGTGATTATAGGTGAAAACGAGCAAAATGAGAAAGAAACAAGCAAGTTTGAAAAAAGTCCGAATTTCTGGAGTTGAGCCAATTTGTGCAATTGATGTCCCATGTTGAAGAGCTTGAATAGAGGGTCGCAACGCAAAAAGAATCGAGTCAATCGGAGCTCTAAAACTCAAGATATGAAGAAAACAACTTGCTAGGCAGGACATACACACAACTCGGCAGCACATGACTTGAAGTCGCGCGCCCCTACATTGACTCGGCAGCCCCATCATCGCGAACGTGGATGCGCGAGTGTGGTCGGCAGGTGGTAAGCTTGTGATCGGCAGCTTTGCAACTCGCTCGACCAGGCGATCGATCAAGGTCGGAAGCACCTATACTTGTGGTCGGCAGCAGTGTTAAAATCCAAATTTTCAGGGCTATTTTCGTATTTTCGCGGGATTAATGAAGGGAACTTTGGACTATGCATTGTGGGCACTATAAATACTCAAGGATCAGATTCTCAAAGACACTTTTTCATCATTCCATCAGAATTCCAAGTTCTTAGATTAGTTTAGAGAGAGAATTAGGTAGTTACTTAGAGGGTTCTTAGTTTAATTCAATCTTCTTTCTTCCATAACTTTTGATCCGTCCGTCGGATTTTAGATCCGTTTGTTCCTACATACTCATAGTGATTAGAGCTTCATTCCTGCAGTTCATTTTTGTATTTTGAGCTTTGGATCAAGACTTAGCATTTTTGGAGGTTTGTAGATTGTATTCAATATCTCTACCTATGGTAAGTTTTCCTTTAATTCTCTTGTTTTAGTTAATATTCATGATGATTAGAATGCTAATTGTTGATTTTAATTTCCAATTAGCCATGGGCTAATATCTTTGTTGCATGGTTATATGAATACTATGGTGAATTAAGTCTCTTGTTAATCCTATTCATGAATTAGTGATCTTGATTGATTAGTTCTCTTATTAATGACTTGTATGAATGCTTGGGATGTTTAATTGGATTGTATGGCTTATATGTTTTTGCAATGAAATGAGAATTGAGCTATAAGAACTTTATGCATGCCAAGTGTTTGATATATTGCTTGTATGACCAATGAGAATTGCATATTAGCCTAGACCTCTTAATTAGAGTGTTGGAAGTTGTAGACAGATCTAGACATCCAATAGAGCCCTTACCTTGTGTGGTAGAGAGATCTAGACACTAGTTGGCTTGACTAATACACCAAGAGACCTTTTGCATGCTAGGATGGATAGGATACTAAAGGAACCATAGTATGATTACTTCCATGCACTCACACCTCTTTTGCTCACTTCCTTAAGGTGATAGCTTGATTTACTTTGCTTTGTTAAAGTAGATAGAAAACATGATCCTTTTCTTGCTTTCCTAGCTATTAGCCTTTTGTAGACATTCAATGCTTGCTTGATATCGCATCGTTTCCCTGTGTTTGATATTTAACTTGGTTAACTTGCCATGACAACAACGACCATGTACACTTGCGTGAAAATCATACACGATTTTGGCAAACACTGGTCTTGGCGACCTCCTCATCATCCTCGGCAACCTCCTCATTTCTACCAGAAACTCTTTCCTCTAGGGGACCTCATCTTCATCGCCCCATACTTAGCAAAATACCTCGCCAGAGCCACCCCTGGAGTTGGTGGCCCTCTCCTTGGGATCAGAACAAACTTTGCCCAGAAGTTAATTGGAGTTCGGGCGAGCTACCAAAGCAGCCTCGGAACCCGACTTGATCAAGATTGGGGTCATTTTAGGGATTGGCAGGTTCTCGGTCATGGGGAGTTTTTCAGGATTGCGGTTTGAGATCATTTGGCTCGATGATTGGGTTGACATGATTGGATGATAAGAGCGAGGTTTTAATTGTTTTAAGTTAGTAAAATATTCTAGTCGCCGGAGTTCTAAGTGTAAATGTCCGGAAAGTTCAAGAACTCACCGGTAATGTCAAAGGTCAACGGAAATTCGAAAGAAATAGAGATAAACAGAAGAAGAATCTGCAAAAGAAAGAAATGACAGAAGAAGAAATGATGTTCTACCTTGAAGAGTCCTTAAAAATCCATTGAGTGCAAGGGTAATCAATCACCGGGAAAAGCTCTGGATTTCGGAGAATGAAAAAGTGATGAATGAGGAAGGTTTCTCATACTTATAGACACGGGGGCGAGCTATAATTTTCTGATAGTCCAAGGACCTATTCCCAAAAATTTAAAAGTAGTGGCATGATGGGCACGAGAAATAAGACCTAAAAAGGTGTGCACGATGCCTCGTTCTCCACACCGCGTTAGCATGTCCACCGTCACATGGTAGCTCGCCTAGATGCGCGATGTTACACCAAGAAGTAGTTCGCCAACACTCGAGCCCTCACCCACCGAGGTAAGTCAGCTCGCCCACACATTAGAAGTATCATGATATGGATGAGCTGGGGGCAAATGTTGATAGGCGAACTATTCAAGGATACTTACAGGAGTAATTAGCCAAGGCTAGGAAGGTCGCCGACTTACCTAAGAGAAGCACCACCACTCTGACCAAGTCAACCTGTAGAAGCTCGCCTAGCAGCCCAGAGATGAAAGAAGCTCGCCCTAGCGCCCTGTGACTAAGTCAAACGATTGACAGAAGCCAAGAGAAAGGAGCTCACTCGCGAGCTCGCCTATATCCAAGAAGATCAAGCCGCCATCATCACACTAATCCGAAACGGTGCAAGGCGAAGAAGCTCGCTGTAAAGCTCGCCCAAGCTTGAAGCACAGACATTAGCTATGTAAGAAGCTAATAGTGATGTAGTTGGACAATGCAATGTAAAGGAAGCACAGTAGTGAGTAAGGACAAGTGTCAAGGACACTTGTCAGCACCTAAAGTCAAGAAGGCTCACAAGGTGCCACCTCACACATGCAAACTTACAAATAGGTATCTTGTACATCTCTCTCCCTCTCTAAGTTCCATAATCCAAACTCTACTTTCTCTCTCTAACTCTCACATTTTCTCTCTCTACATTCCAACTCAAGAACACAATTTCTTGTTTATTGTTTGGTGGATTCCTAGGTTAATTAACAGCCACTAAATCATATTATTAGTGAAATCCATCAACATTAGTACCTCTTGACTTTAATATTGAAGGAAGCTTAAGAAGGCAATGAAGACAAGCTCGTCTTGAGCAAGTAAGAATGGAAAATCAAGGAAATGAAGCTCGTGAGGAAAGAAATATGAGGCCACAAGTTCATGAAGAAGAGAACTTGGCTCAAAGGAGGTTCCTCAACCTCAACCCAACTTACCATACCAACCATACCCACCTCAAAACCAACCACTACAACACCCTTACCATCAACCCTATCCAAATATCCTAATGAACCAACCCTACTACCCACCACTACCACCACATAACTATCCTTACTATCTATATCCACCACCACCTCAACCTCCACATTTTCGACCTCAAATCGCACCACATATAGACCCTAACTCACAAAATGAGCCACTCTTAAAAGACAACTTTGAGCCAAGAGTTTGCGAGTACTATGACGGAATCGAAAGGCCACTTATTGACGCTGAGAAGTTTGAGTTGAGTCAAAATCTTTTGAAGATGCATAAGGAGTTACCCTTTGAAGGAAATGACGGAAGAGAGGATCTAAATGCTCATTTGAGCAATTTTATGGAAATATATGACACCGTCAAATATCAATGAATGTCGGACAATGAAAAAAGACTCCGATTCTTCACCTTCACTTTGAAGGGGCGAGCTAAGATATGGATATAATCTATGATCCCTAAGGCAGCGACTTGGGAGGAGTTGAGTTCACAGTTCTTAAGAAATTCTACCCTCTGTTGAAGATGCTTAAAGCGAGGGAAGAGATAAAGAATTTTCTTCAAAAGTCGAGGGAAACAATCTCAAATGCTTGGGAGAGGTACCAAAGCTTGCTACTTGAATGTCCTCAACATGGTTTCAAGGAGGAGGATATTCTTTTGACTTTCATGATAGGGCTCAACGAAATAGATAAGAACAAATTGAATTCATGCACTGGTGGATTCGTGTGGACACGTACCATTCGTCAAGTGAACGATATTATTGAGAATATCGCAGTGAATGATTCTTTTCAAAGTGCTAAAAGTTTGGGAACGGGAGATAGTGTGTCTTTGCTTGAGGAAAATATGAAGAATGTCATGCTAATGATGTATGGAAACCAAAGTCAAGCTCCATCACCCATGAAAGTAAGTGTTGTGGAGAGTAGGCCTTCGTCTATACCACAAAGTCTGGAAGAGGTGAGTTATATGGGGAGGCCCCAATACAATAACTCTTATCCCAACAATCCGAGGCCCTATATTGCTTCTCCTTTCCGCCAACAAGGAGCTCCTTATCCCAATAATCAAGGTAATGCTCTTTACAATCCTAAAAGGAGACATGATAACTTTTCTATGCTAATCCTAAAGGAGCTATTCAACTACCTCCGGGTGTTGATCCGGGTTCAAAGCGAACGAATAATAAAGGGAGTGGGAGTACGGATGAGACGTTGGGATTGATTTTGAAGAAGATGGAGGAAATGAGACTAGAGAATGAAAAGAGACATGATGAGACCAATAGAAAATTTGATGATCTTTACAAGTCTCAACAAGGTCAAATCAAAAGTCTTGAGTTCCAAACGGGGAAAATTGCTACATCATTGAGTCCTCACGTCAATTGAGGTAAATTTCCTTCTACCACCAAGATAAATCCTAGAGAACATTGCAATTCGATTATTACTTGTGTTGATACTCCTAGTGAGGCGGTGAGGACTTGTGCTTTAGAAAACTTTCATGGTGAATTGTTTGAGGATGCAATATGTAATGAGAAAAGTGATTGTCTTGTGAATGGTGACAAGAGAAGTTTGGGGGTAGATGTGAAGGTGGAGAGAAAAAAGAAAAAAATGAAAGGGGTAGACAAGTTAGAGGGTGAGGCTAGTAAGGAAGAAGAATAATGGTGGATACTAAAGAGAGTGTGGAGATTTCTAAGAGTGTTCGAGATCAACTTGATGATAGATTGAAGAAATTTCTTGATTTATTCAAGAAATTGCATGCAAACATGCCTTTATAGAGGCCATTGAGCAAATGCCTACATACACAAAGTTCTTGAAAGATCTCATGTTTAAAAAGAGGAAGAGTGAAGAGCCGGAAATCGTTAAGCTTACACATGATTTTTAGCGAACTTATTTGATGAATTCTTCCTAAGAAGCTTAAGGATCCGATTTTTTTTTTCCTTGGATTGCCAAATTGAGGGGAGTAACATGATCAAGGCTTTGTGTGATCTAGTGGCAAGCGTCAATGTAATGACATTAGGGTTAGCTAAAAGGTTGAGATTGAAAGATATGAAGCCCACGTCTATCAATCTTCATTTGGCGGATAAGTCGAAATTTCAACCAAAAGGGATTTTGGAGGATGTGGTAGTTCAAATCGGTAAGTTCTTATATCACGTACACTTTGTGATCGTAGATGTTGAAGAAGACGATGATATTCCTCTTATACTTGGGTGGCCCTTTCTAGCGACTTTGGATGCATTTATTAATAACCAAAAGAGAGAGGTTACCTTGAGGATGAATAATGAGAGAGCTATTTTCTCTATTCTTAATTCCTCAACGAGTTCCCCAACGAAAGAGGTGAATAATGTCATCAAGGTCATAAGGGATGATTTGGAAAGAAAGGAAAAGGTGGAGATGAATGATCTTGATCTAAAGAGTGAAGTTCTTGAGGTGGTTCCTTTTGAAAAAAGAAAGAAAGTGAATTTAGAAGGTAAAAAGAGAGTGATGAATGGGGGTCATTTTTGGAGGAGGAAGAAAAGTAATGTAAGTCACTGTACACTTGATGGTTTTCTCACTTGAGCTTCATTGCGTCTGGCTTGGGGACGTTAAATCCACGCGCTAGATTGGAGACAACCCATCCTTTATATTTTTTTTTTTGTATCTTTTATTGTGTTCTATTAGTTAGATTTTGGCTGGCTTTTGTGTGTTGTTTGTTGTTTTGCATGTAAGATTGGAAGTAAGAGTGTCAAGTCTAGCTCATTCACCAATTGAGGCAATTGCTCTTTTATTTTGAGTAAAAATTGAGCAAGAATAGCTTGAGGAGAACAATGAAGGATATTGATTGTTTCTTGGTTTGTTGAGATGAATTTTTGGTATTTGATTCATGAAAATCTTAATTAATCACTCTTTCCAAATTTTATTAGGATTCATGATCTGAAAAAAGTTTGGGGGGGTGTGATTCGTGCTTAATTTTTTATTTGCAATGATATGATGAATGTGTGATGACTTGAGATGATATTTATGGAGTTCTAAGTTGTGTGGTGTAGAAAAAATGCAAGAAATAAGTGTAATTGGATCATGGTACGAAAGGTGAAAATACGGTCCAATTCCCGCACAGAATTCTGCAGCTCGCGCGTTCGGAAGGTGTAGCTCGCGCGATCAGTCTCTGTTGGCGCGCCAGTACTCGCGCGACCTGGCAGCTCGCGCGCCCAGGTAAGATTTTCGAATCTTTGTCAATGTTTCAACATTTTGACCCACATTTTCCTAGGTTAACCCAACCTTACATTTTACCAATAAATATACTTTTTCACACACAAACACACACACACACACACACACACTCCACGCTTCATTTTCTCACTTTTCTCTCTTCACAACAAAGAGGAAGAAGGAGAGCATAATTCCCACATCTCAATCATTCCAATTTTTCTTCACAAATCCTTCCAAAGGTATGTTTTTCTCAATCTCCTCTATTTATTTCTTGTATTTTGGCATGAATTCCATGGGTTAATTAGTGAGAATTAGAAATTCCATGTTTAGTGTTCTTGAGCTATAATTTGGGGATTTTTTTATTCTAAGCTTGTCTCTATGCGATTAATGATGGAATTAAGCTACATTGTTGATGGATAATCCATTGGGACCCCAATTGCATGCCAATTTTGTTGATTTGTGGACTAATTGAAGTTTGAATTTTTGTGGGTAGGAATAGTGATGAATTTTGGAATTATTTTATGCAAGATTAAATCTTTCTCATGAATTTATGCTTGATGCTTGTTGATATGATTTATAATTGCAATGGGTAAGATTAATTTAATAGATTCACCTACGAATTGTTGATTGTTTAGGATTAATTGTGAAAGAGCATTGCATAAATAGTGGTATGCATGAATAATTCCTTGATTCTTATACTTGAGACCTCATTGTTCTTACTTAACATGCTTAGTTATAGATGTTAATCCGGGCTGGGCTAATAGGGCCAGCCCGTTTAACCCTGAAAAATGCAGGGTTTTTGACCTGGCCCTATTAGCCCGCGGGCTAAACGGGCTAGCCCGCCGGTTAACCGAGCCCGCCCGTTAGCCCGCATAATTTTTTAATTTTATATATATCAATTAAATATATATTATACTTATTAGTTATTATTATTATTAATTGAAGTTATCTCCAATTTCTATTTAGGTGTTATATTAATTTTAAGTATTTATACTTGAACTTTTAAATACCAATGAACTTTTAAATATTTAAGTATTGACGTTTGAACTTTTGTAATTATATTAAACTATTTTTAATAATTTTAATGAAATTATGGACCATGTTTAGGTTCTAGTTTAAATATTAACATTTTATGACAATTATTTTAGATTATGTGTTAAAATTTAGATTTTTTTATTATTTATGACATGACCCATTTATGACCCGTTTAGCCCGAGGACCGCTAGGGTTAGGGTTAGGTCTCAAATATTAGAGGACCGTTAAGAATGAACCGGATAAGACCCTAACCCGATTAGCCCGAAACCCGTTAGGGCTGGCCCTATAGGGTTAGGGCTAGCCCATTTAACATCTCTATGCTTAGTGCATGTAGGAAATGTAATATTTGAGTTCATTATTAAATTCTCGTGGGATGTAAAAATAATTGTACTTCCTCTTGTGATTTTTCAAATTGTTGGTTGTAGGAGTATCATGAAAAGGTAAGGGGAAGGCTTTGAGTTCTCGCTCAAACAAAGGACGGAATGATTCAACTCTTGAAGACGAATGCTATAGGAATTGTGGAGACACACCATCTAGCTATGGGGTTTATTTTGAGCATAAGAAGAGGCATTTTAAGGCTTTCGAGAAAGTGATTAAGATGGAGTATTTAGGCTCTAGGTTCTTCGACAAGAAGACCGTTACTTTGTGTCACTTTAGGGATGACGTGGAGGAATTATTCTACAACATTGGTTGGAGAGGCTTGCTCGAAGTGAAACAAATTTCTTATCTCAAACTGAATCTTGAATTGTTGAGCACTCTATGGGTTAAGGAGGAGGACAGAGTACTCTATTTGATAAAATTCTGAGCCAACCACCGAGATCATAACTTGACCACCAACAAAATCAACAATCTCTTCGGTTGTGAGGAAAATATTGAGAAGCACCGATTTTATTCTTCGGAGAGATTTGTTCTAGATAAAGAATTTTGGAACAAAATTAATAAAGAAGAAGAGGAGTACATTGCTCAACATTCGAGGTCCTCAAGTATCGCCAACCCAATCCTTGCCTATGCTCACAAGGTGTTAGCTAACACTGTGTTTGCATGATATGAGTGTAGCCGGGTAAGGCTAGATGAACTCTACATCCTTAATTCGATGGTGAATTCGATGAAGGCCGACTTTAGGGCCTATTTGAGTAAGAGTCTTGACAACCAACTCTCTATTTATAAATGTGCTTATGGTAGAATGATAGCTCACATAGTTCAAGGAGTGGGGTGGGAGCCTAACGAGGAAGGATGCAATTTTGGTCTTATTGATGTGCATCATATGATGAAGGCTAAGTTGGTGACGAGGAAGAGGAGAACTCCTTGCTTTAGAGGTAAAACTGCAAATGATCCTCCATTTCCTCTTATGTTGTATGAGACAATCATATGGAAAAATGTTGAGAATTGGAAACTAAACTCTCCCACCCACCTTAGCATTATAAGTTCATTCAATTCAATACCAAGCAAAAGATCAAGGGGTGAGTCGAGCTCAAATGTACTTGAGTAAGAGGAAGAAGAGATGAATCAGCAAGGGGCTGATCACGAGATGGGAGGTAGGACCTTGAACAAATGGGGAGAAGAGTTAACATCTCTAAGGATCGATGTCAACGAGCTCAAGACCGATTATTCACATCTTCGTGATGTGAATCACATGAGAGATGATTATCGTTCTATTCGCACGGACGTCTCCTCCATCCGCACCAATATGGATGAGAAACTTGAAGCTCAAAGAGCGAAGATGGCTTGGCATGTCGGGGAGCGACATTTCACTCATCCGAGTTATCCTCCTCCATGAAGTGTACTAACTTCATAAAGATGGGTAATGCTTTCTATTCTCTTATCTTGCTTTTTTTTCCTATTTAATTTGGTGATGTTTAAGATTGTTATTGTATTGTTGCTTTAGATTATGTTGTAAGATTGCAGTATGTTTGTTTAGATTGTTGGTATGGACTGTCCTTTGGATTTCTTATTGATGCTATTAGTATTTTGCTTTGATTAGTGCATTGCATGATCTTTACTTCACTTTTGCCAAATTTTTTAGATCTTGATCCAAAATAGTTTGGGGGGGGTGTGTTCGTTTTGTAAATCTCATTGCAATGCAATGCTTTTGTAGATTTTAGTGCTTCGATGATGCTTTGAGATCTTGTGCTTAGGATGATGACTTGTTTTGCTTGTTATGATTGCTATATTGTTGCTAGTTTTGAGTAGTGATGCATTAGATAGTCGAATTATTGTGTGGATGTTGTTGATAGTTCTTGTAATGTGTAGTGGATTTATCATTTGATTAAGGTCTTGTTTAGATTGTTATTGATTCTATGATTCTTGATATATTGATGCTGTGAGCATTTTAGATATGATATGTGTCTTGATCACCTTTATCCCGTGAGGTTTGAGCCATTTATGCTCGTTTCAACCTTGAACGGATGATATTCTTTGATGTGAGTTCCACACACATGCATTTTACTTTAGATCTTGGCTTGTGTCTTATTTGAGACTACATTAGATGTGGAGTTAACATGATATGATTTGAAGCCATTTTTTATGTATGATTGAGTCACTTTGCCTCTATGAGCCTACCAATAATATTATGATCCATTATTTACCATTTTGTGCCTATAGATCTTTCCTTTGGCTAACCACACTTTAAGCCATACTTCGTTCCTTTTTGGAACTCTTTTGTCCCTATGATCCGTAGAGTGAAAAGAAGGAAGGAAGATTGGTGAGATGATGAAGAAGTTGTTGGCTAAAATGAAAAGAAAATTCAAGTATGCATGGATTGATGTGAAAAGAAGGTTCAAGTGCAAGTGAAAAGCACGAAAAAGAGGTTGATTCTTATGTGTTGTGAGTATGATCTCAATGTGCTAAAAAAGAGAAGAATTATCTTTGAAAAAATGTTGATTTGAAAGTGCATGAAGATGAGAATGCTAATTGCATGAAGATGTGAAGGTTCTCTATTATGATTCCTTCTTGCTTTACTAATCATACTTAGTCACTTTTATCCATGTATTCCCTTCTACCAAAGAGCCAACACTACAACCTTATGAAAGTCCTCAATGATGTGTGAATGATTTGTCATTTCAAGTGGTGAAGAACTTAGACTCAAGCCAAGCTTATGGTAGTATATGTATGTTGTGTGATGATTGAGGGAGCCTCAAACACTTGAGATATGAGCTAAACACTTCCTTGTCAGGATCTTGACTCATTGATTTGATGATTTGCTTATTGATTCCTTGTTGATGGATGATTAGATGACATTACATTTTTAATCTTGCATGACATTAGGTGATGTTTTCATGACACTTGACTATGTGCTTGATGCTTCATTGATAAAATTATTCCCCTATCTTATCACTTCGTTGCTCGAGGACGTGCGACAATCTAGTTTGGGGGTGTGATAGGGTCATAATTGTATCATTTAGTATTCATTTTGGTGTTATATGGATTGGTTTATGTTCATATTTGACCCTATTATGATATACTTTGTGCTATTGACCCTTTATTGGCTAGAAAGTGTGTTTTGTAGGAAAAAACGAGCAAAAATGAGGAATTTTCGACTATAGGGGTTGAGACGATGCAATCCAAGCACATTGAAATGTTTAAAATATTCAATTGGAGACCCTAGGAATATCTGACGAGCCATCGGGTTGAAAACAGAAAAATCGAAAATCGGACGTCGGAGGACTGCCTAGCTCGCGCACTGAACAAAAATAGCTCACACGCCCATGCACATAGCTCACGCGTTCGGAGTCTGTTTGCGCTCCGAGGGTGCGCGCGACCAAGCGCTCGATCAAGCCTCCAGCTCACGCGGCCTCCAGCTTAGCTCGCGCGCCAGTTTGTATTCCAGGTGTATTCTCATCTTTGCGATCGTTTAATGAATGGTATTGTGGTCCATGCTTGAGGAGTACTATATATACTTGAAGCATCAAATTTCCAAGGACATTCTACACACTTTCCATCATTTTCTTAGATTCTCAATTAGATTAGGGAGTTAAGAGAAGTTACTAAGTGGGTTCTTAGATTTTCTTCATCTTCTTTCTTCGATTACTTTTCATCTACTCGTTCGATCGACGATCCGTTCGTTGCATTAGCTTAGTCGTGTTTAGAGCTACATTCCTACGGTTCAATTTTGCAGTTTGAGTTCCGAATTGCAAGTTGGATATTCAAGGTAGTAGATAGTACTTTCAATTCCATTGTTATAGGTAAGACAATTGTAATTCCTCTTCATATTAGTCTTAATCATGATGTTAGATAACTTAATTTTTGTTTTTTTCATTCAACTAGCCATGGGCAAATTTCTATATGCATTGGTGTATGAAGCTTATGTAGTAGTTTGATAATCCTATCAATCCTATGAATGTATTGTGATATTGATTGGTTAATTCTCTTAATTGAAGATATGAATGAATGTTTAGTATTGCCAATTGGATGTTTAGATCCTTAGTGAATTAGCAAGACATGAGAATTGAGCTTATTCATGAAAACTCTTTATTGAATGTTGTGCATACTAAGTGTTTGATGAAATGCTCTTAGGTCAATGAGAATTGCCTATGAGTTTAGTCACCTCAGTTAGGGTATTTAAGTGTCATTAGAGAGATCTAGGCACATTAATGAAGCTCTATGCTTAATTGATCACTCAATGGACCTTGCATGTTAGGAGAGATAGGCACCAAATGAATCATAGGTGGATTACACTAATGCATGCTTCCACTTTTTCTCATCTTTGATAAACGTGATAGGTAGATTCTTATCTTTTGTCAAGAAGTAGATAGATACCCCAAGCCTTTTATTGCTTTCTAAGATTCTATTCTCAACAACAATCTTACTATTCATATACCCGTTTCCCTGTGTTCGGTAATTTTAACTTGGTCATCTTGCCACGTCTACAACTACCACGTGCACTTGCGTGAGACACAAAATTGGCAAAATTTTTTTTGGTGCCATTACCGGGGAAACGGCTACTTGTTTAGTTTGTTTTGTTGTTATTGTTTGGATTTGTTGATTAAGAGTTGCCTATTACAGGTACATGCACATGATTAAGAGTTGCTTCCATTTCTATATGGTTTTGATGTTCTTATGTTCATATTTGACCCTAAAATGATATACTTTGTACATTTAACCCTTTTTATCTAGAAAGTTTTGATTATAGGTGAAAATGAGCAAAACGGTGAAGAGACGAGCAAGTTTGATAAAAGTCCAGATTTCTGGAGTCAAGCCAATTTGTGCAAATGATATACCATGTTGAACAGTTCGAAGAGAGGGTCGCAACGGAAAAAGAATCGAGTTAATCGGAGCTCTAGAACTCAAGATATGAAGAAAACAAGAAGTCGAGGATCGACCGACACGGAACCATGATGTTACTCACGCGTAACTTGTTGCTCGACACCGAACTCCTTTGCTCGACACAGGAACTAACTTGGTCGAGTGGCGAGATTCGTCTTTTCGTGCATTTAATGAAGGGCACTTTGGACTAAACATTGTGGGCACTATAAATACCTCAAGGATTAGATTTTTAAGCATCATCTTCATTATTCCAAGTTCTTAGATTAGTTTAGATAGAGAATTAGGTAGTTACTTGGTGGGTTATTAGATTTTCTCACACTTCTCTCTACAATAACTTTTGGTCCATCCATTGGATCTTTAATCCGTTCGTTCCATTAGCTTAGTCTAGTTATTAGCTACGATTCTACAGTTCGATTTATGTTTTCAAGCTTTGGATCAAAAGTTAGCATTTTGGAGGTTTGTAGATTGTATTCAATTTCTCCATATATGGTAAGATTTCCTTTAATTCGCTTGTTTTAGTTAATATTCATGATGATTAGAATTTTAATATATTGTTGATTTTCATTATCAATTAGCCATGAGCTAATATCCTTGTTGCAAGGTTGCATGAATACTATGGTGAATTTAGTTCTTGTTAATCCTATGCATGAATTAGTGATCTTGATGGATTAGTTCTCTTATTAATGACTTGTATGAATGCTTGGGATGTTTAATTGGATTGTATGTGCCTATATGGTTAGCTATGAAATGAGAATTGAGCTATAAGAACTTTATGCATACCAAGTGTTTGATATTTGGCTTGTATGACCAATGAGAATTGCATATTAGCCTAAACCTCTTAATTAGAGTGTTGGGAGTTGTAGAGAGATCTAGACACCCGATAGAGCCCTTAAAATTTTGTACTAGTATTAATATTTTAACATATGCGTCCACTACTCAAAACAAGCAACGATGGCTAAAATCAACAAGCAAAAACAAGTAATCATATAAGCACATGGTCTAAAAACATCATAGAAGCACTAGAATCATCCTAAGCATAGCATTGCAATGAGATTTGCGAAACGAAGACACCCCCCAAACTTTTTTGGACCATAGGTCTAAAAAGTTTGGCAAAAGTGAAAGAAAGATCATGCAATGCACAAATCAAAGCACAATATCACAAGAATCAACACTTAAGCCCAAATAGCAATCTAAAATCAAGCAAACTAAACCTAGGAAGTGAAGCACATATAAAGATAAGTGTAAAACCACTTACATGAAATTTCTTTCTTGGCTAAGTGAGAGAGAATTCTCCTCAAGACATCCTTCTCGAGCTCACAAATGTCATTGCAAATCTACAATTAGAAGAACAAACACACTCCCCCAAACTTTTTCGTATCAAGGATCCTAAAAGTTTGGCAAAGAGTGATGAAAATAAGATTTGCAATGGATCAATGAATCAATAAAGGCATATATACGCTTAACATTTGTTTTGGTGTTGCCGGATTCAAGGATAGTCAAGTAAACAAACAACAACAAACCCAATAAAGTGATGAACAAACAAAACATATATGCTCAACTCAACCAATGAACAACAATATATATACCACGAGGCAACACCCCCAAACTAGGATACATCACATGCACCAACCAAGGTAGAGACACACTACCTCATATGAAGAAAATCAAAACAAATAACACTATCTAAACTACAAAACAAACCTACTAATCAAGAAAATTTTTAGGATGGGTTGCCTCCCATCTAGCGCTTGGATTTAACGTTCCCTAGCCGGACGACACCAATGTTAGCTAAATGGCCAAGGATATTTGGCATCCTTGCTATCCAACTCTAATCTCAAAGTGTCAAAATCAAGGAAACATGTAGGATTTCTACCCCAAACCCCCACTTTCCTTTTCATTTTGAACATGTAAGCACAAGCAAATTCATTGTAACACCCCGCATAGGCAGCAGCTTTTTATTCCTTTAATTATTAATTAGGCGTGAGTTTTGTGTGTGTTTAAGGTTTAGTCCTTTAAGTTGT
>JAPKLY010000033.1:1333401-1354542 GCA_026898435.1 Prunella vulgaris | reverse complement strand
TTTATTAAATTGTTTGTTTAAAATCAAGACTTCCGCTGATTTGAAATACTTAGAATTTTAGGGCGTGACATTCATCTTTTCTTCTGAACCTAATCCACCCCCATCTCCTACTAACAAATATGTTCAAGAGGATTCTCAATTAAATCTTATAATCAATTATATGAAGAGGCAAGATGAAATCAATATGAACAACATTATCAGTGTAAGCATAAGTGGAAGAGTTTAAGGGTTTAGAAATGCTCATTTCTCCTTGAAGCTCATCTTCCACTTCATTTTGTTGTTCTTCCTCCATGAAGCTCATGTCCATAGGTGGACATTCATCTTCCTCTTCTAGTCCTTTCTCCTCCCCTTGAATCTTTATTTTTCCTTCTTGTTGGTCCCGAAACGAGTACAATCAGTGTATGGGGGGGGGGGGAATACACTGATGTCAAATTTTTCTGAAAGACTCAGAAAAATGCTCTAACACTCTCAGTCAGGATTTCCTGAAGTACTCAGTATGCTGAAGGTCCACAGGGACAGCAGGGACAGTTCAGTAACGAGTCAGATAAGCTAAGTGTGAGTAAAGTGCTCGGACGCTCAGTAGAGATAACAAACCTACTGACAGCTCTGAAGCAAGTCAGTTGGACCACTATCTCAGTGAGCCAGAGTGAGTGCGGAAAGTGAGTCCTTAGATTTTACTCGTTTTAGTTTCTGAAAACATTTTCTCTGAGTTTGCTTAGTAAACTGGTGGTTAAGGCTGAGTGCACAGTATTAAGATTCAGGATGATTGATTCAGTCCTGAATAGAAAAACGATGCAGAATGTTCAGTTTATTATGATGACAGTTATGATCTTGAACAGAACAGTAAATCAGCACACAGGGACTTTTTAACGTGGTTCGGAGATAACCAACTCCTACGTCCACGACCTGATTTAACAGGAAGCTATCCTCAAAACCCTGAGGATAGGTACTTGGGTTTTACGTGCCAAGGGACACGAGTAGCCAACTTCCTCTCTTAGGAACTGACCCCTGGGCGTTTTACAAGTCCCAGTCCTTCTAACCAACCAATCTCACACCTTGAGTGGTTTGGTATTCTGGTTTCCAACTAAGATAGCTCTAGCAATACAAAACAATGCTAGACAATAGAGCTATCGATCTAAGCAAATACAGAGTGAATCCTACTACAACACTAGGGAAATTTAATTGCAGAGTGTTGTTTATGGTATGCTTTGAATGCTTGGATTCTTGAGAGTTTTCTCTTGGAAATTTCCCGTTAGCCTTGAATGGGTGCAAGGCTCTCCATATTTATAGGCAGGATTCAAAATAGATCCGTTGGAGGAGATCAAATCAAATCTTTCCTATTTTAGGTAGATTGCAGGCTAGAAATACTGTTTGACCTACTCGTCATGCTTATTCTGGCAAGTTGTCACATCACCTGCAACTTTTTGAGACGCATTAAATGCTGCGCAGACTCCGTGCATGCGTGTCGAAAGATCATTGGCTCTCCATTATAACGGCTAGTTGACCTTCAGACATTTGTCCTTCCTCGTACATTCAATGCTCTGAGTCTCTTGTTAATAACTCAGTCTGAACGTGTGTCTTTAATGGAGTCTACTGACATTCTCTTTGTCTCTTGTCCCATAGCATAAATAACCTTTTGCTTTGGACTTACATGATTCAGGTGATCTGAACCACGGCCTGAGTCAGGTCCTATGTGCATTCAGCACAGCCTGATAGGTTATTCAGCCCAGTATGTGTAACCTTTTTGCTTCGGACTTACAGGATTCAGGTGAACTGAACCAAGGCCTAAGTCAGGTCTTAAGTGCATTCAGCACAGCCTGATAGGTGACACTTACTCTTCACTGACTAACTTCTGTCTTGAGTATGCTTAGTGTACTCAGTAGAAACATTAGCCAATGGTACTTCAGGATTGACTTCAGGATGAATCAGCAGGCTTCTATCTTCAGCTTCAGAACAGACAATCTTCAGCAAGACTGACTGACTCCTTCAGGATGGTTTACACTTCAGACTTCAGTAAATTGGGTCGACTCCAATATTCTTCAGTCTTCAGCATTGTCCTCCTGTACTGAATTACTATCCTAACTATCCTGAATTATATTATCCTGAAAAACTATACTTAGGCAAATTCATCAGGGGTTTTGGGATCTAATCAAAATACTCAGATTGTCCCAACAGTTTCCCCCTTTTTGATGATGCAAAACCCTTAAGCAAATTCCTATTCATCTATACAATCAACTGACTTAGTCAGTGAGAACAACTCAGTACCACCTGACACACTAGGTACTTAGTCTATGAGATGAAAACAAGGAATGGGTTAGTACAGTTCTTGATAAGGATTCAGAAAAGTAGATTCAGGAGTCAACAAGAAGTTGTACTCAGGAAAAGTAAATAACTTCATTGATTGATAAGAAAATACAGGTATCCTGAAGCTATTACAAAATTTCTGAACAACTAGCTCCTGATCTAGTCTTCATCCTTATTCCAGGCAGTCAGTGGAATCTCGTACATCTCCAGTACCCGGTTCAGGACCTGCTTTATCCTGTTCCGATCAGCAACAGCCCCGGCAGCTCGTCCTACTCTGATGACTTCTTCAGAAATTGCTTTCCGGTCCAGTTGCTTGGAGTTCCTAAAGAGTGGAGGAGGGTACTTGATGAATTCCGGGGGAGCGATCTCTACACCTTCAGTGTCAGCATGTCCGATGATTTCAGCCCAGAGATCAGGATGCTCCTGTGCCATCCAGTGATGGAGTATGATGTCTTTTTCTTCAGTCAGATCGTCCCATAACCCCACCACGTAGAATAGGTAGGCCCACCTATTTCGGATCGGAATCCATACCTCCAACATCTCTATCGGAATGAAGTCTTCCACAAACTTCAGTGGAGGATGACTCTGATCTGAACTGACCACAATCTTCCTCTGAGTCTTCATCCGAGATCCAGAAGATACAGATTTCTTCTTCTGAACCTGCGAAGTCAGATACTCATTGGACTCCTTTAGGCGCTGGATCTGACTGAGGAGCGAGATCTCCTTCATTTTTGCTATCTTTTCAGCTTCAGTCATCACCATTTTCTTCTGAGTGGTCAGCTCAGTTTGCATATGTTCCTCCATCTCCTTGTACAAAGGCTCCAGAGCGGGGTCCTCAGACGACCTCAATCTTTTTGGCTCTGAACCTTCAGCAGCTTCGATGGCAGCGACGGACCTTGTCCTCTTTCTTTCCGCCGCTATCAGTTCAGGGGGGAAGTTTTTCTTCTTTGCTTTACCAGTAATGGCAGTCTGCTTCTTCCCTTTTTCCCCCTTTTTAGCATCATCGTCATTTATCCGTTTGACAACTTCATCAACTGACTCCGCCAATAGCGTAAACTAACCAACCATCTCAGTCTGCTTCCCCTGCAATTGCCCAATCTGCCTGGCCATCCCTCTCAGGCCAACACTTAGCTTGTCGACGGCTGAATTGTGCTCAGGTTTTAGCCGTCCTTCAAAGCTCATCATCCGATTGTTCAGGGCAGTGGCAATTGCATCCTTCTCCTGTTCAGACATCTCACTCAAAAGTTCCTCCTTCAGTTCAGCTTTTAGCTTGACCAACTTCTCATCAACCAGTTGATCAACTTTTTCAGACAGTTGTTGATCCAGAAAATTGGCAAGCTTAGTCTCCTGCTGAGTCTGCACATCTGAAACCATCTGATTGCAGTTCTGAATGGCATCCTTGGTTTGCTCAGAAATAACAGTGAGGTCTACATTGATTTTAGTCCGAGCTTCCCCAAGGAGATCTATTGCAGCATGCATATCAGTGGCCATATCATTCAGGTCACGGTCCAGGTTGTTCAGTTTCTTGTTCAGCAATTCAGAATTCGAACCAACCCTACTAGTTTTTCGCTCAACGAGGATGACTATCCTGTGCAGATTGCCAAGAGCTCGTGAGGAATTCTGAAGATATATTGCTTCGGGTGTAGTCCATTTGCCTCTGACTCGGACCATACCTGGTGGACCCTCTCCTGAAGCCTCCGCAATCCCGGGTCCCAGGATTTCTTCATCGGTCGGTGCACTGACTCCCTCAGTGCCACCTTGCTGATCATCATCAGCAACCACTACCACCTCCTGCTCAGCTGCCTTCACCTTTCCCTTCTCTTCTTCAGCTTTCTGAGGTTCAGGCTCAGGACAGGTTCGGCGGACTGTTTTGATAAAATCCACCATCTTAATCAATTGATGTAGAGAGTTCACATCAAAATGATCAAAGAGGGCGGCTTCTAATTCTGCAATGCAGTCCCATCCTCTGGACTTTCCTAGCTGACTGAGCTCAGACCATGTAGCATTTCTGATCATGGCAAAAGTGCGGAGTTGCACATCTGCCTCCTTCTGAGCTTCAGTGAGATCAGGAAATCTCCTTTCCACCATTTCAGCTGCCGCTCCCCTTGCTACTATCTCAAAATCTGAAAGAATATTCACATCGGGCGCAGGGAAAGGCCATGGTGTGTTAGCCTGAACTGGTTCACCAGCCTCCTGCTCAACTCCTCCTTCCTGAGCAGGCTCCACCTGATCCAAACTCTGATAAGTTTCAGCGATGTTAAGGATCAGTTGATTAGGATCAGGGGATACAACATCCGGAACAGATGAAATGGGAGCAATTTCAAGAATGGCCTGCGCCTGAGCTGGTTCCCTCTCCGGAGTTGCATGCTGAACAGCTTCTTCAGCAGCTCTCTCTTCCACAAGCTTTTTCTCTCGATCTTCCATGAGTTTCTTCTCTCGCTCAGCTGACCCTGAATAGAGAAATTTTAGCTTTTGTTGCTTGGGTCTTGAGGGCTTAGATTTATCCTCCGCTGGCTTTGCTGTATCAGACTCAAAAGACTTGCCTGCCTGAGCCTTGACTCTTTCAGTCATGCTCGCCTGGGCCTTCTTCTTCTGAGTTCGAGGCCTTCTCCTGGTGCCAGCATCATCGGAGTAAGCTCTGAATAGATTGATTTTTGCTGGAATCTCGAGTGATTGGGCCTGATCCACATCACCGAGATCCAGGGTCTCCAAGAGCATAGAAATCTTGGTGCCAAAGTGCATCTTGGCCTCGAATGTCGCCTGCCCCTCTGGCGAGTACCTGATTTTGCTGGTCTCAACCACCAGCATTTGGAGGAAGTAATCCTCCCAGTTAAAGTTGTGCATAGAGGCGTCCGAGATTGCCATCATCGTATAAAGCTTTGGTCTGGAGATCTGCTCCAATCCTCGGGCAATCCCCATCACTCCCTGACTTGTCAGGTCGAAGAAGTGGCGGTTTTCAGTCCTCAAGACTAATTTATTCAGGCCCGACTTCAGAACGACATCCCCATCACATAAGGACTGGAGAAAGTCCTTCTCATTCCCATACCCATAATCCACTGGGCTTCGTCCTGAACTGGGAAGATTAAAAACCTCCTTAATCTTCCTCTGGATGTTGAGAGTGACCCATCTCCTGGTCATCTCCTCCTCTCCATCCTTCCCTTTGTGCAGGTGGTCAGGGGTGTGCAAGTTTCCCACTCCTGGGACTCCTTGTTCTGCGCTATCTTTAGGTAGAATGCAGCAACAAGTCTCGGTGGAGCCTCTGTGGTCTTGCAGTAATGAATTGCAGAAGACCTGCATTATTGAAAAGTTCTTGTACAGGCAAAATATCGGGGTGGTTAGAAGAAAAATCCCCATAGGGTTCATAATGAATCTCATTTCTTAGATGGAAAAGATTTCCAAAGAAGGAATCTGCAGATGGAGACGCCATTGAAGTAATATGAAGAAATGAAGAGAATCGGGTTTTAGAGAAAATATGTAAGGAAAATATTTAGGTGCATAAAGATTTTAACAACACAATCTTCCCCTATTTATACAAAAATTCAGTTTTAATCGGGTGGCTTAGAAAATAATGACCTATGAGATTCAATGGTCAAGATTGAGCAGTGAAAAGCATTTGACTCTTCGGCTTTTCAAAAGTAATTGGTCAAATTTTATCGAAAACTGTTCCCGCCCACAGTGCATTAAATGCACATTAGAGCATGTCCGTATTTAATTCAAATAAATTGTATTAAATAATAACCGAATATTAAAACGAATGGCTGGGATCATTTGACAAATTAAATTGATTTGACAATACAGCAAACAGTATAAGGAAAATGCACGCAAGATCAGATGACTAGATAAAAATCAAAAAACATACCAGTCAGTCAGATTTGTATTCTGACTGATACCACTTATTGCACTATCAGGGTGTGTCACGCCCTAAAATTCTATACATTTCAAATAAGCGGAAGTCTTGATTTTAAACAAACAATTTAATAAAAATATCCTTTAGAACGTGCTCCCTTTATTCTCGAAATAAAATTCTTTTCTTTGAAAACCCTCTTTTGTACTAAAATCAGAGTAATAATTTAAAACAATTAATTTATACAATAAAAATAAATAACTCATCCAATACATCCATAGAATTCATAATATATCATTCCAAATATTCATAACATTTTTCAATAATATTCACATGTGAATCAAACTTATTCAAATATCATTCAACACATAAGTCATCAATTAAATCATGCAATAACTCATAAATAATTCATGAACAGCAGTTGATACCTAAAAATTTCGAAAAACAGCTTGGGTGTACTCATCAAAAGCAAATTTGTATAAAAATAGTCCATTAACTAATACTAAATCCATTTTCTTTAATACTATTATCTTGCCATTCAACATTGACCTCTAAATACTCAATAAAATCATATTAGGCATAAATTAAACACTTTCCAAAACAATCACTTTTTAAAACACATGAAAAGATCGTAAAACAAAGTTATAGGTCTAAAATTCATGCTGAAACTTTAAAAACAATTTTCCTCCAGATTTTGATGACCAAAATACTCAATATCTTATGGCTATTAAACTGCCAAATTTTCGAAAATAGGCTGGCATATATTTTGGTATTTCTAAAACAAGAATTTTGACGACTAGAATCACATAAAGGACTAAAATCAGTTTCTCGACTTCTACTAAGCAAAAACTCACGAAAATTGGTCAACATGCATCTTAAATCATGGTAAATATTCTGGTAAAATTTCATAATTTTTGGAGTTATAAAAATTTAACTTATCGATCATGCAAACTAAGGACAATAACTATTTCTTAAGAACAATTAAACATATAACTCAAACACTTAAGCATGCTTCTAAAATTCGAACCATCAGCTGCCAACATAATAAATAAGTCCATCAACTTAACTCCTTAAATTCATGCAATTTAACACTTAATCATAATAATAATAATACCTCATAAAATTTATAATAAAATCCCATAATTCATCAAACCATAATAAATCCTAAATCAAACATCTACGTGTCCGTGCACTCAATGAAATAAAACATGCATACGTCAAATCTTGTGGCAAACATAAAGGTGCCGACAATCTTAAATAAAACTCTTGCAACTTAATAAAATAAAAGCCTACTTGGTAATTAATAAAAAATCTTCATTCTTTAACTCGCATCACATCCACCTTCCTCCGCATCGCCGATCTCTTCATCTTACACTTGAAAATCTGAAAATATAATTCGGTGAAGGGGTGAGCAATTATAAAATAATCACTCCGTGGGGATAGTTTAGTTCGAAGTCTAAATATAATGGACATGTAAACATGAAAACATACCAATCATTCTTAATCTTTGATACGACTTAAGCGTATCCCTTTTGACGCTACATAAGAGCATCCATTCTTTGATACCACATAAGGATATCCATTAATTTGGCACTACTTAAGAGCACCCATTGGTTGATACTACATAAGAGTATCCATTCTTTTAGCACATAAACACATAAACACATCAAACATAGTATTTAAAAATCGAACTAGAGTTACCACTTTTCACCGTTTAAACCCCCACCTTTTCTTGACTTGAAAATATAGAAGTGTTGTACGTTGGCTTGCTAATTCCTTGCTCTAAGAACTCTCGAAAATCTGCCCTCCTTCTACTTCTACAAGCTGCTGAAAACTGGTCCTCTAACTTCAATACATGGCCAAAGTTTGGTGCTAGGTGGCTGCCGATTTTTCTTGGGTGTCTAAGGGTTTTTGGGACTTGATCAATACATATTTATAGAGTTGGAAAAATAGGGTTTGGGGCTGTAAGAAGGGCTGGACGAAATTACAAGAAAAAGGTAAGAAAATTGGACCATAATCTTGGTGTATCTCTATTTCCTTACTTGGCAACTTATTTCCTTATTTAACAAATCCTTACCATCTCTTTATTCTTATGATACTTAACCTTCAAGCATATAATTCTCTTGCATAAGAATATGACTTATTTCCATAAATAAAGATACTAGAAATCAAAGTCTTACACTCTCCTAATTTTCGAAAATTACTTAAGGTCTAAGACTCCTATTTTTCGAAAATAATACTAATACTATCCCAAGTATTAATTAATCCTATTCTTGGTTAAATCCTCATAAGGTCAAATCCCTAAATTTAATTCCTCAATTACTAACATGCCCTTAATGAATTAATACCTAAGGAAATACTATTCTTAGAGGACTAATACTATAACCTCAACAATAATATTATTCTCCTCATCTCTTAATAATATTCGAAACTTAACACTACTTAGTGGTCCAAACAATACTAATTGGGACAACTAATACTAAGCAATTAATTAAGAAATACTAAAGCTTAACAACTCAAAGGACTAAACCTAAAAAAACACGCCAACTCACGCCTAAAAATAATAATTAAAGGACTAAAAAGCTGCTGCCTATGCGGGGTGTTACAGGGTGACAAGCCCTGAGTTTTGTGTCCTGAAGCTTAGTCAGTCTATACTGATCATCCATTTTATACTGAATGTTCCCCCTACAACCATTCACATTCTCTCTGGGATTCCTTCATCCTGAGTCCATATGAGTTATTCCCCCTGACCTTGTACATTCTTATCAGAGATTCAGACTGAATCACCTAAGCCTGGGTCAAGGAGTCCTAACTCTACTGATAACTCAACAAACCTGGTTTCAGGCAAAGCCTTAGTCAGGATGTCAGCTCTCTGTTTTTCAGTAGGGACTCTCTCCATCCTGATGTCTTTCTTCTCAACATGATCTCTGATAAAGTGATGCCTGATGTCTACATGCTTACACCTTTTGTGTAAGACTGGGTTTTGGGATATGGCAATGGCACTATTATTGTCACAATAAATTGGAACTTCAGTGGCCTCTATTTGGTAGTCTCTCAGTTGTTGTTTCAACCAAAGAATTTGAGAACAACAACTGCCTGCCGCCATATACTCAGCCTCAGTAGTTGACGTTGCAACACTGGTTTGCTTTTTAGAAAACCAAGAGATCAGTTTACTCCCTAGAAACTGACATGTGCCTGTAGTTGATTTCCTATCAAGTCTACAGCCTCCATAATCAGCATCTGAATAGCCAGTCAGTTCTAGGTTGTCATCAGAGGGATACCAAAGTCCTAGATTGACTGTACCTCTCAGGTATTTCAGTATCTTTTTAGCACTCTCTAGATGACTTCTCTTTGGATCAGACTGATACCTTGCACAAACTCCAACTGCATAAGTGATGTCAGGTCGACTAGCAGACATATATAATAAAGATCCTATCAGTGCCCTATATTCAGTCTGATTTACTGAGACTCCTTCTTTGTCAGGATCCAGCTTCTCATTTGTGTTCATGGGAATGCGTGAGACTTTGCTGGACTGAACTCCAAATTTCTGAATTAAGTCCCTCGCATACTTGGACTGATTAATGAAAATTCCGGAGTCAGTTTGCCTGACTTGGAGACCCAGAAAGAAATTTATTTCTCCCATCATTGACATCTTAAATTTCCCAGTCATCAGCTTGGAGAATTTCTCACAAAGCTTCAGATTAGGAGATCCAAATATTATGACATCCACATAAATCTGGACCAAGAGAATGTCCACCCCTTCGGAAATCCGGAAGAGGGTCCTGTCCACTGTTCCTTTCACGAACCCGTGGTTTATCAGGAATTGGGATAATGCATCATACCAAGCTCTCGGAGCTTGCTTCAGGCCATAAAGAGCTTTCTTCAGGTGATATACCTTATTACCAACTTCGAATCCTGGAGGTTGCTCAACATACACCTCTTCATTCTGTACACCATTCAGAAAAGCACTCTTTACATCCATCTGATACACTTTGAATTTCCTGAATGTTGCATAAGCCAGAAACAACCTGATTGCTTCCAATCTTGCGTCTGGAGCAAAGGTCTCATCATAGTCGATACCCTCGGCCTGAGAGTAACCCTTTGCTACTAGTCTGACCTTATTTCTGACAACAACATTCTTCTCATCGCTCTTGTTCTTAAAAACCCACTTGGTGCCAATAACATGTTGACGCCTAGGTCTCTCAACTAACTCCCAAACCTGATTCCGCTCAAACTGATTGAGCTCATCCTGCATGGCTAGGATCCAGTTGGGATCAGCTAGAGCTTCTTCTATGCTTGTAGGTTCCTGATCACCCAGGAAGCAACAAAACATATCGCTTTCACCAAAGGACAACCTCGTCCTGACCCCCTCATTGATATCCCCAATGATATCAGCCAATGAGTGATCATCTAGCCATCGCCTCCTGCTGACTGGAGCACTGGGAGCTACTGACTTTCCATTGCCTGATCCTGAAACATTAGTCTCGACAATAATAGGCAAAGAAACGGAACGAGCAAGAACAGGGGATATTGAGTCATTTCCTGAGGGTTGACCAATATCAAAGAAATTATTTCCCCCTACAGTGTTGGACTCAGTAACTGTCTCGGGTGCAGAAGCATCATCACCGACAGTACGTACCTCAGGTTGAGTCTGTCCTTCCGTCTGAAACTCAACATTTTCCGAGGCAGGGGCTTGCTGAGGGTTGGCCTGAAGTCCATCCTGATCTTCATCATCATCATCCCATCCCTTGGGAGCACTGGCAAGTTTGATCTTGAATTCAGGATTCTTCAGACTCAGTCTTGTTACCCTTTTGGTAATTCCCTCAGTGTCAGGACTTGGAACCTGTTTCCTATGCACTGATGCAGTCTCATCAAACACAACATGAGGTGTTTCCTCCACACAAAGGGTCCGACAGTTATACACCCTGAAAGCTTTACTGACTGAGGAGTATCCTAAGAAAACTCCCTCATCAGATTTGCTATCAAAGGCTTTCAGCTGGTCTTTCCCATTGTTCAGGATGAAACACTTACACCCAAAAATATGGAAATAAGAGATGCGAGGCTTCCTCTTGTTCCAAGTTTCATAGGGTGTCTGAGCGTGTTGTTTGTTCAGCATAGATCGGTTCTGAGTGTAGCAAGCAATGTTGATTGCTTCAGCCCAGTACTTCTTGGGCAGTCCTGATTCAGCCAACCTGGTCCTGGCAGCTTCCTTCAGGGTTCGATTCCTTCTTTCAGCTACCCCATTCTGCTGAGGGGTCCTGGCTGCAGAAGTCTCATGAGCTATACCATGGTTAGTACAAAAGTCAGTTATAATAGAGTTTATAAACTCGGTTCCTCGATCTGATCGGATCCTGACTATGCTCTGACCCTGTTCAGTACTCAATTGCTTGAGTAACTCTGGAAGCTTGACCTGAGTCTCCTTTTTGTTCAGCAAGAAAATAACTCATGTGTACCTGGAATAATCATCAACAACAACAAGGGTATATTTCCTACCATTTATGCTGACAGGAGTTACTGGACCAAAGAGATCCATGTGCAGGAGCTGAAGCACTTTGTCAGTAGAGAAGGCTTCCTTCACCTTGAATGAGGCTTTGGTTTGCTTGCCTTCCTGACATGCTCCGCACACGTGGTCTTTGCTAAAAACTTCATTAGGCAGACCATCTACAAGAGAAAGTCTAGAGATTAATAACATATGATACATTCATAACACGGACAGAGTTAATAACAAGGGTTCCGAATCCTCTGGTGAAACCCTTAGAGTTATCACCAAAGGTTACCTGCGGGCCTTCTTGAGCTACATAATCCTGAAGGAGATCACGAAATCCGGTCATGTGCCTGGAACATCCTGAGTCCAAGTACCAGTCCTTCATCAGATCCTCCTTCCTCTTTTTGTAGCCCGCAGTGACCTGAAAAGAATCAGGCCTCAGGTACCCATCTCGTATTGGGTCCTACTGAGTCAGTCATACCCTTCGGGATCCAGATTTGTTTAACAATTCTTATAGCATCAGAAGCGTAAACCTGTTTCCCTGAAATATCAACATACACAGTTCTCTTCTTCCTTTGTGCCTGGGAAGTTGAGGGTGTATGGGTGTCAGCCTGAGATACAGGAGCCCTATATTGATTTCTGGGGGTGGGCCTCCTGTTCCTTCTTGGCCTGGGTGCATTGGGCTGAGTTTGATCCCTAGAAGGAGCAGCTCGGGCCTGACCTTTTGGCACTTGAGGTCTAGCCTGAGTGTTTTTGGAGTCAGGTCTCCTTTGCCTTTCAGAGGCCACCTGGTTTGTCCTTCTCCTTTGAGGATTAGGACGCTCCTGATAGGCTCTGTGCCCTGTCTGAGAAATCTCGACATCAGTAATCCTTGGCCTTGCCTGAGGCCTCCTCTGTCCTGAGTTTCTTCTGCTCTGAACATATCTAGGCTGGGCCTGAGAAGTGCTGGGAGCAGAATTTTTCCCAGATTGAGGATTCCTAGGCTGAGCCTTGGATTTCCCTTGATCTGTCTTCCCTGACTCAGGATGAGGAGCCTTGGCCTTTCCCTTAGGTTTTGGCCTAGAATCCTCAGTCCTTTGCCTGACAGGTTCAGCAGGCATTTTCTCCTTCCCTTTGCCTTTATTCTGATGAGCAACACTTGAGCTCTTATAATCAGTTAGGACAGGGACAAACTTCTTCTGAGAGTTGCTCCCTGAAGCACCTCTCTTTTTCTTGCCCTTTGGGTCTTTTGAGGCATCGTAGCCTAACCCAGCTTTAGCACCATTAGTCAGCTGAGAGAAACTTGTCAACTCATCAACCACTTGGGTAGATGTGTATAACTTCTTCAGCTTAACTTCAAGATGCCCATTTTTTTTTTCATGGCCTCAATTTCAGAGGTGTATTGAAGCACCAACTCTTCATGAGCTTTCTCCTTTGAGATCAGCTCAAGATCCCAAGTAGTTTGCTCAGCACAAATGCGAGCTTGCCACTCAGTTTCGAACATCACTCCCTCAGAGCAATTCGCTCAATCATCAGTTGTTCCTGAGCAAGGAACAGATCCATGTCACGAGTCTCAATCAACGAGCTGATTACTCCCTTCAGTCTTTCTACCTCCAGTAGGGCTTCATCATGCTTGTTCCAAGCATGAAGTAGCTCTTCCTGAAGATGTACTAATCTGAGGGCTTCTTCAGTATCTCTTACTCAGAGAGACTCAGTTAACCGATCGTTCTCCTCACTCAGATGTTCATTCACATCCACTGTGTGAGTATGAGTCTCCTGCAGCCTTGAGAAGTCAACCATCAATTGCTCTAGGGTGAGCTGAAGGTCGAGTTCTCCGGCTGAATCTGATCTAAGCTCAGGTGCGTGATCAGGAGAAGAGGCAGAAGAACATACCTCGTCATCTGCCATTAGGCAGAGGTCATCATACTCTTCATCGGAGAAGAGTTCAGGGGACCGGCGTCCTGGGCCATGTTAATCTGAGGAATCCTCAGCCAGCAACGCTCTCCGGTCTGATGCCCTGAGCTCTCTCTTGGCTCTCCGATCTTCTCGCTCACGAGCACTGAGCTCCAGACAATCATACTGATAGTGTCCAATCTTTTTGCAGTGGTAGCACTGATCAACATCAGAAGCAAACTTCTTGTCAGTGTACCTTTTATCAGATGACTCCCTCCTGCTCCCTGATGATCGTTCAGGTTTGGAGCTGGATCTTCTGGGCACATCATCTCTCCTCTTCTCATCTCTTCGTCGCTCAGGCTCGTTGCGATCCCTCCTGGAATCTGAACCCCTCCTTTCTTTTCTTCGGGGGCTAGATCTCCTGGGGCTGGAGTACCTGCGATCACGGGTGTCAGTATAAAATTTCTTATACCTACCGAAACGAGAGTTCAGTTTCTCGAATCACCGTGCCATCAGGCTGTACTCCAAGGCTAGCTCATCTTTGTTCATGTCCTTCAGAGACTTGGAGCCAGATCCAGCCTCAGGTTCAGGAGTAGCTTTAAGAGCCACGCTCTTTTCCTTTTCAGGAGTCTTCTCCTCACTAACTTCCTCACTGACAACACCCTTCTTCCTCTTATCGAGGTCGAATTCCAGAGCCTTTAACTCTGAGAATAGGTGAGAGTAAGAAATGTTTGTAAGGTCCTGAGTATTCTTTAGCAAGATTTCTCCTGTGTCCCATCTTTCAGGGAGACAATTTAGGATTTTAGAAGACACATCCCTCTTGGGAAACTCCTTCCCAAAGGTTGCTAGCTCGTTCATCATCTTAATGAACCGAGCTTCCATCTGATCGATGGATTCTCCCTCTAGCATCCGGAAGGCTTCGAACTTCCTAATAGCAAGATCTCTCTTGTTCTCCTTGATCTTTTCTGATCCCTCACTCATCTCTCTCAAAGTATCCCAGATCTCTTTTGCAGTTTTCAGATGCATGAGTCTGACCGAATTCTTGTAAGAAACGGTGTGGAGTATAATGTTTTTGGCAACATTATCCAGTCCGATTTGCTTAATCTGATTAGAATTAAGCACGGACCTCTCCACTTCTTCATCTCCGGCAGCTAGAAGAGGTACATTGCCAGCAACGGGCTAGGTCGTCTGAAGATTTCTCATAAATCTGATTGGGCCATGCTGAATCACCTGTGGCATCTGATCATGGATAGAGTAGAGATGTGCAAGTACCCTGAATTTCCAATAGTCATAGTTGTCAATAGAGAATCAGGAAGATTGCCTTCGAGGCGTTTAGAACCGGATGCCATGATATGCAGTTTTTCAGAAACAAGATCAGTTCAGTAGACCACCAAAAGTTTCTCCTCAGAAACTGTTGGTAAACAAAGTCAGTGATCTTTTGAACCACTGCTCTGATACCACTTGTTGGTCCCGAAATGAGTATAATCAGTGTATGGGGGGGGAATACACTGATGTCAGATTTTTTTGAAAGACTCAGAAAAATGCTCTAACACTCTCAGTCAGGATTTCCTGAAGTACTCAGTATGCTGAAGGTCCACAGGGACAGCAGGGACAGTTCAGTAACGAGTCAGATAAGCTGAGTGTGAGTAAAGTGCTCGGACGCTCAGTAGAGATAACAAACCTACTGACAGCTCTGAAGCAAGTCAGTTGGACCACTATCTCAGTGAGCCAGAGTGAGTGCCGAAAGTGAGCCCTTAGATTTTACTCGTTTTAGTTTCTAAAAACATTTTCTCTGAGTTTGCTTAGTAAACTGGTGGTTAAGGTTGAGTGCACAGTATTAAGATTCAGGATGATTGATTCAGTCCTGAATAGAAAAATGATGCAGAATGTTCAGTTTATTATGATGACAGTTATGATCCTGAACAGAACAGTAAATCAGCACACAGGGGACTTTTTAACGTGATTCGGAGATAACCAACTCCTACGTCCACGACCTGATTTAACAGGAAGCTATCCTCAAAACCCTGAGGATAGGTACTTGGGTTTTACGTGGCAAGGGACACGAGTAGCCAACTTCCTCTCTTAGGAACTGACCCCTGGGCGTTTTACAAGTCCCAGTCCTTCTAACCAACCAATCTCACACCTTGAGTGGTTTGGTATTCTGGTTTCCAACTAAGAAAGCTCTAGCAATACAAAACAATGCTAGATAATAGATCTATTCATCTAAGCAAATACAGAGTGAATCCTACTACAACACTAGGGAAATTTAATTGCAGAGTGTTGTTTATGGTATGCTTTGAATGCTTGGATTCTTGAGAGTTTTCTCTTGGAAATTTCCCGTTAGCCTTGAATGGGTGCAAGGCTCTCCATATTTATAGGCAAGATTCAAAATAGATCCGTTGGAGGAGATCAAATCAAATCTTTCCTATTTTAGGTAGATTGCAGGCTAGAAATACTGTTTGACCTACCCGCCATGCTTATTCTGGCAAGTTGTCACATCACCTGCAACTTTTTGAGACGCATTAAATGCCGCATTAAATGCTGCGCAGACTCCGTGCATACGTGTCGAAAGATCATTGGCTCTCCATTATAACGGCTAGTTGACCTTCAGACATTTGTCCTTCCTCGTACATTCAATGCTCTGAGTCTCTTGTTAATAACTCAGTCTGGACGTGTGTCTTTAATGGAGTCTACTGACATTCTCTTTGTCTCTTGTCCCATAGCATAAATAACCTTTTACTTTGGACTTACATGATTCAGGTGATCTGAACCACGGCCTGAGTCAGGTCCTATGTGCATTCAGCACAGCCTGATAGGTTATTCAGCCCAGTATGTGTAACCTTTTTGCTTCGGACTTACAGGATTCAGGTGAACTGAACCAAGGCCTAAGTCAGGTCTTAAGTGCATTCAGCACAGTCTGATAGGTGACACTTACTCTTCACTGACTAACTTCTGTCCTGAGTATGCTTAGTGTACTCAGTAGAAACATCAGCCAATGGTACTTCAGGATTGACTTCAGGATGAATCAGCAGGCTTCGATCTTCAGCTTCAGAACAGACAATCTTCAGCAAGACTGACTGACTCCTTCAGGATGGTTTACACTTCAGACTTCAGTAAATTGGGTCGACTCCAATATTCTTCAGTCTTCAGCATTGTCCTCCTGTACTGAATTACTATCCTAACTATCCTGAATTATATTATCCTGAACAACTATACTTAGGCAAATTCATCAGGGGTTTTGGGATCTAATCAAAATACTCAGATTGTCCCAACACTTCTCTTGATTCTTCTCCTCATTCTCCTCCATTTCTTGCTCTTTCACTTGATTTCTATCAAATTTAGCAAAAGAAGTAGAATTATAAATTTCAACATTAAGAGATTTAGTACAAATAGTGAAAGAAGAAGGGGTATTAGATCCTTTATCACTGTAGTTCAAGATTATCTTGAAATCTTCCTCATTTAAATCTTGATTCTCTTCAAGAAATCTATCAATTAGATCATATATGTGTTCTTTCGGTTCATCTTCTTCTTTCTCTTCTCTTTCTACTTCTTCTTCGTTATAAATGGAAGGAGGAGAAGGATATAAGTATGAACTTGGATAGGGAGAGGAATAAGGATAGGGATAATGGTATGGATGGTGGTAGGATTATTGAGGTGGAGGTTAATACGGGTGACGTTGATACACATATGGGTAAGGTTGATATATGTAGGAATTAGGAGGATATGTGTATTGTGGAGAATACCAGTAATGGTTGTATTCGCCCATCTTCAATTGAGTTCACTCCTACAAAAATAAGCAAGTATCAACACTCACCAAGAATGATTATCACAAACAAAGAAACAAAGAAAAATAAAGCAAACATCAACACAAGCCTAACAAAGTGATCGTTTCCCCGGCAACGGCGCCAAAAACTTGTTTTGGCGCTGCCGGGACTCAAGGATGCTCAAGCAAACAAACAATACAAACCAACAACATTCAAAACATTCAAGTAAACAAACAAATACTCGCTTAACAAAGAGATCGTTTCCCCGGCAACGGCACCAAAAACTTGTTTTGGCATTGCCGGAATTCAAGGGAAACAAACAAACAACAAACAAACAAACAAAGATTCAAATAAAAGAAAATGTAAACACACAACACCTACTTAAAAACGAAATCATTTTCCTGGCAACGGCGCCAAAAACTTGTTTGCCAAAATCGTGTATGATTTTCACGCAAGTGAACGTGGTCATTGTTGTCGTGGCAAGTTAACCAAGTTAAATATCGAACACAGGGAAACGATGCGATATCAAGCAAGCATTGAATGTCTACAAAGGCTAATAGCTAGGAAAGCAAGAAAATAATCAAGGTTTCTATCTACTTTAACAAAGGAAATTAAATCTAGCTATCACTTAAAGGAAGTGAGCAAAAGTGGTGTGTGTACATGGAAGTAATCCTACTATGGTTCCTTTAGTGTCCTATCCATCCTAGCATGCAAAAGGTCTCTTAGTGTCTTAGTCAAGCCAACTAGTGTGTAGATCTCTCTACAACACAAGGCAAGAGCTCTATTGGATGTCTAGATCTTTCTAATAACACAAGCTTAAGGGCTATATTAGGTGTCTAGATCTCTCCACAACTCCCAACACTCTAATTAAGAGGTCTTAGGCTTAATATGCAATTCTCATTGGTCATACAAGCCAAATATTAAACACTTGGTATGCATAAAGTTCTTATAGCTCAATTCTCATTTCATTGCTAAAACATATAAGTCATTCAATCCAATTTAACATCCCAAGCATTCATACAAGTCATTAATAAGAGAACTAATCCAACAAGATCACTAATTCATGCATAGGATTAACAAGAGACTAAATTCACCATAGTATTCATACCACCATGCAACAAGGATATTAGCCCATGGCTAATTAGAATTGAAAATCAACAATTAACAATCTAAACATCATGATTATGAATTAAAACGAGAGAATTAAAGGAAATCTTACCATAAGTGGATGAATGGAAATACAAGCATCAAATCTTGAAAAGTTATCTCTAAATCCGGAATGCAAAATACAAAACTGAATCGTAGAAATGTAGCTTGAATTGAGAGAAGAACGTAGGAACAAACGGATCAAAATTCCGATGGACGGATCAAGAGTTATGGAAGAAAGAAGATTGAATCTAACTAAGAACCCACTAAGTAACTACCTAATTCTCTCTCTAAACTAATCTAAGAACTTGAAATTATGATAAAGATGCCTTGAAAATCTGATCCTTGAGGTATTTATAGTGCCTACGATGTTTAGTCCAAAGTGCTCTTCATTAAACGCGCAAAAAGATGAAAATAGCCCTGAAATCCGGATTAGATCGTAGAACCGCGTGACCTTGCGCTTGATAGCTGCCGACCACGATCGGCAGTAAGTCCGCACAGATTTGCCAACTGCTGAACCTCAACGTGCCTCCTGCCGACCACAATCGCGTGAAAGCTCGCGCGATCCTTCAGCTGCCGCTCCAGGGTAAAGCCGCGCGGTCCTTCCCTTAGGTGCTGCCGATCATGTGTGTACGTGCTGCCTAGCGAGTTGTTTTCTTCATATCTTGAGTTCTAGAGCTCCAATTGACTTGATTCTTTTTGCGTTGCGACCCTCTCTTCGAGCTCTTCAACATGGTATATCTTTTTCACCAATTGGCTCAACTCAATAATATAGGACTTTTCTCGATCTTGCTCGTTTCTTTCTCGTTTTGCTCGTTTTCACCTACAAACACAACTTTCTAGCCAAAAAGGGTTAAATGCACAAAGTATATCATTTTAGGGTCAAATATGAACATATGCACACCAAAACCATATAGAATTGGATGCAAAAAGATGCAATTATGACCCTAATCAGGAGGTTCCTCAACCTCAACCCAACATTCCTCAACACAGCTTACCATACCAACCATACCCACCTCAAAACCAACCACTACAACACCCTTACCATTAACCCTATCCAAATTACCATAGGAACCAACCCTACTACCCACCACCACCACCACCACCACCACATAACTATCCTTACTATCCATATCCACCACCACCTCAACCTCCACATTATCGACCTCAAATCGTACCACATATAGACCCTAACCCACAAAATAAGCCACTCTTAAAAGACTACATTGAGCCAAGAGTTCAAGAGTACTATGACGGAGTCGAAAGGCCACCTATTGATGCCGAGAAGTTTAAGTTGAGTCCAAATCTTTTGAAGATGCTTAAGGAGTTACCCTTTGAAGGAAATGACGAAAGAGAGGATACAAATGCTCATTTGAGCAATTTTATGGAAATCTGTGACACCATCAAATATCAAGGAATGTCGGATAATGAAACGAGACTCATATTCTTCTCCTTCACTTTGAAGGGGTGAGTTAGGATATGGATACAATCTGAAAGTGTCTATGCTATGGAAAACTTAAAATAAAAATAACAGAAACTGGATGTGGGGTGTAATGTGACCACACCACATCCAACTTCAGATAAAAATACAGCAGAAAAAAATAAAATAACAGCAGATAAATTTTCACAAGTTATTATTTGCCAATATTGAGTCTCACACAAGTGCACGTGGTCGTAGTAGACGTGGCAAGGTAACCAAGTTAAATTATTGAACACAGGGAAACGATGCGATATCAAGCAAGCACTGAATGTTCACAAAGGTTAATAACTAGGAAAATAAGATAAAGATCATGGTTTCTATCTACTTCAACAAGCAAAGTAAATCTAACAATCACCTCTAGGAATTGAGCAAGTGTGGGGTGTGTGCATGGAAGTAATCCTACTATGGTTCATCTATTGTCCTATCCATCCTAGCATGCAAAAGGTCTCTTGGTGTCTTAATCAAGCTATCACTCTAACTAGTGTCTAGATCTCTCTAACAGCACAAGCTAAAGGGCTCTATTAGGTATCTAGATCTCTCTACAATACCAAATACTCTAATTAAGAGGTCTAGGCTAATATGCAATTCTCATTGGTCATACAAGCCATATATCAAACACTTGGCATGCATAAAATTCTTATAATAGATTCAATGAATAGCTCAATTCTCATGTCTTGCTAATCCATATTGGCTCATACAATCCAATTAAACATCCCAAGCATTCATACAAATCATTAATAAGAGAACTAATCCATCAAGATTACTAATTCATGCATAGGATTAACAAGAGACTATATTCACCATAGTATTCATACAACCATGCAACAAGGATATTAGCCCATGGCTAATTGGTAATAGAAATCAACATTTAACAATCTAATCATCATGATTATGAACTAAAATAAGAGATTTAAAAGAAAACTTACCATATGAAGAAGAATGGAAATACAAGCTACAAACCTCCAAATGCTAACTCTTGATCCAAAGCTCAAAAACATAAATCAAACCGTAGAAACGTAGCTAATAACGAGACTAAGCTAATGGAACATGGTAAGATTTAGCATTGGATCAAGAGTTAGCATTTTGGAGGTTTGTAGATTGTATTCAATTTCTCCACATATGGTAAGATTTCCTTTAATTCTCTTGTACTAGTTAATAATCATGATTATTAGAATGTTAATTGTTGAATTTCATTTCCTATTAGCCATGGGCTAATTCCTTGTTGCATGGTTGCATGAATACTTTG
>JAPKLY010000033.1:1248132-1333391 GCA_026898435.1 Prunella vulgaris | reverse complement strand
AATTGATAATGAAAATCAACAATTAACAATCTAAACATCATTATTAATAACTAAGACAAGAGAATTAAAGGAAATCTTACCATAAGTGGATGAATAAAAATACAAGCAACAAACCTCCAAATGCTAAGTCTTGATCCAAAGCTCAAAATACAAAATTGAACCGCAGGAATAAAGCTCTAATCACTACGAGTATGTTGGAACAAACGAATCTAAAATCCGACGGACAGATCAAAAGTTATGGAAGAAAAAAGATTGAATCTAACTAAGAACCCACTAAGTAACTACCTAATTCTCTCTCTAAACTAATCTAAAATCTAACTAATGAAGATCATCCCCTTGAGAATCTGATCCTTGAGGTATTTATAGTGCCCACAATATTTGGTCCAAAGTGCCCTTCATTAAACGCGCAAAAATACTAAAATAGCCCTGAAAATTCGAGTGTTTTGCTCTTCTGTCGCCCAAGAGCTGTAGGATTGTCAACCAGCTGGTCGAGCTCTTGGTCGACACTCGGACATTATGTCACGCAAGAACTGTAGGATTATCGTCCGAGCTTGGTCGACACCTGAGTCGAGCGAGGCTTGTCTTTCCAGGTAAGTTGGTCGCGCGATGTGTGTCTTCTGAAGAAGGAGTCCTTGTCGACCGACGCCTTAGTCTCGGTTGATGCGCGACTTCCTTGTTTTCGTCATATCTTGAGCTCTAGAACTCCGATCGACTCGATTCTTCTTCCGTTTTGACCCTCCATTTTGCTCAACTCCAGAATTTTGGACTTTTCTCAATCTTGCTCGTTTCTTCCTCATTTTGCTCACTGTCACCTACAATCACAACTTTCTAGCAAAAAATGGTTAAATATACAAAGTATCGCATAATAGGGTCAAATATGAACATAAGCACATCAAAAGCATATAAAAATTGATGCAAAAACATGCAATTATGACCCTAATCATAATCATACTTAGTCACTTTTATCCATATATTCCCTTCCCTACAAAAGAGCCAACACTACAACCTTATGAAAGTCCTCAATGATGTGTGAATGATTTGTCATTTCAAGTGGTGGAGAACATAGACTCAAACCAAACTTATGGTAGTATATGTATGTTGTGTGATGATTGAGGGAACCTCAAACACTTGAGAGTTGAGCTAAACACTTCCTTATGAGGATCTTGACTAATTGATTTGATGATTTGCTTATTGATTCCTTGTAGATGGATGATTAGATGACATTGCATTTTTAAGCTTGCATGATATTAGGTGATGTTTTCATGGCACTTGACTATGTGGTTGATGCTTCATTGATACAATTATTCCCCTATCTTATTGCTTAGTTGCTCAAGGACGTGCAATAATCTAGTTTGGGGGTGTGATTAGGGTCATAATTGCATCATTTAGCATCCATTTTGGTGTTATATTGATTGGTTTATGTTCATATTTGACCCTATTATGATATACTTTGTGCTATTGACCCTTTGTTGGCTAGAAAGTGTGTTTTGTAGGGAAAAACGAGCAAAAACAAGGAATTCCCGACTATAGGGGTTGAGATGATGCAATCCGAGCACATGGAGATGTTTAAAATACTCAATTAGAGACCATAGGAAGATCGGACGAGCCATCGGGTCGAAAATGGGAAAGTCAAAAATCGGACGTCGGAGGACTGCCCAGCTCGCGTGCCGAACAAGAACAGCTCGCGCGCCCATGCCCGTAGCTCGCTCGTCCGGAGTCTATTTGCACGCCGAGGGTGCACGCGATCAAGCCTCCAGCTCCAGTTCACGTGGCCTCTAGCCCAGCTCGCGCGCCAGTTCAAAATTCCAGATTTGTAGGGGTATTCTCGTCTTTGCGCGTGTTTAATGAAGGTTATTTTGGCCTATGCTTGAGGAGTACTATATATACTTGAAGCATCAGATTTTCAAGGACATTCTACACACTTTCCTTCATTTTCTTAGATTCTCAATTAGATTAGGGAGTTAAGAGAAGTTACTAAGTGGGTTCTTAGATTTTCTTCATCTTCTTTCTTCGATTACTTTTCATCTACTCGTTGGAACGATGTTCCGTTCATTGCATTAGCTTAGTTATGATTAGAGCAACATTCCTACAGTTTAATTTTGCGTATTGAGTTTCGGATTTCATGTTGGATATTCAAGGTAGTAGATAGTACTTTCAATTAAATTGTTATAAGGTAAGCCAATTGTAATTTCTCTTCATATTAGTCTTAATCATGATGTTAGATAGCTTAATTTTTGTTTTGTTCATTCAATTAGCAATTAGCTAATTTCTATATGCATTGGTGTATGAAGCTTATGTAGTAGTTTGGTAATCCTATCAATCCTATGAATGTATTGTGATATTGATTAATTAATTCTCTTAATTGAAGATATGAATGAATGTTTAGTATTGCCAATTGGATGTTTAGAGCCTTAGTGGATTACAAGACATGAGAATTGAGCTTGTTCATGAAACTCTTTATTGAATGTTGTGCATACTAAGTGTTTGATGAAATGCTCTTAGGTCAATGAGAATTGTCTATGAGTTTAGTCACCTCAATTAAGGTATTAAGTGTCATTAGAGAGATCTAGGCGCATTAATGAAGCTCTATGCTTAATTGATCACTCAATGGACCTTGCATGTTAGGATAGATAGGCACCAAATGAATCATAGGTGGATTACACTAATTCATGTTTCCACTCATGCTCATCTTTGATAAAGGCGATAGGAAGATTCTTATCTTTTGTCAAGAAGTAGATAGATACCCCAAGCCTTTTATTGCTTTCTTAGATTCTATTCTCGACAACAATCTTACTATTCATAGACCTATTTCCCTGTGTTCGATAATTTTAACTTGGTCATCTTGCCACGTCTACAACTACCACGTGCACTTGTGTGAGACACGAAATTGGCAAACACTTGCCAATCACACAAAAATTCCCTTCTTGGCAAAGTAGGAAGATAATTCTTCTAATCACACCTTTCTAAAGCTTACAATTCACATCAATTATCATTGTAAATCAAAATTTGAAGAACGAACACACACACCCCCCCCCCCCCACAAACTTTTTCGGATTATGATGCTAAAAATTTGGAAAAAGAGTGATGAAAATAGGATTTGCAATGAATCGATGACCAATAAAAGCATATACAAGCTTAACTTAACCAAGGAACACAATATATACCAAGAGGCAACATCCCCAAACTAGGATAAATCACATGCACCAACCAAGGTAAGAAAACACACTACCTCATACGAAGCAAATCAAAACACATAACACTATCTAAACTACAAAACAAACCTAATAAGCAAGAAATTATTTAGGATGAGTTGCCTCCCATCTAGTGCTTGGATTTAACGTCCCCTAGTTGGACGACACCAATGTGCATTCTTCCCTTCATACTCTAATCTCATAGTTTCAAAATCAAGGAAACATGTAGGATTTCTAAACCATACACCCTCTTTCCTTTTCAATTAACACTTATAAACACATGCATTTTTCTCTTCTTTTCTTCTCATTATTGACCACCCCCATCTCCTACTATCAAAGATTTTCAAGAGGACCCTCAATTCTATCTTACAATCAATCAATTCAAGAGGTAAGACAAATTCACAATAAACAACATTATCAATTAAAGCACATGTGAAAGAGTCAAAGGGTTTAGAAATGCTCATTTCATCCTTAAGCTTATCTTCCACTACATATTGTTTTTTCCTTCAATGAAGCTCATGTCCATGAGTGGACCTTCATCTACCTCTTCTTGATCTTTCTCATTTCCTCCTCTTGAATCATCTTCTTCTTTCTCCTCCACTTCTTGTTCCTTCACCTCCTTCACTTCTTCTTCTTGATTCCTATCAATGCATACAAATAGGAATATCATATTCATCATCATCATCAAAAAGAGGATTAATATCATACTCATTGTAATCATAAAGAGGACTAGTAAAACTCTTAGGATTGGAAGTTGCTTGAGCACAAGAATCTTTGATCTCCTCAAACTCATCTTCACCATAGAGAGACTTCATAACAAAGTCAAATGAATCATAAAAGTCCTTATCTACATCATGACCATCATAATCATCCTCTTCTTCATCATCTTCTTCACTCTCATTATTTTCCTCTTCATGCTCTTCCTTTTCACTCTCTTCTCTTTTCTCTTCTAGTCCAACCTTCTCTTCTTCTTTATCCCTAACAATTTCAAAATGAGGAATATTATAAGCAATATCATCATTAATAATATGAATATCACAATCAATACAATCATAAGGAGGACTAGTTTTTTTTTGGTCGGTCATAAGGAGGACTAGTAGAAATCTTAATATTGGAAAATTTTAGAAATCATCATTATCATCATCATCATCATCCACATTCCCTTCTTCCCCCATACTTTCCACTACCCTTTCTTGCTCATCTCATAATGGAATATCCAATTCCATCCCAACTCCATCATCTAGATTACCCCATTTTCCTCCTCCACCTTATCGTCACAACCCTCATAGACTTGTTGGGTCAATTGCCTGAATTGGAACTCTAAGTTCTTAATTTGATGAACCTAGGAATTGCAAGCTTCCTCAAATTTTCAGTTTGTCTCCTCAAAGTTCCTTGCATCTTCCCGTATCATCTCTTCCAATTGCTTGACAACATAGACTAAGGTATCATTATCATGGCTTTGAGGAGCTTCTTCTTGATTAAAGGGTATAGGTGGAGGTAGATTCTCCACATTGTTAACTTCATTAAATATTTGATCGGTCTCTTCAAATTCCCCGTCATCTTCCTTTTTGTCTCTTCCAATTTCTTGAGAATTTGAGCTAGAGCTTCAAATCACTTGAGGAAGTGTGTTCTTGATGGAAGGGCATAGGAGGATATGGAGTGTAGGATGTATCTTGGTAAGGAGTGTATGAATATGTATCTTGGTAAGTATCATGGTTAGAGTAGGAATATGGATCTTCATAAGAGTAGGAATCTTGATATGCATATGAATTAGGAGGATAAGGATCTTCTTGTAGAGGTGGTGGTTGATATGGGTAAGGTTGATACGTGTATGAATTAGGAGGATATGTGTATTGTGGAGAATACAAGTAATGGTTGTATCCGTCCATCTTCAATTAAGTTCACTCCTACAAAGATAAGAAAGTATCAACACTCACCGAGACTAATTAAGAACAAATAAAGAAAACAAAGAAAAGAACATGTAAACATCAATCCCAACTCAACAAAGAGATCGTTTCCCCGGCAACGGCACCAAAAACTTGTTTTTCCGTTGCCGACACAATCCAAATACATTCAAAAACATTCAAGTAAACAATCAATACAAGCCTAACAAAGAGACTGTTTCCCCGACAACGGCACCAAAAAGTTATTTGCCAAAATTTAGAGCTTTCACACAATTGTACGTGGACGTTGTATATTCAACAAATTGACCAAGTAATAAAATATCGAACTCAGGGAAACGATGCGATATCAAGCAAGTATTGAGTGTTCACAAAGGTTAATAGCTAGGAAAGAAATAAAAAGGGTCTTGGTTTCTATCTACTATTCAACAAAGATTAGTAAATCTAACTATCACCTTATAAAGATTAGTGAGTGATATGTGTGCATTGGAGTAATCCTACTATGGTTCACCTAGCATCCTATCCATCCTAGCATTCATAAGGTCTCTTGATGTCTAAATCAAGCAATCACTATAACTAGTGTCTAGATCTCTCTAACAACACAAGCTAAATGGCTCTATCAAGTGTCTAGATCTCTCTAACAACACCTAATACTCCATTTGAGAGGTCTTAGCTTCTAAGCAATTCTCATTGACATCAGAGCATGAATACAAACACATGGCATGCACAAAATTCTATTAAGAGATTCTATGAATTAACTCAATTCTCATGTGTTCCTAACCCACTTAGGCTCTAAACATCCAATTGAACATACCAAGCATTCAAACAAAACATCAAATCAGAGAACTAATCTATCAAGATCACTTAATCATGCTTAGGATTAATAGAACACTAAATTACACCATAATGGTCATACACCAATGCAACTAGGGATTAGCCCATGGCTAATTTGGTATCCAAAACAACAATTAAGAATCTAAACATCATTAATAAGAACTAGAACAAGAGAATTAAATGAAAACTTACCAAATGTATAAGAAATTGAATATAATCCACAAACCTTCAAAATGCTATCTTCTAATCCGGAACTTGAAATGCAAAAATGAACCGTAGAAATGTAGATAACGACGAGAGAAATCTAATGCAATAAATGAATTAGCGATCTAATGGATGGATCAAAAGTAATTGTAGAAAAAAATAAGAAATTAACTTCTAATATAATTGGTAACTACCTAATTCTCTCTCTAAACTAATCTAAAAAAATGGAATAATGAAGGAATGCTTGAAAATCTAATCCCTGAGGTATTTATAGTTCCCACAATGCTTAGACCAAAGTGCGCTTCATTAAACGTGCAAAAGGACGAAGATACCCTTAATGATGTGAAAAATGTGAAGGCCGCGCGAGCGTGGCCTTGGAGGCGCTCGAGAACGCTGGTCGTGCATTGGGTCGCATGCTGCTTAAGCACGCGGTCCAGAGACTAGCCTCGCGAGCTCCTTCTTCCTTGCGCGCGACCTCCTTCGTCCATGCGCGCGAGTAACTTATTTCTTCATATCTTGAGATCTAGAACTCCAATTAACTCGATTCTTTTTGCGTTGTGACCGTCTCTTCAAGCTCTTTCTCATGGTATATCATTTGCACCATTTGGATTGATTTAATAAATCTGAAATTTATCAAACTTGCTCGCCCCTTCACCTTTTTGCTTCATTTTTCCTATAAACACAACTTTCTTGTAAAAAAGGGGTCAATAGTACAAAGTATAACATATTAGGGCCAATTATGAACATAAACTCATCAAACCATATAAAAATTGATGCAATTATGACCATAATCATTGATTCAGCTGTCTCTGATGATGATCTCTCACTCTATATTATCCACAGTTTATGTCAAGATTACCGTGATATTGTGGGATTTATCCGCACTCGTGAGCCTTTCAATTTGAGGAACTTTGTGATCGTCTTACCTTGCATGAGCTCTATCTTAAGCACATTGAGTCAGAGACCTCCCAGCTTGTGGTAACTGCCAATGTTGCGTATGTATCTCAAGGCAATAATCAATCCCACACGTCGGACAATAAATTTAATAAAAATCATGGTTATTATTCGGATAACAGGAATAACAACCATGGCATAGATGACTCCTCGGGCCGCCGGAGCGGGACTTTTTTGGGAAAAAGAACAAGAATAACTTAGTTTTTCTGAAGGAGTCATCATTTTCTATCAGGAAGGCTATGCCATTTAGAACCCCGGTGTATTTCGGATGCTTGAAGGCCCCACTTACCCGAAGTGATTTAGAAATATTATTCTTTATCGATGGTCGTGGCCAGTATCATGATAGTAATCGAGGTGGCTACTATGGAGAAGGACGACACTATCAAGGCAATAATCGTGGCGCCTATTAAGATAATCCTGTTGTCTGCCAATTTTACGGTTACACAAGCCACACCACACTTTCTTGTCGTCACCCAACTGATACTGCACACATGGCTCACTCACCAGGTCATTCCACTCCGTAAACTAATTGGCTGGTTGACTCGGGGGATTCTCATCATCTGACTAATGATCTCGGAAATTTGTCAATTCATTCAGAGTATAATAGGACTGATGAGATTTAGATAGTTGATGGTACAAATTTACCCATTACTCATTCTGGTATTTCTTATGTTAAATCTCCATCACTTGATTTTTAATTATCTAATATATTGTATGTTCGTGGCGCTTCCCGCAACTTGGTTAATGTGCATCAATTTATTAAAGTAAATAATCTCTCTATTAAGTATTATCCTGACTATTTCTTGGTTAAGGAGCCAATCACAGGGGCGGTTCTGGCCTGAGGGCCATGTGAGGATGGATTATATCATATGATTGCACGATTGGCAAGGCCTGAGTTAAAAATTGCATCGCTAGGTATCCGTACCTCGTTTTGTCACTGGCATGCTCATCTTGGACACCCTTCCCAACGTACTAGTTCACTTATCATGTCTAAGTTTAATTTATGTGTTTTAATAAGTCCAATTGTGTGGACATGAATTGTGTTTTGTGTAATGTGAGCAAGGCTCACAGATTACCGTCACGCTACTTATCCACTACACTTTATTTATGCTGATGTTTGGTGTCCAACAATGGATGCCGTTATTTTCTGTTGATAATTGATTTATACAGTCATTATTTTTTGGTATATATGTTGCAAGCTAAATTGCAAGTAGTTTTTGTCAATTTAAAACTTTGGTTGAGAAGCAGTTCAGTTCTACTATTAAAAAATTTTATTCTGAGAACGGGGGAGAATTCTTGTCACTTAAGCCATTTTTTATTTCTAGTGGCATTAATTGGCTCACCATTGCTCGTCACACTCCTCAACAAAAATGGTATTTCTGAAAGAAGAAATTGTCATATCTTGGAGATTAGTCAAGCTCTTTTACATCATGCTCGCTTACAATCTAATTTTTTATCTTTTCCTGTCCAAACAACAGCTTATCTTATAAATCGGACTCCTACCCCTTTAATGAGGTCTGCTAGCCCATTTTTAGATTTTATTTTAGAAAGAACATGTTGTAATTTTTGTAAGCACGAATATGTAGCTATAATACACCTGAATACATCAACAATAAGCTGGAATAGACGTGCACGTCAGGTTTAATATTTAAGCAGGGAAGTTGTATATAAGCACGTCGTATAAGCAGCACTTCATTAGGGAAAAAATTGCGTATCCTTTATTCGAATGAAATTGATTACATTATACAGAAAATACAAGCAGCTGGATCATCACCAGTCTTCTTCATCATAAGCTGCTGGTAAGCAGCATGCTTCAGTATAAGCTGCTGACTCGCCACAGCTTTCTTCAATCTCGTTCTTTCTACGTGCTTGATCAATTCTTTTAGACACATCGTTCTGGACTTGATTAATTACTTTCTTAATCATGCACGTCAATTACTTCATCAATAGTTGCACTCTAGCCTAATGTTTGTTTGAATAATTAGATGAATAACGAGCATCAGACTATTTGAATCTTTGCAAGATTTCTTCAGTATAGGGAAGTAAATCGAGCTTGAATTGATCTGCCTTTCGCTTTGTCTCTTTCTTTATGCTTGTATTTCCTTGTACTCATGCATAGATGTATTAATGTTATTTTGCAGGATTCCATAACCAAGATTATGAGTATACAGAAGTACACAACAGGTCTCGTTAAAAACCCAGCCATAAACCACCCTTGTGGATAAACTGGTCGTAGGGAAAAAAGAGTACCGTGTAATCCTTCCAAATACCCGTAAGCTATTTGAATCCTTGCGTTCATTATTCTATTTGTGCTGGCTGTGTGAACATTGGCTTCCTGTGTTTTTCAAACTTGCACTCAGATGTCTTGAAAAATATTTTGTAGCTTTTTTATCTTTCTCGAGACTCTTTGTGCTTTGATCTTTGATCTTTCTGGATCTTACCCCCATATTCATCCTCAACCTTCTCCTTGATGGCTTGTTGGCTAAATAATATGGTCAATTGTCCCATTTGGAACTCCAAGCTCTCAATTTCATAACCATAAGACTTGCGAACTTCATTAAATTTTCGATTGGTCTCCTCATGCTTCCTTGCATCCTCCATTCTCATCTCTTCTATTTACTTGACAATGTTAGCTAGAGCCTCTTCCACATAGCTAGGAGAAATTTCTTCTTGATGAAAGGTCATAGGACGAGGTGAAGTGTAGGATCATGTATCTTGATAAGGATAATGATGACAGTAGGGATCTTGGTATGAATACGATTTAGGATGATAAAGATCTTCTTGTGGATTTGGAGACAGTGAATGTGGATGAGGTTGATATGTGTATGATTCAGGAGGATATATGTGTTGTGGAGGATAAGAGTATTGGTTATATCCGTCCATCTTAAATTAAGTTCACTCCTACAAAAATTAGCAAGTATCAACACTAACAAAGAATAATTAAGATCAAATAAAGAAAAATAAAGAAAATAAAATATAAACATCAAACCAACCTTAACAAGAAATCATTTCCCTAGTAACGATGCCAAAAACTTATTTACCTAATATGTGTATGCAATCACGGAAGTGTATGTGGACGTTGTCGTATTTGGCAATTGATCAACTTATAATATGGAACCTAGGGAAACGAGGCTTGATTAAGCTAGTATTGGTTGTTTACAAAGGTGATTCACTAAGGAAAACAAGAAATGATCTTGGTTTCTATCTACTTGCAACAAAGAAGAGTAAAATATAACTATCACCTTTGGTAAGATGAGCAAGTGTTAGAAGTGTGTGCATTGGAGTATTTCAATTATGGGTTCAGTTAATCACTTATCAATCCTAGCATGCATAAGTATCACTTGAGGTATTAATCGAGTCAATGACTCTATTGAATTCTTAGATCTCTCTACAACACTCAATACTCTAATTGTGAGGTTCTTCACTCCTAAACAATTCTCATTGACATTAAAGCAATAAAACAAACACTTGGTGTGCACAAATATCAATCATGAACTTCAATAAATTAACTCAATTTTTATATGTTGCTAACTCAATTAGGCTCAAAACATCCAAATGCTTACACCAAAAGTTCAATCAATCAACAATATAGAGAATTAATACATCAAGCTAACTCATACATGTATTGGATTAATAAGCAATTAAACTAAACCACAATCTCCACACGTCAATGCAACAAGGGTATTAGCCCATGACTAATTGGCAATCACAAACTATAATTAAACTAATAGCAATCATGATTAACACTAATACAAGAGAATTACAAGGAAACTTACCAATTCTAGATGAATAAGGAATACAATCAACAAACCTTCAAATACTATCTTCTAATCTAAAACTCCAAACTTCAGGACCAGAGGTTTCATGGTGAGAGCGCTTTGTTCTGTTGCTTCTTGTCTGATCAGGAGCCTAAGAACATTGAAGAAGCTCTTGCTGATTCCAACTAGATCTTGGCTATGCTGGAGGTGCTCAATTAGTTTGAGCAGAATCAGGTTTGGGAGTTAGTGGATAGACCTAGGCGCCAACATGTCATTGGCACCAAGTGGGTCTTCAAGAACAAGAGAGATGAGAAGAACGTTGTGGTCAGGAATAAGACCAGACTAGTGGCTAAAGGCTACTCTCAGACTATGATGAGACTTTCGCACCAGTAGCACGATTGGAAGCAATCAGGCTGTTCCTGGCTTATGCAACTTTCAAGAAATTCAAAGTGTATTAGATGGATGTCAAGAGTGATTTTCTGAATGGTGTACTAAATGAGGAGGTGTATGTGGAGCAGCCTCCAAGTTTTGAAGTTGGTGATAAGGTCTATCACCTTAAGAAAGCACTCTATGGACTGAAACAAGCTCCCCGAGCTTGGTATGATACCATTTCCTAGTTCTTGATAGACCACAGGTTAGTGATAGGAACAGTGTATAGAACTCTATTCAGGATCATTGAAGGTGAGGACATTCTCCTGGTTCAAATTTATGTCGATGACATTATTTTTGGATCACCAAATATGAAGCTCTATGAGAAATTCTCCAAGCTGATGACTGGTAAGTTCGCGATGTCCATGATGGGGGAGATGAATTTTTTCTTAGGTCTACAAGTCAGGCAATCAGACTCCAGAGTCTTTCTCAATCAGTCTAAGTACACTAGGGATTTGAATCAGAAGTTTGGTTATCAGTCCTGCAAGGTCTCAAAACACTAATTTGAGAAGATGGATCCTGACAAGGAAGGGATCTCCGTAGACCACACTGATATCACTTATGCAGTAAGAGTGTGTGCGAGATACCAGTCTGATCCAAAGAAGAGTCACCTAGAGAGTGCCAAAAAGCTACTAAAATACCTTAAGGCTACTATCAAGTATCAACTTAGGACTTTGTTATCCCTCTGATGACAACCTAGAATGGATAGGTTATTCTGATGCTAATTACGGAGGCTGTTGGATTGATAGGAAATAAACGACAGACACATGTCAGTTTCTAGGGAGCAAACTAATGTCTTTATTTTCCAAGAAATAAACAAGTATTGCAATGTCCACTACTGAGGCTGAGTATATGGCAGTAGGCAGTTGTGTGCTCAGATTCTCTGGTTGAGACAACAACTGAGAGACTACCAAGTAATGGCTATTGAAGTCACAATTTATTGTGACAATAACACTGCGATGGCCATATCTCAAAACTCAGTCTTACACACAATGTGTAAGCACGTGGACATCAGGCATCACTTTATAAGAGATCATGTTGAGAAGAAAGATATCAGGATGGAAAGGATCCCTACTGACAAGCAGAGGGCCGATATCCAGATTAAGGCTATGCTTGAAGCTAGGTTTGTTGAGCTGTCATTAGAGTTGGGACTTCTTGACCCAGGAGTAGAAGACTAAGGATGAGTCTCAGTGCAGTCTGTCAAACAAGTGGTGTCATGAATGACTAACTCAGGATCAGGAGCTTTCAGAGAGAGGAACAGCTTTCAGGGGAAATGTTTGCTAAAATCGTGTATGATTTCCACGCAAATGTATGAGGTCTTTGTTGTCGTGGCAAGTTAACCAAGTTAAATATCGAACACAGAGAAATGATGTGATATCAAGCAAGTATTGAATGTATACAAAGGTGGATAGCTAGTGAAAGCAAGAAAAGATCATGATTTCTATTAACTTTAACAAAGCAAAGTAAATCTAACTATCACCTCTAGGAAGTGAGCAAGTGTTGTGTGTACATGGAAGTAATCCTACTATAGTTCCTCTAGTGTCCTATCCATCCTAGCATGCAAAAGATCTCTTGGTGTCTTAATCAAGCCAACTAGTGTCTAGATCTCTCTAACAATATAAACTAAAGGGGCTCTATTAGGTTTCTAGATCTCTCTACAACACCCAATACTCTAATCAAGAGGTCTAGGCTAATATGCAATTCTCATTGGTCATACAAGCCAAATATCAAACACTTGGTATGCATAAAGTACTTGTAGCTCAATTCTCATTTCATTACTACACATATAGGCTCATTCAATCCAATTAAACATCCCAAGCATTCATACAAATCATTAATAAGAGAACTAATCCATCAAGATTACTAATTCATGCATAGGATTAACAAGAACTAAATTCACCATAGTATTCATTCAACCATGCAACAAGGATATTAGCCCATTGCTAATTAATAATGAAAATCAACAAGTAACATTCTAATCATCATGATTATGAACTAAAACTAGAGAATTAAAGGAAAACTTACCATATGTAGAGAAATTGAATACAATCTACAAACCTCCAAAATGCTAACCCTTGATCCAAAGCTTGAAAACATAAATCGAACCGTAGAATTGTAGCTAATAACGAGACTAAGCTAATGGAACAAATGGATTAAATATCCAATGTAAGGATCAAAAGTTATTGTAGAGAGAAGTATGAGAAAATCTAATAATCCAATAAGTAACTACCTAATTCTCTCTCTAAACTAATCTAAGAACTTGGAATAATGAAGATTATCATTTAAGAATCTGATCCTTGAGTAATTATAGTGCCCCAAATGCTTGGTCCAATTTGCCCTTCTTTAAACGCGCGAAAGGATGAAATTGCCCTTAAAATGGTAGAAATCCACAAAGCCGCTTGGACACACCCTTGCTGGCGCTCGGACGTTGTTCAAGTGGTAAGACCGAGCGGCTCTACCCTTGTGATCGAGTGGCCGGCTTAGTACAGGTGAAATCCGCTCGGACGCCCTAAGGCCGCCACTCGGACGCTACAGGCACTCGGTCGTAGTGTAATTACGACGTCTGATTTTTGAATTTTTCATATTCGATCCCGTGGCTCATCCAAGCTTCCTAGGGTCTTCAATTGAGTATAAGAAACATCTCCATGAGCTCGGATTCCATTATCTCCTTTCCTATAATCGGGAATTCCTCGTTTTTGCTCATTTACACCTATAAAGCACTATTTCTTGCCAACAAAGGGTCAATAGCATAATTTATATATCATATTAGGGTCAAATATGAATATAATCTCATCAAAACCATATAGAAATGGATGCTAAAATATGCAATTATGACCCTAATCACACCCCCAAACTAGATTGTTGCTCGGTCTCGAGCAACGAAGCGATAAGATAGGGGAATAATTGTATCAATGAAGCATCAAGCACAAGTCAAATTCCATGGAAGTATCACTCAATATCAAGCAAGTCTAAAAATGTAGTATCATCTAATCAACCCTCAACATCAAATCAATAAGCAAATGATCAAGTCAATGAATCAAGATCCTCACAAGATAAGTGTATAACTCAACCCTCAAGTGTATAGGCTCTCTCATTCATCACAAAAAGTACATATACTACCATAAGCTTGGCTTTAGTCTAAAATTCTCCACCACTTAAGTGATAAATTTTTCACAAATCATTGAGGACTTTATAAGGTTGTAGAGTTGGCTCTTTAGTAGGGAAGGATACATATGGATAAAAGTGAGTAAGTATGATTAGCAAAGCATAGAAGGAATCATAATGTAGATCATATCTTCATGCAATGTTGCACATACTCTTCATGCTCTTTCTAATCGACTTCTCAAGATCATTCTCCCATTTTTTTGCAAATTTTTGACCATACTCAACAAAAGTCAAACTTGACCATATTTTCAATGAAAGTCAACCTTTTTCACATGCTTTGCTAGCAGTTGCCTTTCTTTTCAACTCAATCCATGCATAGAATTTCTTGAATATCTTTCACTTAGGCCACCAAGTTCTTCATCAAATCACCAATCTTCCTTCCTTCTTTTCACTCTACTAATCATAGGGATAAGAGAGTTCCAAAAAGGAAGGAAAATGGCTTAAAGTGTGGTTAGCCAAAGGAAAGGTCTATTGGCACAAAATGGTAAGCAATGGATCATAATGTCAATGGTAGGCTCATATGGCAAAGTGGCTCAATATAGATCAAAGAAATGCCTCAAATCATCTCATGCAAACTCAATATCTAGTGTAGTCTTGAACAATACCCAAGCCAAGTTCTAGAGTATAATGCATAAGTGTGGAACTCACATCAAAGAAAATATCATCCGTTTAAGATTGAAACGGGCATCATAGGCTCAAAACTCACGGGATAAGGTGATAATGACTCATATCATATCAAACATGCTCAAATCATCAAAGTCTCAAGCATCATAGAATCAACAACACTATAAAAGTATGAATCAAATGATAAAACCACTACATCAAACCTATACTATCAACATCATCCACACAATCATAAGCATATCTCATGCATCATAGCTCTCAACTAGCAACAATATGGCAATCAATCAAGCAAAAACAAGGCATCAAATAAGCATATGATCACAAGACATGCAAAAGCACTACAAATCATCAAAAGAATAGCATTGCAATGAGATCTACGAAACGAACACACCCCCCAAACTTTTTTGGACCAATGGTCTAAAAAGTTTGGCAAAGAGTGAAGAAAAGATCATGCAATGTTCTAAATCAAAGAGAACTACTCAGTAACATCAAGAAATCCAAGATCAATCAACAATCAATACAAGCAAAATCAAACAATCTAAGCAAGCAAACAATATGAGGAAAAGAAGCAAGTAATCAAGCATAAGTAAGAAGGAGTATAGAAAACATACCTATGGAAGGAAATGAAGAGTAAAAATGTAGAGCTTGAGTTCCAAGAATTTTCTTCTCCTCCTCTCATGTGCTTTGGAAGAGTGTGTGCAAGAATGTGGTGTAAAATGTGTGTGTTTGTGTGTGGAAAATGGTGTACAATGGTGTAAGAAGAAAGTGTGGTCAAAACAAGAAAAATGGTCATGATGACTCACCTTGGGTGCTGCGCTCGGTCACGTGACCACCGCCTCTCGAATAGCCTAAGGCCACCACTCAGACGGCTCCTGGTAGAGTGTAAAAATTCACTGGAGCCGTGGTGAACCGCTCGGACACCCGTAGGCCGGTGCTCGGACGCTAGAAGGTCGGCGCTCGGTCAGGGCAATTTTTCCACAAAGCCGAATTTAATTTTTCTACACCGCTTCAAACAATTTTTAACCACCACAAACATCATCAATTATAATCACATAGCGCATATGAAGAATGATAACACCCCCCCCCCAAACTTTTTGGATTGTAAATCCTAAAAGTTTGGAAAAGAATGATGAATATGACACAAGTTAAGCAATTAAGAACAATTCCACATACTAGCAAGCACAACAATATCCAACACCTATCCTACCATCTCAATATAAACTCCCCCAAACTATTCTTGCTTCAAATCCCTATCAAACTAAATCAAACAAGCAAGAAACAAAACTATCAAAATAACAAAGCAAACAAAACAAGCAAATTTTTTTAAGGAATGGTTGCCTCCCATCTAGCGCTTGGATTTTACGTCCCCTAGCCGGACGACACCAATGTTAGCTAAATGGCCAAGGATATGTATCATTCCTCCCATTCAACTCTAATCTCATAGCATTATGATCAAGGAAACATGTAGGATTTCTACCTCATACACCCACTTTCCTTATCAATATGAACTTATAAGTACAAGCATGTTCTTTCTCTTTTCTTCTCAAAACACCATTCCACCCCCATCTCCTACTATCAAAGATTCTCAACAGGATTCTCAATTCACTCTTATAGTCAATCAATTCAAGAGGCAAGACAAATTCACAATGAACAACATTATCAATTAAAGCATAAGTAGAAGAGTCTAAGGGTAGAGAAATGCTCCTTTCAATTGTAGGCTCCTCTTCCACTTCATTTTGTTGTTTCTCTTTAATGAAGCTCAATTCCATGAGTGGACCTTCATCTACCTCTTCTAGTTCTTTCTCCATTTCTCCTCTTGAATCTTCTTTTTCCTTACCCTCTTCTTCTTGATTTTGATTCCTATCAATTTCAACAAGAGGAATGTCATACTCAATATCATCACAAGAAGGAATAAGATCATGATTAAGAGAATTTATAAGAGGATTAGTGAAACTCTTATGATAGTAAGCTTTTTTAACACAAGACTCTTTAATCGCCTTAAACTCATCATTGTAGAGAATCTTCTTATCAAAATCAAAGAAATCATAAAGGTCCTTGTATTCATCATGACCATGACAATCATCCTCTTCTTCATCCTCTTCATTCTCAATTTCATATTGTTCCTTTTCACTTTCATCTCTTTGCTCTTCTTCTAGTCCATCCCTCTCTTCTTCTTGATCCCTAATCAATGTAGCATGAGGATAATTATAACCAATATCATCAACAATAATAGGAATCTCATAATCAATATATGAATTAGATGGATTAATAAAAAATTTAGCATTGCGACAATCTCGTAAAGAAAGAGCTTTCTTCTCCTTATGATGATCCTCATCTTTATCTTCTAGATTACACACATCTTCTTCCTCACAAGTCTCATTGGCTTGGGTGCTCAATTGCTCCAAGTAGAGCCCTAACTTCTCCATTCGCACACTCCAAGCCAATTGTTCCATTTGGAACTCCAAGTACTTGAATTGGGCACCTTGAGCTTTGCAAATTTTATCAAACTTCTTGTTTGTCTCCTCAAAGTGCCTTTCATCTTCCATTCTCATTTCTTCCAATTTCTTGAGAATTTGAGCTAAAATGTCTTCCTCATAGCTTGAAGAAGTGTCTTCTTGATGGAAGGGCATAGGAGGATATGGAGTGTAGGAGCATGTGACTTGGTAAGGAGTGTAGGAATATGGATCTTCATATGAGTAGGAACATGTATCATCATAATGAGAGTAGGAATCTTGATATGACGTTTCACAAATCTCATGGGCTTGTTGGGTCAATTGCTCCAAATGGAGCTCTAAACTCTTGATTTGATCTGCTTAAGATTTGAGAATTTCATCAAACTTCACATTGGTCTCCTCAAAGCGTCTTTCATCCTCCCTTTGAATTTCTTCGAGTGGATTTAGGATGTAAGCTAGAGTATAATTAATATGGCTTTGAGGAGCTTCTTCATGATGGCAAGGTATAGGAGGATTAGGATCTTCTTGTGTAGGTGATGGTTGATATGGGTAAGGTTGATATGTGTAGGAATTAGGAGGATATATGTCTTGTGGAGAATATGAGCAATAGTTGTATTCGCCCATCTCAATCGAGTTCACTCCTATAGTTCCTCTAGTTTCCTATCCATCCAAGCATGCAAAAGATCTCTTGGTGTCTTAATCAAGTCAACTAGTGTCTAGATCTCTCTAACAACACAAACTAAAGGGGCTCTATTAGGTTTCTAGATCTCTCTGCAACACCCAATACTCTAATCAAGAGGTCTAGACTAATATGCAATTCTCATTGGTCATACAAGCCAAATATCAAACACTTGGTATGCATAAAGTACTTATAGCTCAATTCTCATTTCATTGCTACTCATATAGGCTCATTCAATCCAATTAAACAACCCAAGCATTCATAAAAATCATTAATAAGAGAACTAATCCATCAAGATTACTAATTCATGCATAGGATTAACAAGAACTAAATTCACCATAGTATTCATGAAACCATGCAACAAGGATATTAGCCCATGGCTAATTAATAATGAAAATCAACAATTAACATTCTAATCATCATGATTATGAACTAAAACAAGAGAATTAAAGGAAAACTTACCATATGTAGAGAAATTGAATACATTCTACAAACCTCCAAGATGCTAACTCTTGATCCAAAGCTTGAAAACATAAACCGAATCGGTCACGCCCCAATTTTCATAAACAGCGGAAGTCTTACTTATAATTAATAATTTGGAAAATATCTTTTAGGACGTGAACTAACATGCTTGGAATAAAATTTTCTTTTCTTTTTAAAACCTTTGGGACTAAAATCAAAAATACCTTCATAAATTTAAACAATAAAATCCTAAACATAATATACATGCCTTCAATGTATATAATCTCATTGATCATGCAATTGCACATAAATCTTATTCATAGATCATAAATCAAAACTCACAATTTCACAAACCTTTAGAGATTTCATACTTTCAGCAAAATTTCAGCAGTGTGTCATCAACGAAATAAATCATTCTAAAATACTTAAACTACTGGGAAAATTCCATAAAAATTCATGTTGGTTACTGACTGCCTCTATTACTTATCGACGATTTTTACCGAATTTTATCCATAACTGACTTTTATCAAAAATTCGCGAGATTCGGAAATCTCAATAAACTGCCACATATTATTCAAAAAATCATAACTAATTGATTATAACTCCAAATCATGCGATTCAAGATGCATTGGAAAGATAATTAAAAACTGTAACCGAATATCAAATTTATTTTACGAAACACGTGAAGAAAAAAACCGTAAAATCCGTTAAAACTTACTGGAAGACAGAAACACATTAAATCATACACATGTAAAATACTAAAACTCGTATTAATAATTTCATAAAATTTCTAATAAAATATAAATCTAACATGCATCCAAATTCACCTTTCATGATTCATCAATTAAACCAAATAGGCATAATACTCATTGAAAACATATCTTGCAACTAATAAAAATCCATGTACCAAATTAAATCATAAACATGCAATCAAATTCTTCAAGAAAATCAAGAAGTATCATAATATTAAAATAAAATCTTTGCAAAACAATTAGACCAATAATTTGCAACTCAATCAAACCAACAAATGGCACTCAACTTGCCCAATAACTTTATATTTCTCATATCCCATCCACACGCCTCCACCGCTCACCATCACGCCCTTTACTCAACATAATCTGAAAAATATAATTTTGGTGAAAGGAGTGAGTAATGATAAAATAATCACTCAGTGGGGACGTTCGTTCGAAATCTAAATATAATGGACATGCATACATGAATACATACCAAATTAAAACATATTTGACACGTCTTTCTCGTATCCGTGAAACGTAGTTGATACGTCTTTCTCGTATCCGTTAAACATAGTTTGATACGTCTTTCTCGTATCCGTGAAACATAGTTGATACGTCTTTCTCGTATCCATGAAACATAGTTTGATACGTCTTTCCCGTATCCGTGAAACATAGTTGATATGTCTTTCTCGTATCCGTGAAACATAGTTTGATACGTCTTTCTCGTATCCGTGGTTGATACTCCCGAAGAGCATCCGTGGAATTTGACACCACAAGGACATCCATGATTTTTAGCATATAAACATATAAACACATCGACAAAACATTTAAAGATCGAACTATAAAATACCACTTTTTCACCGTGAATCCCCACCTTTGATTTCTTTGAAAAAGAGATGATGTGTGTACTTCCGACCTTGCTAAAACCTTGCGTTGAAACCTCTACTCTTCTTCCTCAAATATTTCTCTCGAAACTTACTCTCTCTTTCTCTCTCTAATTCTTGAAATAATATCTCTTATAGGGTTTGTATGGCTGACCGAAAACAATGAATGAAATAAGGGGGTCCTTGATCTTCTATTTATAAGGATGAAAAGATATAGGGCTTGAATGAAATCTTGGTGAATATATGATGATTATGGACGAAATTATGACTTGGTAAAGTATCTTGGCAGAAAATATGGCTTAGATATGGTATCTTGGCCGAAATTGAAGATGTGAAAAATATATCATAACATATCTCGGAACATTCTTGGGAAATCTTGTCATATCTTGGTAATCTTTCTAATATCTCCAATATAATAAATCTAACAACCTCAAGACTTCATAATATTTAATTCCTAAAGCCTAAATTCGAAAATACTCATAGAATAATATTGTATCTCTCTTAATAAAATAATAAGGACTCTACCTAACTCTAAATCTTGATCTCCCAAAAATACCCTCATCCTTCTAACAACTTTCGAATTTCCTCTCTCCTAAAAGTATTCCTTCTCTAAATTTAATCCTCATAATAATATCTAATCCCAAATATAATAAGTCCTCAATTATTTCTTTACCCTTAATGAAAATAATATTCTTAAAGGACTAAAACTCTTAATAAAAATAAATCCTAAGATTCGAAATTAAGGGTACTACTTCTAAATCCCAAAAGTATCACAACTTAAGTTTCTAAAGTCTTCTAATACTAAAAGAATCATAAAGTAATACTAATCAAAAGATAAATACTAAGGCATAAAACTTAAAGGACTAAACTAAGAACCTACATAAGACATGCCTAAAAGCATTACCTGCCAACGTCTCCGAAGGAGATTAATCCTCAAATAAATTAATAAATCTATATATCTAAATTAAGTTCTAAATCCCATAACTTATTAAAGGGGTCCAGAAATAATCCTAATATGCCCAAACTAAGATTTAAAATCTTAATTAAACTTAACTTAAACATTCACTTCCTTAATTAATACACCACATTGGCCGATTGCTTCAACTCCATGGATGACTCAGTCCTCTATCAAATGCCACATCATCAACTTGCTCTCCAACTAAATATATTCTAGATACTTATAATATTACTCTTGTCCATAAATAATACTCCTAACTTTTGCAAGTAACATTTAACACCTAGCAATAAAATCTTAACTTAACTCTTTACATATCCGACAAATATAGACTAGCTTTGCAACATGCACCTTTATCCCTTGAGAGTAATACCTTAAAGTCCTAACATTATTCCTTCGCTTAAAGTCCAAATAATTCCGATAATAATCTCTTGATATTTATTTTCAAGAAAATCTAAACCTTGGATATTTTCTTGTTCAATAACCCTTCATATAAAATCTAATCGAGATCCCTTAAAGATTTATTCCTAATTTCTTGATCCAAATCTTTAATCACATATCCTTGTCAAGATCCCATATAAATTCATTCTTATCTCTAAATAAAAAACTCACTAAATTACTTCTATACCCTTAATAAATTGGTACTTAATAAATCCTAATTTTCTCAATCCAATTTGAATTATAACACTTAATAATCAATCAACTTAAATCTTCTTAATCCTTAAATTAAATACTTAATTGGATCATATCTTAATTTGGCTCTCTAACTTTTAATTCACATACTAAAGCCCTAAATTTTCAAGAACTTAATCTTAATTCCCAATTACTCAAATCAACTTTACTAACTTAATCATCAGAAAAATTAATACTTAAGGCTCGTGAAAAACTTAAAGAACTAAAGCACAATATTTAATCCTAAGCGCAACTTAACTTTAAAACCTCATGTGACGACTTATAAACTATAACTTGAATCATTTTATGCTGGGCGTGACAAACCACCCACCTTAAAATAATTTCGTCCTCAAAATTGCATATGTGCTTCCTACGATACTTAAACCACTATACTTTCGCTGCGCACTCTGATAAAACCACAAAGTCTTAATTTTCCTTTATCTTCGACTTGTCTAAACCTTACTCTACTTTTCCTCAAAACTTCTAAATATGTCTTAATAGGCATTCATACTTATCAAGAATCTTAAACATATCTTCCTAGGCCGTCGTTCAACACACATTTTTAAAACTTGCATAATACTTCTTTGAAATAAATTCTTAAAATAGAACTTTAAAATATACTTGTAAATCGCTTTTAAAACCTCTTAAGCATTTCTTCGTAAACTTTCATAAAACATTTTTTTTTTTAAAACTCCTCATAAAATCCTTCTTTTGAAAGCTTTCTCATAAAACCTTCTAATAAAAAATTTCATAAATTTTATACTTGCATAACATTTCTTGAAAAGAATTTTTTTAAAAGAATTTTCTTAAATCTCTTCTTACCACTCATGTGGCCTTTCATAACTTTCATAGAATATCTTTCATGACCTTGTCATGCCTCATGAATCATAAATCATGCCTTTGAAATCTTAAACTTGAACTTTTGAAAATCTTTACATACCTTAGGGCTCGGAGACGGCTGCGGCGGCGGTGATGGATGGAGATCTTTCTTTCATTAAACTTTTACATTATCCTTTTTCATAACTTTTTTTGAAATTATCTCATAAAACTTTGAATATAATCACATAGAGCACATGAAAATATTTTATTTTGACAAGTCTACAAGAACGTAGACCTGCTCTGATACCATACTGTCACACCCCAATTTTCATAAATAGCGGAAATCTTACTTATAATTAATAATTTGGAAAATATCTTTTAGGACGTGAACTAACATGCTTGGAATAAAATTTTCTTTTCTTTTAAAAACCTTTGGGACTAAAATCAAAAATACCTTCATAAATTTAAACAATAAAATCCTAAACATAATATACATGCCTTCAATTAATATAATCTCATTGATCATGCAATTGCACATAAATCTAATTCATAGATCATAAATCAAAAATCACAATTTCACAAACCTTTAGAGATTTCATACTTTCAGCATAATTTCAGCAGTGTGTTATCAACGAAATAAATCATTCTAAAATACTTAAACTACTGGGAAAATTCCATAAAAATTCATGTTGGTTAGTGACTGCCTCTATTACTCATCTATGATTTTTACCGAATTTTATCCGTAACTGACTTGTCACACCCAGCATAAATGGATTCAAGTTATAGTTTATAAGTCGTCATTGAGGTTTTAAAGTTAAGTTGCGCGTAGGATTAAATATTGTGCTTTAGTTCTTTAAGTTTTTCACGAGCCTTAAGTATTAATTTTCTGATGATTAAGTTAGTAAAGTTGATTTGAGTATTTGGGAATTAAGATTAAGTTCTTGATGATTTATTTTGGGCTTTAGTGTGTTAATTAAGAGTTAGAGAGCCAAATTAAGATATGATCCAATTAAGTATTTAATTTAAGGATTTAGAGGATTTAAGTTGATTGGTTATTAAGTGTTATAATTCAGATTGGATTGAGAAAATTAGGATTTATTAAGTACCAATTTAGTAAGGGTATTGGAGTAATTTAGTGAGTTTGTTATTTAAAGATAAGAATGAATTTATATGAGATCTTGATTGGGATATGTGATTAAAAATTTAGATCAAGAAATTACGAATGAATCTTTTGAGATTTAGATTAGATTATATGATAAGGTTTTTAATCAAGAAAATATCCAAGGTTTAGATTTTCTTGAAAATAAATATCAAGAGATTATTATCGAAAATATTTGGACTTTAAGCGAAGGAATAATGTTAGGACTTTAAGGTATTACTCTCAAGGGATAAAGGTGCATGTTACAAAGTTAGACTATATTTGTCAGATATGAGTTAAGTTAATATTTTATTGCTAGCTGTTAAATGTTACTTGCAAAAGTTTGGAGTATTATTTATGGACAAGAGTGATATTATAAGTATCTAGAATATATTTATTTGGAGAGATGATATTTTATATTTATTTATTGGATATTTTGAGGTTAAATCTCTGAAATTATTTGAGGAATATTTAGTGTATCTTTGGGAATAATTGTGAAGATTTAAGTTGAGATTTAATTTGTTGGATGATTAATTCAATTACTAAGTTAAGGTATTAATATTGGTGATTAATTAAGGATTTAGATTTGAATTTGGTTTTAATTGTGGGATTAATTTATTAAGTATAAGATTTATTTATTGAGGTAAGTAATATTGGCAAGAATAAGGATTAGCACTTTTATTAAGGAGAAGTAGCATTAGATTTCTCTAGAAGATATTTACTTGGAGGATAATTAAGCTGATACGGCAAGTTAAGGGTAGACTTAGTCCACTAGAAGAAGTAGTCGGTCACCTTGTGAAGAGTGCCGATTGTGCCTACATTTTTAGAGAGTTAGTTTTTAATCCTTTAAGTTCTTAAGCTTGAGTTTTATTTTCTTGCTTAGTATTAGTTGATCCGATTATTATTACTTTTGGACTTCTAGACTAGGACTTTAATATTTTAAGGAATAGGAGTATTATTTTGTGGTATAGTCCATTAAGATTTTTAGTCCTTTAAGTATTAATATTTTAAGGGAAAAATAGTAATTGAGGACTTATTATTTTTGGGATTAGATATTATTATGAGGATTAAATTTAGAGAAGGAATACTTTTAGGAGAGAGGAAACTCGAAAGTTGTTAGAAGGATGAGGGTATTTTTGGGAGATCAAGATTTAGAGTTAGTTAGAGTTCTTATTATTTTATTAAGAGAGATATTATGTTTTACTTATGTATATTTTCGAAAATTAGCATTAGGAATTAAAGATTATGAAGTCTTGAGGTTGTTAGATTATGATATTGGAGATATTAGAAAGATTACCAAGATTTCCCAAGAATGTTCCAAGATATGTTATGCCATATTTTTCACATCTTCATTTTTGGCCAAGATACCATATCTAAGCCATATTTCCGGCCAAGATACTTTACCAAGCCCAAAATTCGTCCATAATCATCATATATTCACCAAGATTTCATTCAAGCCCTATATCTTTTCATACTTATAAATAGAAGATCAAGAACCCCCTTATTTCAGTCATTGTTTTGAATCAGCCATACATACCCCATAAGAGAGATTATTTCGAGAAATAGAGAGAGTAAGTTTCGAGATAAATATTTGAGAAAGAAGAGTAGAGGTTTCAACGCAAGGTTTTAGCAAGGCCGAACGTACACACATCTCTTATTTTTAAAGAAATCAAAGGTGGGGATTTAAACGGTGAAACATGGTAATACGGTTCGATTTTTAAAAATTTAGTTTGATGTGTTTATGTGTTTATGTGCTAAAAGAATGGATACTCTTATGTAGTATCAACCAATGGGTGCTCTTAAGTAGTGCCAAAACAATGGATATCCTTATGTGGTATCAAAGAATGGATACTCTTATGTAGTATCAACCAATGGGTGCTCTTAAGTAGTACCAAAACAATGGATATCCTTATGTGGTATCAAAGAATGGATGCTCTTATGTAGTATCAAAAGAGATGCGCTTAAGTCGTATCAAGAATGTAAAAGTTGGTATGTTTTCATGTATGCATGTCCTTTATATTTAGATTTCGAACTAACGTCCCCACTGAGAGTTATTTATAATTTCTCACCCCTTTCACCAAACTATTTTTCAGATTATATTGTGTAAAGGGCGTGATGGCGAGCGGTGGAGGCGTGTGGATGGGATATGAAAAGTATAAAGTTATTGGACAAAGTTGAGTGCCATTTGTTGGTTTGATTGAGTTGCAAATTATTGTTCTAATTGTTTTGCAAAGATTTTATTTTAAGATTATGATACTTCTTGATTATCTTGAAGAGTTTGATTTGCATGTTCATGATTTAATTTGGTACATGGAATTTAATTAATTACAAGATATGTTTTCAATAAATATTATGTCTATTTGATTTATGAGTCATGAAAGGTGAATTAGGATGCATGTTAGATATATTTGATATTTTATGAAATTATTAAATATAAGTTTTAGTATTTTGCATGTGTAGGATTTGATGTGTTTCTGGCTTCCAGTAAGTTTTAAGGGATTTTAAGGTTTCGTGATTCAACATTTTCGTAAATTAAATTTGATATTCGGTTACAGTTTTTAATTAGCTTTCCAATGCATCTTGAATCGCATGATTTGGAGTTGTAACGAATTAGTTATGAATTTTTTAAAAGTATGTGGCAGTTTGTTGAGATTTCCGAATCTCGCGAATTTTTGTTAAAAGTCAGTTACGGATAAAATTTGGTAAAAATTATAGATGGATAATAGAGGTAGTCAGTAACCTATATGAATTTTTATGGAATTTTCCCAGAAAGTTAAGTATTTTAGATTGATTTATTTCGTTGATGACCCACTGCTGAAATTATGTTGAAATTATGAAATCTTTGAGTGTTTATGAAAATTGGGGCGTGACAGTATAACTCCAAAATTCGCGAGATTCGGAAATCTCAATAAACTGCCACATATTTTTTAAAAATTCATAACTAATTGATTATAACTCCAAATCATGTGATTCAAGATGCATTGGAAAGCTAATTAAAAACTGTAACCGAATATTAAATTTATTTTACGAAAATCGTGAAGAACAAAACCGTAAAATCCGTTAAAACTTACTGGAAGACAGAAACACATTAAATCCTACACATGTAAAATACTAAAACTCATATTAATAATTTCATAAAATTTCTAATAAAATATAAATCAAACATGCATCCAAATTCACCTTTCATGATTCATCAATTAAACCAAATAGGGATAATACTCATTTAAAACATATCTTACAACTAATAAAAATCCATGTACCAAATTTAAATCATAAACATGCAATCAAACTCTTCAAGAAAATCAAGAAGTATCATAATCTTAAAATAAAATCTTTGCAAAACAATTAGACCAATAATTTGCAACTCAATCAAACCAACAAATGGCACTCAACTTGCCCAATAACTTTATATTTCTCATATCCCAACCACATGCTTCCACCGCTTGCCATCACGCCCTTTACTCAACATAATCTGAAAAATATAATTTTGGTGAAAGGAGTGAGTAATGATAAAATAATCACTCAGTGGGGACGTTAGTTCGAAATCTAAATATAATGGACATGCATACATGAATACATACCAAATTAAAACATATTTGATATGTCTTTCTCGTATCCGTGAAACATAGTTGATACGTCTTTCTCGTATCCGTTAAACATAGTTTGATATGACTTTCTCGTATCCGTGAAACATAGTTGATACGTCTTTCTCGTATCCGTGAAACATAGTTTGATACGTCTTTCTCGTATCCGTGAAACATAGTTGATATGTCTTTCTCGTATCCGTGAAACATAATTTGATACGTCTTTCTCGTATCCGTGGTTGATACTCCCGAAGAGCATCCGTGGAATTTGACACCACAAGGGAATCCATGATTTTTAGCATATAAACATATAAACACATCAACATAACATTTAAAGATCGAACTATAAAATACCACTTTTTCACCGTGAATCCCCACCTTTGATATCTTTGAAAAAGAGATGATGTGTGTACGTCCGGCCTTGCTAAAACCTTACGTGGAAACCTCTACTCTTCTTCCTCAAATATTTCTCTCGAAACTTACTCTCTCTTTCTCTCTCTAATTATCGAAATAATATCTCTAATGGGGTATGTATGGCTGATCGAAAATAATGAATGAAATAAGGGGGTCCTTGATCTTCTATTTATAAGGATGAAAAGATATAGGGCTTGAATGAAATCTTGGTGAATATATGATGATTATGGATGAAATTATGGCTTGGTAAAGTATGTTGGCCGAAAATATGGCTTAGATATGGTATCTTGGCCGAAAATGAAGATGTGAAAAATAAGTCACCACATATCTCGGAACATTCTTGGGAAATCTTGTCACATCTTGGTAATCTTTCTAATATCTCCAATATAATAAATCTAACAACCTCAAGACTTCATAATATTTAATTCCTAAAGCCTAAATTCGAAAATCCTCATAGAATAATATTGTATCTCTCTTAATAAAATAACAAGGACTCTAACTAACTCTAAATCTTGATTTCCCAAAAATACCCTCATCCTTCTAACAATTTTCGAATTTCCTCTCTCCTAAAAGTATTCCTTCTCTAAATTTAATCCTCATAATAATATCTAATCCCAAAAATAATAAGTCCTCAATTACTACTTTACCCTTAATGAAAATAATATTCTTAAAGGACTAAAACTCTTAATAAAAATAAATCCTATGATTCGAAATTAAGGGTACTACTTTTAAATCCCAAAAGTATCACAACTTAAGTTCTAAAGTCTTCTAATACTAAAAGGATCATAAAGTAATACTAATCAAAAGATAAATACTAAGGCATAAAACTTAAAGGACAAAATTAAGAACCTACATAAGACATGCATAAAAGCATAACCTGCCAACGTCTCCGAAGGAGATTGATCCTCAAATAAATTAATAAATCTATATATCTAAATTAAGTTCTAAATCCCATAACTTATTAAAGGGGTCCAAAAATAATCCTAATATGCCCAAACTCAGATTTAAAATCTTAATTAAACTTAACTTAAACATTCACTTCCTTAATTAATACACCACATTGGCCGATTGCTTCAACTCCATGGATGACTAAGTCCTCTATCAAATGCCACATCATCAACTTGCTCTCCAAGTAAATATATTCTAGATACTTATAATATCACACTTGTCCATAAATAATACTCCTAACTTTTTCAAGTAACATTTCACACCTAGCAATAAAATCTTAACTTAACTCCTTACATATCCGATAAATATAGTCTAACTTTGCAACATGCACCTTTATCCCTTGAGAGTAATACCTTAAAGTCCTAACATTATTCCTTCGCTTAAAGTCCAAATAATTCCGATAATAATCTCTTGATATTTATTTTCAAGAAAATCTAAACCTTGGATATTTTCTTATTCTATAACCTTTCATATAAAATCTAATCGAAATCCCTTAAAGATTTATTCCTAATTTCTTGATCCAAATCTTTAATCACATATCCTAGTCAAGATCCCATATAAATTCATTCTTATCTCTAAATAAAAAACTCACTAAATTACTTCTATACCTTAATAAATTGGTACTTAATAAATCCTAATTTTCTCAATCCAATTTGAATTATAACACTTAATAACCAATCAACTTAAATCCTCTTAATCCTTAAATTAAATACTTAATTGGCTCATACTTAATTTGGCTCTCTAACTTTTAATTCACATACTAAAGCCCAAAATTTTCAAGAGCTTAATCTTAATTCTCAAATACTCAAATCAACTTTACTAACTTAATCATCAGAAAAATTAATACTTAAGACTCCTGAAAAACTTAAAGAACTAAAGCACAATATTTAATCCTACGCGCAACTTAACTTTAAAACCTCAAATGACGACTTATAAACTATAACTTGAATACATTTATGTTGGGCGTGACAGAATCATAGCTAATAATGAGACTAAGCTAATGGAACAAACGGATTAAAGATCCAATGGATGGATCAATAGTTATTGTAGAGAGAAGTTTGAGAAAATCTAATAACCCACTAAGTAACTACCTAATTCTCTCTCCAAACTAATCTAAGAACTTGGAATAATGAATATTATCATTTAAGAATTTGATCCTTGAGTATTTATAGTGCCCAAATGCTTGGTCCAATTTGCCCTTCATTAAACACGCGAAATGACGAAATTGCCCTTACAATGGTGAAAATCCGCAAAGCCGCTCGGACGTGGTTCAAGTGGTAAGGCTGAGCGGCTCTACTCTTGTGATCGAGCGGCCAGCTTATGGCTGTACAGGTGAAATCCACTCGGATGCCCTAAGGCCGCCGCTCGGTCGCTGAACTACAGGCGCTCGGTCGTAGTGTAATTGCAACGTCTGATTTTTGACTCTTTCATATTCGATCCCATGACTCATCCAAGCTTCCTAGGGTCTTTCATATTATTTAATGTAATAATTTGAATTTATTTCGAACATGCTCTGACTTTCATTAAATATGCATGGGCGGGAACAATTTTCGATAAAAATTCAAATCAGTACTCTTGAACTAAAAGGGCACTACTTTTCGTACATGCATATATGCCGATTTCAACTTTTAATCTCCACCTTTGAATCTCAAAAGTCTTTTAATCTAGAACGTTCTTAAAATTGAATTTTGGGTATAAAATGGAAGTTTGTTCACATTGCATATTTTACGCACTCATATCTTCTATTTCCATATCTCTCAGCAAGTTCATCTTCTTTGAAGCTATTTCAATGGTGACCTTAATCACTCTTTCTACTGAGTCTTCTAGGAAGAGATTCCACGAGGAGATTGCTTCTCTGGAGGAGAAGATCACCTATGAGTGGATTGCCAATTTCTCTCTCTGATCGCAGTTGTCGACGATCAAGATGGTGTATTGTGCGTCCAATAATTCAAAGATTCTGGATTTTGTCACGATGAGGCCACCAAAACTCTATCCACATCTGATTGCTGCCTTCTATATGAATTTGACGGAGGGCGCCGATCACGAGTGGGAATCTCAAATTCCACTCAGGAGGACTCGCCGGAATAAGACCGGTAAGAAGGTGATTGATCAGACTTACGAGACGTTCAAGCTCAGGGAGCTGATCTGACAAGTGTACAACCTCCCACACTCTACTCCTGAGAAGAAACTTCAGGATCCTTCACTCTACAAGCTGGGCAAGGAACAAAAATATCTGGATGTGTTCCTGATCACGCCCGCTTCCTTTGAAGCCTAACTGAACAAGAAGCTGCTGCAACCTACACAAGCTGTTGTTCGAGGTGGCAGTCCTGAGTGTAATGGGTTGCGTTGGAGAAAACAAACAGATCTCGCAGCTGAAGATCTGTATCATGTCAGCAATTGCGGATTTTGCTGAGCTGAACTGGGAGGAATTCTTCGTCTAGAAGATTATCACTTAAAGAAAGAAGGTCAAACGGAAAGGCGACAACATCTTCTTTTCCAAGTCTTTGCACTTCGGCACCAGACTTTCAGTTATGCTACAGACGCTGAACCTTGGTGATGTGGACACTGAGGAACTGATCGTTATTCCCTCAAAACTAATTCTCTTCAAGATTGAGGTGGAGGTGAATAAGAAGCTCAATCCTCCAGCGGTAAAGAGAAAGGGAAAGACGACCACCTCAGCACCTCAACCACTGGAGGAGAAGAAGGTTGAGAAGAGAAAGAAAATGACTAAGCCACCAATTCAGCGAAAGATAATGCTGAGGGATTAAACTGATGAGGAATCTGAGCAGGCTAGTTAGGAGGTGACCGTTGCTGAGCCTGCTGCTGAACCTGAACCTGAACCCGCCACTGAACTTGCTCAAGTTCAAGGTCTAACATAGGTTCCGAGTCAGACTATGGATGCACAGGAGCCAGAGTTGGCTCAGGAGGAAGAGCAACAAGCTGACGATGTTGCCCCAGAAGAAGCTGAGGAGGAACATGATTACCCGAATGATCATGTTCATCTTCACATTACCTTGCCAAGAACATATCCTGATACTTCGACTCACCAGATTCTCGATCTGGACTCTGAGGAAGAGGAAGAAAAATAGTTTGAGGGAGGAGATGAAGAAAATGAAGTGGTTGCTCAGGAAGAGCAGGTCGGTGAGGGGGAACAAACCACTGATCAGGAGCATCAGGCTCAGGAATTGCAAATTGTTCTGAGTGCTCAGGAGGAGCGACCGACTGAGGAGATACCAGATGCTCAGCAGGAGGAGGGTGGTAAGGAAGATGGGGAGGAGGATGAAGATGAGGATGACAGAATTCCTTTTCTAGCGGGCCTGATGCAATTTTAACTGGATGCCAGTTCTCACGCCATTCGATTTATGCAAAGACATCTTCCAGAACTGACTGGGAGATACATGGAGGAGGTTGTCCAACTAAGGAGTTTCGTCTACGTTAGAAAAGTGACGTACCCTGAGCTGACTGCCTTACTGGAAAGAAAAGGGCTAGAGACCCTTCAAAATTAGGAACAAGAGATGTACGATGCCTTTGACATCACAAGTTTTACCCAAGTCCTCAAGACTGAGGACTTCGTTAGGGTGGCCCGTCAGCATAGGCCTTAGGCTGTTCCGTCCCAGGAAATTGTTCCTACTGCCACCGATGGTGCGACCTTGGGAGAAGGTGCACTGGCCAATGAAGTAACTCTCAGTGCCGGAGTTACTGAAGGTTTAGGAGAGGCTCCAACTGATCAGACCCCCAAATCCAAATCCCAGAATAGGAAGATCAAATCCACCTCTCAGGCCATCTCTCTAGTGGCCTAGAGAATCCTAAAGAAGATCGAGCTTCAGCGGGCGAGGAAAAAGAAACTGAAATCTGCCTTTGCCAAGTCCAGGAAAGAGACTGATGAAAGATTCCTGGCCGTTGACACTCAACATACAACCGAGCTTACCACCCTCTCAGCACGTGTTGAGAAACTGATCACTGAGGCGTTGAGTGGTCAAGATGAGCACTTCAAAGCGTTAGTTACTGAAGGGTTGATTGGGCATGAGGATCGGTCAATGAACTGACCTTGGACTTTGCAAAGGCTGAGGATGAGAAATTGATGGCCCGGATTCAGGAAGGTCAAAAGAGCGAGGAAGCTGTGTGGAGGCAGTGTGTCGATGACCTGCAAACCGAATGCAATAATCAAAAGTAGGGTCTGCTCTCCATACAGAAGGAATTCTCCAACTTCTGGCCTGAAATCCTGAGCAGGGCAGAATCAGTGGATCAGGTGGTGAAGAGTAAGAAGGTCATGGTTAATCAGGTTGCATCTTAGGGGATACTGATAAGTGACATCAGTTAGCAGTTGGCTGAGGATGACGCCCCTGATGATGCCAAAAAGGGGAAAGGAAAGAGAAATCCTAAGTTCGACGCCAAGAAGAAGAGGAAGGTAACTGAGACTTCTACTGAACCTGAGCCGCACTCAGAAGATGTAGAAATAGGCTACCCTTCCGAAGATGTTTGAAGAACTTGAGAAAGGACTTTATCCTGGTGATCCCATCATCGAGGAGAGGAATAAGGTGAAGCAGCTGACGCTTCAGACTGCACTTCAGGTCAGGAGTCAGGTCACTGAGCTTGAGAAACTGAAGGGCCACATCGAGGTGCTGAAGGAGAAATCGACAAAGCCTAAGAAACCTGTTCCTAACTCGGAGAAGAAGAGAGTAGAGTCCTGAAGAAGAAAGCTGCACCTCAGGAGCTAGAACCACTCCCCCATGAATATGTAGAAAATTTTGTCCCTTCAGAACTGAATGAGAAATGGGTCCCTGTCAAGAAGGAGTTTGTAGAAGTCTATTACGTGCACTCAGAAGAAGAAGAAATAGGCTACCCTTCCGAAGATGTTTGAAGAACTTGAGAAAGGACTCTATCCTGGTGATCCCATCATCGAGGAGAGGAATAAGGGGATGCAGCTGACGCTTCAGCCTGCACTTCAGGTCAGGAGTCAGGCCACTGAGCTTGAGAAACTGAAGGGCCACATTGAGGTGCTGAAGGAGAAATTGACGATGCCTAAGAAACCTGCTCCTAATTCGGGGAAGAAGAGAGTAGTCCTGAAGAAGAAGGTTGCATCTCAGGAGGTAGAACCACTCCCCCATGAATATGTAGACAATTTTGTCCCTCCAGAACTGAATGAGAAATGGGTCCCTGTCAAGATGGAGTTTGTAGAAGTCTATTATGTGGTTGGATGGTAGCTCAATCATACGGAGGATAAGGAGACAATTTTCTACAATTGGATGGCAATGAAGTATCCCGATCTCTGGACTGAAATCACCCTATTTGCAGACAAGAGACATGTTCAAGTTAAGGCTCCTGAGAACTTAGCCTACTTTCCTCCGACTACTGGCATCAACTTCCACATCAACCGATAACAATTCAAGATGAAATTACTGAGGTAGCAAGGCACTCCAGTTCACTCTCAGATGCCAAGAAGTTTCATGCAGTGAAGTTGAAAGTTCTGAGGAAGTACTAAATTTCCTTAGAAAGATGGGAAGACGATGAGTAGGGTTCAGGAGTAGTTGTCAGGAATTTATCTTTGTAATAGTTTCAGGATCATTGTACTCACCAATTTATATCAATGAAACTATTTTATTTCTGAGACAACATCTCATTGACTCCTGATTTACTTTACTGACCCTTTCATGTTTCCATCTTATAGACTAAGTACCTCAAGTGTTGGAGGTTACTAAAATGAATGTACTAATCTATATCACTCTGATGTATAGATGGTTAGGATTTTTGTTAAGGGTTTTGGCATCATCAAAAAGGGGGAAATTGTTGGGATACAATCATAGTAGTTTTGATTCAGATCCCAAAACCCCTTGATGAATTTGCCTAAATATAGTTTTTCAGGATGATAAAATTCAGGATAGATAGGTTAGAATATATTTTTTGTTTACAGGTATTCAGTTCAGTGGGAACACACTGAAGATTGAAGATTGTTGGAGATGTCCAAAAGATCCGAAGTCAAGAAGGTATTCAATCCTGAAGGTTAGAGTTCGTCCTGAAGATGTCTGACCTAAAGCTGATCCTGGAGAACCTGAAGATTAGTCCTAAAGTCAATCCTGAAGGTTACCACTGATGATATCACTACTGAGTACTCTAAGCATGCTCATGTCAGGACTCACTCAGTGAAAGTGGACGTAACCTGAGTAATTTGGTTGAAGTGTCTTATTCGGATACCTCGTAAATCTTGAGGAAAAGGTTACTAATGCAATGGAGAGTTAACGTTTATGTTAACACCTGAGGACAAAAGGAATGTCAGCAGCTTCGGATAAGATAAACATTTGACCTGAGTAAAGTACAAGACACTCAGAGTTTTAAATGTACGATGAAGCATGAAGTCACATAATTGAACTAGTTGTTTGAATAACAGCCAATGAGGAGTCAAAACGTATGTACAGAGATAGAGCAGCATTTAATGCTCCTCAGACTTGTAGGCGGCGGACCAGAGAATGTCCCATTTAAGTATGGTGAAAAGTAAAATAAGTACAAGTCTGCCTGCACCTACCTAATACAGAGAGATTTGAAAAGATCTCCTCCAACAGATCTATTTCAAATCTCTTTATAAATACAGATGACCTTGCCCCCATTCAAGGTTACGGGAAATTTCCAAGCGATTGAAAATCTCCAGATTCCAAGTGCTCAAAGCATACTTAAAGCAACACTCTGCATTTAAATTTCACAAGTGTTGTAGTAGGAATTATTCTATATTTTTGTCTTAGAGTGATAATCCTTATATTTAGCATTGTTAAGATTGCAAGGATTATCACACCCTTAGTTGGAAACCAAAAGGCCAAACCCCTTCGTTTGTGAGTTGATTGGTGGGAAGGACTGGGACTTGCAAAATGCCCAGGGGTCGAATTCCTGATAGAGGAAGGATGCTACTCGTGTACTTGGCAAGTTAAAACACAAGTACCAATCCTCAGGATAGGATTGCTTCCTATTAAATCAGGTCTTGGACGTAGGAGTTGGTTATCTCCTAACCACATTAAAAACGCCCTTTAGTGCTGATTTATTTTATTGTTCTGGATCATAATTGTCTTCATATTAAACTGAGCATTCAACATCATTTTACAATATAGGAAAAATCAATTCTCCTGACACTCAATCAGTGCACTAGCCTTAACAACTATTTTCTAAGCAAAATGGAAAACCAGCTTTCAGGACATAAAAACGAGTAGAACTTAAGGGCTCACTTCCGCAGGTAACTCTAGCTTACTGAGATAGCTATCCAACCGACTAGCTTCATAAGCGGTCAGTAGGTGAGTTATCTCTACTGAGCTTCCGAGAGCACATTTCTTGAGACTCAATTTATTTGGTTCGTAACTGACTTGTCCATGCTGTCCCTAAGACTGTCAGTTCAGTGAGCACTCTCGGGATCTTCCTGACTGAGTTTCGAAAGAGCATTTTCCTGAGATTGGAAAATCTAACATCAGTGTATTCCCTCTTGTTTGCCAAAATCAAGATGTTAAGTACCTTCTTAGATTTTGATGTGTGCAAAACATGTATTCTAATTGAACTAAAACTAATACCTTGAATTAAGAAAATTGACTTAGGAAACTATAGTTGAAAGAAAAGTCTACAGCTGTGTATTTGATCACCCAACAGCCATGACATGACCCTACATCTGTAATGTTTCTCTACAGTCAGTTTCTATGTTTTACAGGACCCTACAACTACAAAGTTCAAGACTCTACAGCTGATTAGGGTCATTGTTGACAAGGCGAACAAACTCGATCGTCATTGGGATAATTGCGGAGGCTTAGTAGGTTGCCGGAGCTCGGTGAGGTGGAGAGTAGCTCGCCCGGACCCCGCAAGCCCGAGGTCAACTTACCAATCGGACAAAAGGGGAGAGCTCGCCCATAAAGGGGGAGCTCGCCCGTGAGTATAGAGGCCGAGCTAAGGCCCGTCCCTGCATAGTCCCCAGAAATGGCACAAGGCAATGGAGCTCACCGGGTAGCTCGCCAAGCCCGAGAACTGGACCGACGGGTGTATAGATAGGATATGCACATGTAATAGAATGGGGCTTTGTAGAGGTAGCATTGTGAGGGACCAAGACGAGGGTTACAGACCTTCGTCAACACCGGAAGCCAAATAGGCTCGTAAGGTGCCGCCTCACACTTGCACATCTATAAATAAGACCTCTCTTGTAACTATTAGAGTATCAATTCAATACAATCCAAACATTTATTTTTCTCTCTCTAAGCTCTCACTTTCCCTCTCTACATTCAACCCTCAAGAACAACTAAGAACATAAATCTTAGTTTATTGTTTGATAGGATTAATACGTTATAAAGGCCACATAAAAACACCGATTAGTAAATTCTATCAACAATTTGGAGCTAGAAGGAGGGTGATTCTTAGAAATTTGAAAAACAAAAAATTAGGGTTTCTTTGAAGATTTGAAGATTTGAAGGTGTTCTTGACAAAGTTCAAGAACATTTGAAGATACACATACATTTTCATTCCTTCGGACGAAAACCCAGATTTCCGGGCAAAAACACAGATTTTCAGGTCCATAAAATTTTGTCCAAAAAAGTTTTCAAACCCACGCGTGTACACGGATAAACCGGATTTCAGATAATTCGTCGCACGCGAGGCTAAACGAAAACTTGGAGAAGTCCACCCAGGCTGGAAGACCACGACCTTGGCGGCCTACCTCAGCGACCTAGGCAACCTGCGGCGAGCTACCCCCTGCAAAACCCAAAAATGCCTAAGGAACAGACCTCGGTGAACACCCGGAGGAGGAAGGGCTCCGCCCAGGACCAAGCTGAGGGAGAAACCTCTCGCTAGGCTCCCCCGAAAAACACAGCTCCGCGACCTCCGCGAGTTGTAGTTACCCAGGAGGATTTGAACCCCGCCTTGAGGGACCTGGCCAGCAACCCCGATGAGCTCCAACGCACCATCGCAACCTTGCAGAGGTTGCAGCAGAGGTAGCTCAACAAGCTCGCCCTAGTACCTAGGCGAGCTCCAGCTACTGAGGTCCGGGAGCAAACCAGGCCGACCCAGGGCACCCAGACTCGGGGTCACTATAGCGACCTCCCATCTGAGCAGGAGGCGAGCTCCGCCTAAGCTCGACAACACCGGGAGCGTGCCGGGAAGGCCAAGGTGGTGGAGGAGCCAGCCACGCACGCTGGGCGGGCTTCGGCCTACACCGAAGCATCCGCCACGCACCAATCACTGAGGAGGGAGGTCCTCCAAGGCAGACTAGGGCAAAGGTGCGAAGAAGTTAAGCGGACAGTAGCCCCGGCCACATCCCAGAGGGGAGAGTCGGATCTACAGCCTCGTAGGTCCGCCCACGACCGACTAAGGAGACCCGCCACTGACAGACTGGGCCCACAGGGCGGACACCAGTTTCGACCCACCACGGAGGGGTCACCCCAGAGTGAGGCACCTCAGAGGTGTGCGTCCACGAGATGCACGACTTTCGAGCAACCTCCGCCGGAGGTGACCCGCGAAGATGAGCTGGCCATATTGAAAAGGGCCGTTGAGATGCTACAACAGCAAGTAACGACAAAGGCTGGCAGACCCGGTGCAACTACTCTCCCCACATCTCCATTGGCACCTGCCATACTTAGAGCACCGGTCCAAAAGAAGATCCAATTCCCGGTGATGTCTGCATACGAGGGCGAATCTGACCCGAAAGTCCACCTGGCCAAGTATGCAGACTTTATGATTTCGGTGGGTGCCACTGACTCTACCCAATGCCGGAACTTCCCGCTGACCCTAGGGGACCGAGCTCACCGCTGGTTCTCATCACTCGCCCTGGGGTCAATCCACTCATTTGGCCAACTCTCGCGGGAGTTCTTGGCCCACTTATCTGGGTTTGGATCCTACCTTACCCAGAAGCACTGCCTCGCCAACGTCCACCAAGGTGAGAACGAGACCGACCAGCAGTACCTGGAGAGGTTCGACAAAATATTGCTGGAAGGTGAACCGGTGAGCGAGGACACCAAAGTCGTCACAGTAATGGCCGGGCTCAGAAAGGGCACCAACCTCTGGAAGGAGATGCACCTCGCATGTCCGAACACTTACACCGAATTCCACCACAAGGCGGGGGTGTTCGTGGCTATGCAGGAGGCACTACTGAAAGAAGTTGGTGCCCCGGAGGAGAAAAATCCTACGGGAAGAAGTCCGGGGACACATACAAGGCTCCCCGGAACTTAAAAGCTTTTGGCGACGGGGACGAGTTCAAGGAGAAGCTTAACCAAATCCTTACCATCTCCGTCGACCACGTCTATACGGTGGTTAAGGACAAGGCTTTATTGGAAGAGCCGAGGAGAATTAGCCAAGATCTCACAAAGCTCAACCCCAACAAGTACTGCGCCTATCACCAATCCATTGGCCACTTCACCAGCGAATGTCGAGACCTCCTCAAACAACTGTGGAAATTTTACAAGGACGGGAAGCTGGCCGAGTTCATGAAGAAGGCCCCAGCTAATAGGCCTAGGTTCGAGAGGAGGGGAACCTCCGATGATGAAGAAGAGGATGCGGGCCAACGCGGACCTCAGAACAGGCGAATGGGACCTCCCCAACCTCAGCAAAACCTGGAGCCCACCCGAGAACTCCTAGTTCTCGAGGAGGAAATCGGAGCTGCCGGAGGTCTCCAGGACGGGGGATCCTCCATCTCCAACAGAAAGAGGAAGGCTGAAATCCGAGCTCTGAACCAGGTCCAGGAAGGCAACTCCGGCCCTAGGCCCATCGCACAGCTTACTGATGAGCTGACATCCTCCTCGGCGGACCTGGAGGGGGTACTGACGTCCCACAATGACTCATTGGTGATAACCGCCAACATCATGCACGTCCGAGTTCACAAGCTGCTTGTGGACACCGGCGCATTCACCAACATTCTCTTCAAATCCACCTTAGATGCCTTAGGTGATTTTGAGTCGTATTTAGAACCTAGCAATGCTAGGATAGTGGGGTACGGAGAAGCTGTAACCGTCCCCCTAGGTACTATTAGGTTGAGCGTTCAGCTTGTATCGGCCGAGGACCCAGAGCGGAGACTGACTAGGCTCATAGATTTCCTAGTTTTCGACCAGCAGTCCTCCTACAACGGGTTCCTTGGCCTCCCATTTTTCAATGGATTCAAAGCGGCGTGTTCAACCTACTACTATTGTGTAAAATTCCCAACTCTGAAAGGCACCAGTACCATTAAAGGTGACCAGAAAAAGGCTCTAGAGTGTTTACTCCAAATCAAAGATGGTCAGGTCAAAAAGGTGGTGACGCAGGTCCAGGTCCTTGAGGAAGATGTGCAAATCCCTGCAGATGAGCCAAACATCCTAGACGTCATCTCGGTAGAAACTGAAATGATGGAGGTAGGCGATCTGACGGAAATTGAATAAGTCTCTGGACCTGCTCGAGCCGTACAACCAGCGCCAATGGAGGGAATGGAACTGACCCAAAATAACCAAGTGTTGGGACCTGCGCAAGAGCAGCAACTGGCTCCCATGGAAGTGGCAGATGAAGCACAAGATGGGGAACCTGTGGGAGGTCAAGAACCAGTACCAATGGACATTGACCTAACTCCCCGAGTCTCGAAACCATCCCAAGTCGATGAACCACCTGAGATGATGACAGTCGAGGAACCCGTCAAAGCTGAAAACCAAGCTGATGATCTTGAGCCCCGCATAGGTCACGAACCTGCACGAATGTCACAAGAAGAGTGGGACGAGTTCATCAGCGACCTAAGGTGGAAGAATCAAAAGAGAAAGTCCACCCCCATGGAAGAGTTAACGGCACTCCCGGTGGACCCGGAAAGGGACTTAGAGCTTTTTATAGGTTCTGAGTTGTCGAGGATGGAGTTATTTCTGATGTCCAACTTGGACGTGTTCGCCTGGTCCCACGAAGACATGACGAGGATCCCATTGGAGCACGCTTGCCACTGACTTAACATAGATCCAACGAGGAGACCCGTACTCCAAAAATGAAGGAAATACGGACCAGACAAATATGCAGCTCTAACCGTCGAAGTTGGGAAACTGTTGGACAACAAGCTGATCAAGGAAGCCTTATGTCCGCAGTGGGTTACAAACCCCGTCCTGGTGAAGAAACTCAATGGGACGTGGAGGCTCTGCATCGACTTCACGGACCTGAACAAAGCATGTCCAAAGGACAACTTCCCACTGCCCCACATTGATCAGCTTGTAGATAGCACCGCAGCCCATGAGATGATGACGTTCATGGATGAGTTTGCGGGCTATCACCAAATAGCGTTGTACCCAGATGACCAGGAACATACAGTGTTCTACACCAACAAAAACATGTACTGCTGGGAAAGGATGTCGTTCGGACTCATCAATGCCAGAGCAACCTACCAAAGGTTGGTGAATAAAATGTTCGACCAACACATTGGCGAATCCATGGAGGTGTACGTGGATGACATAGTAGTCAAGAGTCTGAGAAAGGAGGATCACCTTGACCACCTAAAACAGACCTTCGACATACTGTGCCACTACAACATGAAGCTAAACCCCAAGAAAACCAGCTTCGGCGTACATTCAGGAAAGTTCCTGGGGCACCTGGTGAGCCAGCGAGGAATCAAGGTCAACCCCACGTTGTTCCAGTGCATAATCAGGATGGGCGTACCCGATTCCATGCAAAAAATCCAGAGGTTAACTGGGTGTATGGCAGCCTTAAACAGATTCATCTCCAGGTCCGGTGATCGAAACCGTCTGTTTTTTTAGGCAATCAAGGCAAACACACGAAGGTATAAAGAGGCTGCCAAAGCCAACAAGCTCCACCTCAAGAACCACTTCGTATGGACAAGCGAATGCCAACGAGCCTTTGAAGACATTAAGCATACCTGGCAGATACGCAGGTCCTATCGAAGCCAATACCTAGGGAGAAATTATACCTCTACCTTGCTGCGTCAGAGGTTGCCATTAGCTCCGTCCTGGTCCGAGAAGAGGCGAAAACACACCTACCAGTGTACTACGTAAGCCAAGTCTTGCACGAAGCTAAATTGTGGTATACCCCGACAGAGAAGCTAGCTTATGCACTGGTGATGAGTGTTAGAAAATTGAGGCCCTACTTCTTCGACCACCCGGTGGAGGTGTTGACAACATTCCCACTAAGGCAAATACTACAACGGCCGGACACCGCCTGATGTCTGCTGAAATGGTCACTAGAAGTTAGCCAATACGGAATAACCTACGCACCCCGAACAGCGATCAAGGGACAAGCGCTCACCGACTTTATCGTCGAGCTGACTTTCCCACAAGATCCGACGAGGGGGCGTATAGCTCCGTGGCACCTCTACGTGGACGGGTCATCAACCAGCACAGCAGCAGGCACCGGCGTGGTCCTAATCAGCCCAGATAGACAAGTCTTCACCTCCGCAATCTGGTTCGACTTCCGAGCGACCAACAACGAGGAGGAGTACGAAGCTTTGATAGCTGGACTTAGGCTGTCATTAGCTGTGGGGGCAACCAATCTTCAAGTTTTCAGAGATTCCCAGCTAATAATATCCTAAGTCCGGGGGGAGTATGAGGCAAAGGACCAGCAGATGATGACCTACCAGAAGATAGCCGCGCATCTGATCTCGATGTTTACGCAGGTTTACATCAATCAGATACCGCGGCCAGAAAACACGCAAGCAGATGCCCTAGCCCGACTAGCTACCAGTAACGGCGAAGCCAAATTCACGGAGGTTGTAATCACCAAGCTGAAGAACCCCTCGACGTCTGATTACAAAGTAAATCAGACCTCGGGTGGGGGGCAGGAAGGTGAGGATTGGCTCACTCCAATCCAAAAATACTTAAAAGACGTTACAACCCCCGAAGATTCCTGGGAAGCTAGTCGGATAGTAAAGCAAGCTGCCAGATATACGCTGCTGGATGGCCAACTCTACAAACGTGGATTCTCTCTACCCCTACTCAAATGCCTATCTAAGAAGCAAGGGTTTGAGGTGTTAGAAGAAATTCACGAAGGAATTTGTGGGAGTCACGCTGGGGGGCAAGCTTTGGCATACAAGATGATCAGACAGGGGTACTATTGGCCCACTCTTTGCAAGGATGCCATTAGCTTCGCACGGAAGTGCCGTAAGTGTTAACTCTTCGCACTTAACATCCACTCCCCGGCCAACCAAATGAAGTCTGTCTTCAGCCCGTGGCCTTTTGCAAAATGGGGAATTGACTTGATTGGCCCATTTCCACTTGGCAGAGGCGGTGTAAAGTTTGATGTTGTAGCAGTAGACTATTACACCAAGTGGGCTGAAGCCGAAGCACTTACAACGATAACACAAGAAAGGATGATCGGCTTCATCTGGAAGAACCTGATCTGCCGATTTGGACTCCTATAGTCGATCATCACGGATAATGGAAGGCAGTTTGACGGCCAAAAGTTGAGAGACTTCTGTAGTTCATGGAATATCAAGAAGCACTACTCGACGCCGTACCATCCATAGTCAAACGGCCAGGTCGAGGCGGTTAACAAAATTCTAAAACACATACTGAAGCTCCGCCTCGAAGATAAGAAAGGTAGCTGGGCAGACGAACTCCCGGAGGTCCTATGGTCTTACAGAACATCACACCGAGCCAGCACCGGAGAGACACCATTTGCCTTAGCCTTAGGAACTGAAGCAGTAGTGCCCGTCGAAGTCCAGAACAAGACTTGGAAGGTGGTAGGATTCGATGAAGAAAAGAATGACGAAGCCTTGGCAATAGAGAAAGATCTAATCGAAGAGACCAGAGCTTCATCAGAAATGAAGAACGCTACCTACAAGCGTAGAGCCGAAAAGTACTACAATTCCCAGGTCCGAGACCGAAGGTTCAAAGTTGGGGATCTAGTACTGAAAAAGAAATTGATGGCCCCACCGGGTGTATTCGGGTCAAATTGGGAGGGACCATTCCGGGTCACCACAGCCTGGCCAAATGGCACCTACGACCTCGAAGACGCAGAGGGCAACGCTTCATCATACACCTGGAGTGCGGTGCATCTAAAAAAGTTTTATCAATGGATCAGGATCTTGTAGTAGACTAGACGAAGGGTTTGCATCAGAAATATTGATGGCAACCAATGTAAATTACGCTGCTATAAGAAGTTGGAAAAATTTATCAAGTCAGAAAAGTTGCCAAGTCACGTGAGCTAGGCGAGCTCATACAGCTCCCCAGCTAGGCGAGCTCACACAGCTCGCCAACTAGGCGAGCTCCTACAGCTCGTCCATTGTTCGAAGGTGTTAACCCATTGTAGCTCGCCAAGCGTTAGAAGCTTCGTAATGCGCAAGGACCAAGGTCCCAAACGTTATAATCAAAATGCTCGAAGGCAAAGGCCAAAGTGCCCAAGGTCGCGAAGGTACCCTTCTGAAAGGGTCACCAAGCGCCTACTGCCATAAGTTAGAAAAATTCGCGAAAAAGACGATTGAAACGTCTAAGGCAAGGATCATGAAACCCAACTGCCCAACGTGAATTAAACAAAGTACAACTCGCTACCCTAAGTGGTTTAAGACGAGCAATTTGTGGCCCTAAGTGGTGTAAGACGAAGAATACGTACTATTAAGACAGAGGTACAATTCGTAGTCCAAAGTGACATAAAATGAACGATTCGCTTCTCAAAGTAGAGTAAGACGAAGAATTAAGTACCTGAAAAACATATAAACGAGCTAACCAAAAACTATAACGTAAGCGCGAAAACGTAAGTAAAGAGAGTTAGACAAAAAATGGATCGATTTCTATTCAGAGGATACTTAAGAAATTTTCAAGTTAAAAATACTTGAAAAATTCCTAAGTATACAAAATGGCGCTGGCCACAAAGGCCGACCAGCTGGCCATCTTTAAAGTACAAAAAGAAGCTCCTTCTGGGCGAGCTATACATAAGCCCGGCGAGCTCTGACTACTTGGATGAAAACAAAAACTACAAAAAGAACTCCTTCTAGGCGAGCTCGGCAGCCAGGCAAGCTAACTTTGCAAAAATGGAAGCTAATATAAAAAAGCAAGAAACTAATCTAAGATACTGGAGCAGTGGGGGCAGCAGAGGCGTCAGAGGGGTTTGCGGCGACCTGGTCCGCCGGGAGGGTGAGCTCGGCCTCAGAGGTGATGTTGCCCGTGAGCCCGCTGGTGTCGAGCTCGCCAATGTTCAGCATGGCATCCCCGCAAGCATCCCGGAGCTGCTCCATGGTGGGCGGGGTCTGCTCCTCCTCATTGGCGACCTCTGTTTCGCCAACATTCAATTCCGGCACGGGCACAGTGTTTATGATCTTGAAACGTGCCGGAACAAAGTCGAGAGGCACCCCGAGCTCAGGGAGGTCGCTAATGTCAAGCTCCATCTCGTCAGGGAAGGGGACCCGGTCCAAGCAATCCTTGAAGTCCCTGACAATAGCTTTTAGCTCATCATCTATATGGGCCCGCGCCCACCAGATCGCTCGGATGGCCTCGACGTAGCACTGCACGAAGCCACGATCCGAGGCCTCGGCCCTCGCGGTAACTAAATCTGCCGAGGAGAACGCATTGTTACGGAGCTCGGTGACCTCGTTTACCTTGGCCGAGAGCTCATCCTTCAATTTTGAACACTCCTCGTCTGTACTCCTAACGAGGCCCAGCTGTAGTTCCAGGTCCCTTTTAGTCAACTCGTGTTCGCAGACCTCCCGGGCGAGCCTCTCGGCGAGCTCGTCTTCCCTGGCCTTGAGTTTTGCCTCGGCATCTTTCTCTTGCCCAGCGAGCTTCTTCTGGAGGTCGCCGAGCTGCTTCAGGGCGCTTTGCTCGGCGGCCAGGGACACAGCGATCTTCTCCTCGGTGAGCTTCGCCAGCTTCTTGGCCTTGTCGGAGGTCTCTGCCAGGGCGATCACCCTCCTGTTCTTCTCCTGGCGACCTGCCTCCAGCTCGGCCGCCTGCTCCAATACCTTTTGGTTTGCAAGCAGTAACCCACCTGCGTAATGGGCGGAGAGGAGGAGATTTTCATTGAGGTTTTGGCCGTTGATGGTCGCCACTTGAGGGGTGGATAAGGACCTCGGCAGCTTGCTCACCGTGTTCCGGACTAGGCCCGGAGGGAGGCTGCGCATCGAGGTCAACGACAGTAACCTCTCGTAGGCATGGAGGACCTCATGCCGGTTCGGGTAGGCAATGGGGGCATAGCTACGAGGTCAAAACAGTTGAAAGATAGAAAGGAAAGATAAAATATATAAAGAACTGAAATCAAAGCAACGAGCTACTTACTGAACTCGCTAGGGATCCCAGCCCAGGAGCGTGTCATCTTTAGCCTAAACCCCGATAGGAGACGGGGAATGTGGCGAGCTCCGTATAGGTGTGGCCGCCAACAGAGCGATTGACTGGGCAGATCCATCTTTTCCGGACCTCGCCGGAGCTCGCTCGGCCGGGTCTGAGTCCCCGTAATGCAGGCCGGTGTACTTGGTCCTCTTATGGCCCTGAGGATCCTCATCACCTACCCGAGACCCGTCCCATCGGTGAAGCCTTTTAGGCTGGTCTTGGCGACCTCACCCTCCACCATGGCCGGCTTGGGCGACCTCTACTGCCTTCGACTTCTGGGCAGCTTTGGATTGCCCTTTCTGGGCCCCCGATCCATCTGTCTCGCCCTTCTTCTGGGCGAGCTCCACCTTCTTGCTCGCGTCCAACGCGAGCAACGAGGGCGGGGCAAGTTTGTTCGGGTGGGGTGAACCCATTGCGAAGCGGTGAGCTACCTCTTGGTAGGAGTCCGGGATCTCGACAGTTGGGAAGGCGACCCTGCTGCCGTCTGTAAGAGAGAAAAGATTAAACAGTTAACGTCTCGGGCGAGCTACATCCCCCCGAATGGGCGAGCTGGGAAGAGTTGTAAACCTGGAAGCTCGGGACCTTGGATCGTGAGGTGGTGGGGCAAGGTGAGGAGCCCGGCGAGCCTCAGGCAGTGGTGCTGAGTCAGGTGGGCTATATCCTGATCTTTTTTACTCCTCAAGTAGCAGACGGCTTGCACCACGTCGAATTCGAGGGACGTCTCGGGTTTGAATGACTCGACTTGTGATGCTTCAAACCTGCAAAAGGGAAAGAATTAGATTAGTAAATATAATTCAACCCACACACACCAAGTAGGCGACCTACAGCTGGCCTCCCCGTATTCATCAGGGGTTGGGATCCGTTCTCCTTGCCCGGAATAGCTCGCCGAAGCTCGCCAGTCTCCGCCCACAAAGAAGAACAGCTGCTTCCAGTCGTGGACCTTGTTCGGGAGGATCCCCAAGAATTTCTCTCCAGGGCGAGCTCGTAGGTAGTAATACCCCTGGCCATTGTTCACTTGCCGGGTTACGGCAAGGAGTTCGTTGATCTCGGCGGTGGTCAGTCGATTCTCGTACCCTTCTAGCCCGAAAACCGCCAGCATCGCCAATAAATTGCTCCAGGCATTGGGGGCGAGCTAGGTGATGGCGAGGTTGTTGTCGAGCAGGAACCAGCCAATAATTGGGTGCATGGGCAAAGTTAGCCCGGCCTCGAGGGTGTGCACATTAATAGCCGTCAACCCTGCCGGAGGTGCGTCGGCTCGCTCATCCTTCCTCGGGGCATATAGGAAGACGTCAAGCGGGATCCGCTATTTTTCACAGTGATGAGGGAGCTGGTACTCGTGGATGACGCTGACGACCTCACTTGCCTTGTAATCGGATTTTTCCGCTGCATCCCAATATTCTCGCCCGGAGAGTTCAAAGCTCGCCCCATGTTGGGCGACGTACTCATCCCAATTGAAGGAATGAATAACCTCGTCGAAGACCTGGTGTTCGATCAATTGAGGCTCCGGGAAACCGATCGAATGGAACCATTCGATTGTGACCTCCTCCAGGTCGCCCCCTCCTCGTCTACGTCGGCGACCTCCTCGCCAACCTCGGCGGCCTCCTCGCCGACCTCGGTGGGCCCTTCATTACCGCTGGCAACCCTTTCCTCATGGGCGACCTCCTCGCCTTCCTCCCATACCTCACGAACAACGGCACTGGAGGCCCCCTCCTCCGAATCAGAGTGGACCTCTCCAAGCAGCTCGCCAGAGTCTGGGCGAGCTACCGAGGTTGCCTCGGAACTGGAGCCAATCATTATCGGGGTCGTTTGAGGGATAAGCTCTTCTTTTGTCATGGGGCGTTTTTCAGGATTGCGGTTCGAGTGAGCCTCACTTGGTGTTTAGGTCAACATAATCTCGGTAAATTTCAAAGTGTTGCGATACGGGGGTGATCCGAAAAATGCGAAGTCACCGGAAATGTCCAAAAATTTTTGAAAACTCGATAAATGGGAAAAGGCGAATGGAGAAATCTGCAATATGAAATAAGAAGGGGAAGAGAAATGGGCTTTCTACCTTGGGGAGTGCAGGAAACTTCGTCGGGAGCAAAGGTGCCATTCGCCGGAATATGCTTTGAAAATTCGGAAGTGGAAAAGTGAAGAATGGACACACCTTCGCCTATTTATAGACGTCGGGGCGAGGTCGAATATGCGAGGAATGCAGGGACCATTTTGCAAAAAATTTTAAAGATGGTCATGATGGGCGCGGGAAACGACGCCTAAAATGACATGCACGACGCCTGGAATCCCGCACCACGTCGGTCGAGTAACCTCCATAATGGAGCTCTCTCGCTAGCTCAGCACCTGCCCGAATGTAGTTCGCCTAGGTTCGAGCCTTCGTCCGTGGAGACAGGTCAGCTCGCCCACACATCGGGTAAACCATGATATACTCGAGCTGGGGGGCAAATGTTGACAAGACGAACTAACTCGATCGATATTGGGATAATTGCAAAGGCTTAGTAGGTCGCCGGAGCTCGGCGAGGTGGAGAGTAGCTCGCCCGGACCCCGCAAGCCCGAGGTCAATTTACCAATCGGACAAAAGAGGGGAGCTCGTAAGGGAGCTCGCCCATAAAGGGGAGCTCGCCCACGAGTATAGAGGCCGAGCTAAGGCCCGTCCCTGCACAGTCCCAAGAAATGGCACAAGGTAATGGAGCTCGCCGGGTAGCTCGCCAAGCCCGAGAACTCGACCGGCGGGTGTATAGATAGGATATGCACATGTAATAGAATGGGTCTTTGTAGAGGAAGCATTGTGAGGGACCAAGACGAGGGTTACAGACCTTCGTCAACACCGGAAGCCAAATAGGCTCGTAAGGTGCCGCCTCACACTTGCACATCTATAAATAAGACCTCTCTTGTAACTATTAGACGATCAATTCAATACAATCCAAACATTTATTTTTCTCTCTCTAAGCTCTCACTTTCCCTCTCTACATTCAACCCTCAAGAACAACTAAGAAAACAAATCTTAGTTTATTGTTTGATAGGATTAATACGTTAAAAAAGCCACATAAAAACACTGATTAGTAAATTCTATCAACAATCATAATTGCATCTTTTTACATCCATTTCTCTATGGTTTTGATGTGCTTATATTCATAGTTGACCCTAAAATTCTATACTTTGTGTATTTAACCCTTTTTTGCTATAAAGTTGTGTTTTGTAGTGAAAACGAGCAAAATCGGCAAAAGATGAGCAAGTTCGTAAAATTCCAGAATTTGCGAGTTGATCCAATGGAGGTAAATGATATACTAAGTTGAAGAGTTCGAAGAGAGGGTCGCTACGGAAAATCAATCGAGTCAATCGGAGCTCTAGAACTAAAGATATGAAGGAAACGAGGAAGTCAAGGATCGATCGAATGGGGCAAGCTTGGATCGTGTGACCACAGGCCAGGGATCGTATGACCACAAGCTCAGGTTCGTGCGGAAGGGCTCTGGTTCGTGCAAGGTGGATCCGCACACACACACGCACGATCTGGGATCGTGTGGCCACCTCCACGGGATCGTGCACAGCTCAGTTCTGCACAATTTTGAAGGGCTATTTCGTCTTCTCGCGTGTTTAATGAAGGGCACTTTGGACTAAACATTGTGGGCACTATAAATACCTCAAGGATCAGATTTCCAAAGGAAAATCCATCATTATTCCATTAGTTAGATCATTAGATTAGTTTAGAGAGAGGTTAGAGGTAGTTTCCAAGTTGGGTTAGTGTAGATTTCATACTTCTCTCTACAATTACTTTTGATCCATCCATTGGATCTTTAATCTGTTTATTCCATTAGAATAGTCTCGTTATTATCTTCGTTTCTACTGTTCGATTTATGTTTTTTAGCTTTGGATCAAGACTTAGCAAATTGGAGGTTTGTAGCTTGTCTTTCAATTCCTCTACTATTGGTAAGTTTTCATTCAATTCTTTCATTTTAGTTCTTAATTTATGATGTTTAGATTGTTAATTGTTGTTTTCCATTTCCGATTAGCCATGGGCTAATTCCTTGTTGCATGGTTGTATGAATACTATGGTGAATTTAGTATCTTGTTAATCCTATGCATGAATTAGTGATCTTGTTGAATTAATTCTATTTTTAATGACTTATATGAATGCTTGGGATGTTAAATTGGATTGTATGGCTTATATGTCTTAGCAATGAAATGAGAATTGAGCTATAAGAACTTTATGCATACCAAGTGTTTGATGTTTGGTTTGTATGACCAATGAGAATTGCATATTAGCCTAGATCTCTTAATTGGAGTGTTGGGAGTTGTAGAGAGATCTAGACACCTAATAGAGCCCTTAGCTTGTGTTATAGAGATCTAGACACTAGTTGGCTTGAGTAAGACACCAAGAGAACTTTTGCATGCTAGGATGGATAGGACACTAGAGGAACCAAAGTAGGATTACTTCCATGCACACACACCACTCATTTGCTCACTTCCTGGAGGTGATTGCTAGATTTACTTTGCTTTGTTAAATAGATAGAAATCATGATCCTTTTCTTGCTTTCCTAGCTATTAGCCTTTTGTAGACATTCAATACTTGCTTGATATCGCATCATTTTCCTGTGTTCGATAATTAACTTGGTTACCTTGCCACGACAACAACGACCACATACACTTGCGTGGAAATCATACACGATTTTGGCAAACAAGTTTTTGGCACCGTTGCCGGGGAAACAGTCTCTTTGTCAAGTTAGTTGATGTTTGTTTATATTTCTTTTCTTTATTTTGTTCCTTTGTTTGTTTTTTATTATTTTTTGTGAGTGTTGATATTTGATTATTTTTGTAGGAGTGAATTCAATTGAAGATAGACAATTACAACCATTTCTCGTATTCTCCACAAAATACATCCTCTCCTAATTCATACATTTATCAACTTTACCCCATTAAACCCCGCACAACCTTCGTAAACTCTCCATGTTAGAAGAGAGTATGAAATACATGATGATGATGTATGGTAACCAAACCCAAATTCCACCACCTCCATAAGAAGTTTCTTATCCTTCTAACTCATATACATCTCAACATTCCTATTCCTTGGAGGATCCACATTCTTACACTTTAACCTCTCATATACCTCTCCATCATAATGAAGCTCCTCAAAGTCATAATAATGATACTCTAGCATACATCCTCAATCAACTTGAAGAAATTCAAAGGGAGGATGAAAGGTGCTTTGAGGAGACAAATGTGAAGTTTGATAAAATTCTCAAATCTCAAGGGGATCAAATCAAGAGCTTAGACCTCCAATTGGGGCAATTGACCCAACAAGCCCATGAGATTTGCAAAATGTCATATCAAGATTCTTACTCTCATCATGATAATACGTGCTTCTACACTCCATATCTTCTTATGACCTTCCATCAAGAGGACACTTCATCAAGCTATGAGGAAGACATTTTAGCTCAAATTCTCAAACAATTGGAAGAAATGAGAAGTGAGAATGAAAGGTGCTTTGAGAGGACAAACAAGAAGTTTGATGAAATGTTCATCTCTCAAAGTCATCAAATCAAGGAATTGGAGTTCCAATTGGAACAATAGATTTGTAGTGTGATAATCGAGAAGTTAGAGATCTACTCGGAGCAATTGCGTACCCAAGCCAATGAGATGTGTAAGGAGGAAGATGGGAGTAATAATCAAGATGAAGGGGAAGTGGAAAGCATGGGGGAAGAAGGGAATGTGGAAAATGAAGATGATGATCATCATAAGGAGAAGAAAGCTCTCTCTATTCTAGATTGTCTCAATGCTAAAAAAATTATTAATCTTTCTAATGCATTTATTGATTATAAGATTACTATTATTGTTGATGATATGGGTTATAATTATCATCATGCTATGTTGATTAGGGATCAAGAAGAAGAGAGGGATGGACTAGAAGAAGAGCAAAGAGATGAAAGTGAAAAGGAAGAGGATAAAGAAGAAATTTATGAGAGTGAAGAGGATGACGAAGATGAGGATGAGCATGACGAATACAAGGACCTTTATGATTACTTTGATTTTGATAAGAAGATTCTCTACAAGGATGAGTTGAAGGAGATTAAAGAGTCTTGTGTTCGAAAAGCTTACTATATTAAGAGTTTCACTAACCCTCTTATTAATTCTTTTGATCATGATATTAATCCTCTCCATGTTGATAAGGAATATAATACTTCCTATGTTTGTATTGATAGGAATCAAGAACAAGAAGTGGAGGATAAGGAAGGAAAACATTCAAGAGGAGGAAAAGAGAAAGAACAAGAAGAGGAAGATGAATGTTCACTCATGGACATGAGCTTCATGGTAGAAAAACAACAAAATGAATTGGAAGAGGAACCTACAATTGAAATGAGCATTTCTCTACCCTTGGACTCTTCTATTTGTGATTTATTTGATAATGTTGTTTATTGTGAATTTGTCTTACCTCATGAATTGATCAATGATAAGATTGAATTGAAAATCCTCTTGAAATTTTTTGATAGTAAGAGATGGGGGTGGATTGGTATTTTAAGAAGAAAAGAGGAATTTTCATATGCTTATAGGTATAAAATGATAAGGAAAGTAGGGGTGTGGGGTAGAAATCCTACTTGTTTCCTTGATCATTATGCTTTGAAATTGATATATGATGGGGAAATTGATACATATCCTTGGCCATTTAGCTAACATTGGTGTCGTCCGGCTAGGGGACGTTAAATCCAAGCGCTAGATGGGAGGCAACCCATCCTTAAAATTTTCTTGCTTATTAGGTTTACTTTGTAGTTGAGATATCTTATTTGTTTTGATTTGCTTCACATGAGGTAGTGTGTTCTTTTACCTTAGTTGGGGCATGTGATTTACCCTAGTTTGGGGGTGTTGCCTCTTGTTATATATTGTGATTTCTTGGTTTAGTTGAGCTTATATATGCATTGTTTGTTCATTGATTCATTGCAAATCCTATTTTCATCACTCTTTGCAAAACTTTTAGGATCCTTGATCTGAAAAAGTTTGGGGAGGGGGTGTGTTCGTTCTTCAAATTGTAGATTTGCAATGAAATTTGTGAGCTCTAGATAGGTTTGATGAGGAGATTTCTCTTCCTACTCGGTCAAGAAGGAAATTTTCGAGTAAGTGGCAAGTTGCTCTCCTATTCTTAATCCCAACTCAAGGTATATCTTTACACTTATCTCTATATGTGCTTCCATTCTTAGGTTTAGTTTGCTTGATTGTAGATTGCTATTTTGAGTTTAAGTGTTGATTCTAGTTGTATTGTGCTTTGATTGAGTGCATTACATGATCTTTACTTCACTTTTGCCAAACTTTTTAGACCATTGGTCCAAAAAAGTTTGGGGGTGTCTTCGTTTCGTAAATCTCATTGCAATGCTATGTTTAGGATGATTCAAGTGCTTCTATGATGTTTTTAGATCATGTGCCTATTATGATGTCTTGTTTTGCTTGTTATGATTGCCATGATGTTGCTAGTTTAGAGTAGTGTGGCATGAGATATGTTTATGATTGTGTGGATGAGTTGATAGTCATGATTAGATGTAGTGGTTTATCATTTGATTCATGTCTTGTCTAATTTGCTATGGATTCTATGATTCTTGATACTTTGATAATTTGAGCATTTTGATATGATATGAGTCTTGATCAACTTTTACCCGTGAGTTTTGAGCCTATTATGCCCGTTTCAATCTTGAACGGATGGTATTCTTTGTTGTGAGTTACACACACATACATTATACTCTAGAACTTGGCTTTGGTCTTATTTGAGGCTACACTAGACATTGAGTTCACATGATATGATTTGAGGCATTTCTTTGATTTATATTGAGCTACTTTGCCTATGAACCAACCATTGATATTATGATCAATTGTTTACCATTTTGTGCCTATAGACCTTTCTTTGGCTAACCACACTTTAAGCTATTTTTCTTCCTTTTTGGAGCTCTCTTGTCCTTATGATTAGTAGAGTGAAAAGAAGGAAGGAAGATTGGTGATATGATGAAGAACTTGGTAACCAAGGAGGAAAGAAATTTTATGCATGGATTGATGTGAAAATAAGATTTAAAGGTAAGTGCTTGCAAAGCATAAAAAAAGTTAACTTTTTGCAAAATTATGGTCAAGTTTGACTTTAGTGTTGTGAGTATGATCACAATTAATAAAAGGGAGGAATGATCTTTGAAAGTGTGATTTTAGAAGATGCATGAAGAATGTGCACAATTGCATGAAGATTTGGATTATCATTTACATGATTCCTTCTATGCTTTACTAATCATACTTAGTCACTTTTATCCATATGTTCCTTCCCTACCAAAGAGCCAACACTACAACCTTGATAAAGTCCTCATTGATATGTGAATGATTTTCCATTTCAAGTGATGGAGAATGTAGACTTGAGCCAAGCTTATGGTAGTATGTGTATGCGGTGTGATGATTGAGAGACCCTATACACTTGAGGGTTGAGTTAAACATTTATCTTGTGAGGATCATGACTCAATGATTTGATATCTTGCTTATTGCTTCATTGTTTAAAGTTGATTAGATGAGATTGCATTCTAGACTTGCTAGATATTGAGTGATGAATCTATGGCATTTGATCTTGTACTTGATGCTTCATTGATACAATTATTCTCCTATCTTATCGCTTCGTTGCTCTAGACCGAGCAACAATCTAGTTTGGGGGTGTGATTAGGGTCATAATTGCATCTTTTTGCATCCATTTCTCTATGGTTTTGATGTGCTTATATTCATATTTGATGCTAAAATGCTATACTTTGTATATTTAACCCTTTTTAGCTAGAAAGTTGTGTTTTGTAGTGAAAACGAGCAAAATCGACAAAAGACGAGCAAGTTCGTAAAATTCCAGAATTTGTGAGTTGATCCCATAGAGGTAAATGATATACCATGTCAAAGAGTTCGAAGAAAGGGTCTCTTTTGAAAAAGAATCGAATCAATCGTAGCTATAGAACTCAAGATATGAAGGAAACGGGGAAGTTGAGGATCGATCGAATGGGGCAAGCTTGGATCGTGTGACCACAAGCCAGGGATTGTGTGACCACAAGCTCAGGTTCGTGCGGAAGGGCTCTGGTTCGTGCAAAGTGTATCCACACGCATGACCCGGGATCGTGTGGCCACCTCCACGGGGTGGTGCACAGCTCAGTTCTGCACAATTTTGAAGGGTTGTTTCATCTTTTCGCGCGTTTAATGAAGGGCACTTTGGACTAAACATTGTGGGAACTATAAATACCTCAAGGATCAAATTTCCGAAGGAAAATCCATCATTATTCCATTAGTTAGATCATTAGAATAGTTTGGAGAGAGGTTAGAGGTAGTTTCCAAGTTGGTTAGTGTAGATTTCATACTTCTCTCTACAATTACTTTTGATCCATCCATTGGATCTTTAATCCGTTTGTTCCATTAGATTAGTCTCGTTATTAGCTTTGTTTCTATAGTTCGATTTATGTTTTAAAGCTTTGGATCAAGACTTAGCAAATTGGAGGTTTATAGCTTGTCTTTCAATTCATCTACTATTGGTAAGTTTTCATTCAATTCTTTTATTTTAGTTCTTAATCATGATGTTTAGATTGTTAATTGTTGTTTTCAATTTCGGATTAGCCATGGGCTAATTCCTTGTTGCATGGTTGTATGAATACTATGGTGAATTTAGTATCTTGTTAATCCTATGCATGAATTAGTGATTTTGTTGAATTAGTTCTCTTATTAATGACTTGTATGAATGCTTGGGATGTTAAATTGGATTGTATGGCTTATATGTCTTAGCAATGAAATGAGAATTGAGCTATAAGAACTTTATGCGTACTAAGTGTTTGATGCTTGGCTTGTATGACCAATGAGAATTGCATATTAGCCTAGATCTCTTAATTGGAGTGTTGGGAGTTGTAGAGAGATCTAGACACCTAATAGAGCCCTTAACTTGTGTTGTAGAGAGATTTAGACACTAGTTGGCTTGACTAAGACACTAAGAGAACTTTTGCATGCTAGGATGGATAGGACACTAGAGGAACCATAGTAGGATTACTTCCATGCACACACACCACTCATTTGCTCACTTCCTTGAGGTGATAGCAAGATTTACTTTGCTTTGTTAAGTAGATAGAAATCATGATCCTTTTCTTGCTTTCTTAGCTATTAGCCTTTTGTTGATATTCAATCTTGCTTGATATCGCATCGTTTCCCTGTGTTCGATATTTAACTTGGTTAACTTGCCACGACAACAACGACCACGTACACTTGCGTGGAAATCATACACGATTTTTGCAAACAACAACTGATATATCCGTTTAAAGATTAAAGTACAAGTTCAAGACTTATTGAAGATTTCCAAAGGAAGACCCTTATGGTCACATTAGTGTAGCAATTTTGCACTCACTGAAGAGTACTTAAGAGGATGTTTTCTCAAAGTTTCTGGAGGTTAATGAAGATTAATTCAAGTCAACCAAAATTCTGAGAATGAAGACAAATAGTACACTCTATACTATTCTGTGTGGAGGATGAGGACCACTTCACACATGCCTATAGAGAGAGAGGAGCCTTATCCAGAATTCAAATTTGAATCTCTCAACGGATAAGTTACTCCCCTATAAATAGAATATGTTCTCAGAGGAAGGAACAACAACAACCTGCGCATACAAGCATTCAACCTGAGCAAGTCTACAACCAATTCTCATTGACATAAAAGCATTTCTACAAACACTAGGCATGCACAAAATTCAATCAAGAACTTCTAAGAATTAACTCCATTCTCGTGTGCTGCTAACCCACATAGGCTCTAGACATCCAATTGATTACACCAAGTATTCAAACAAATCATCAAATTAGAGAACTAATCCATCAATATCACTTAATCATGCATAGGATTAATAGAACACTAAACTACAACATAGTAATCATACACCAATGCAACAAGGGATTAGGCCATGGCTAAATTGTAAAACAAAACAACAATTAAGCTCAAGACAAACATGATTAACACTAATATGAAAGAAAATACAAGAATATTACCAATTGTTGGAGAAATTGAAAAGCAATCCATAGACCTTCTAATGCTAACTCTTGATCCAAAACTCAAAATATAAAATCGAACCGTACAAATGTAGGAAATTCAATGGGGAATCAAATACAAAAAAATGGATTAACAATCTAATGGATGGATTAAAAGTAATTGAAGATTGACGATAGAAAATTAACTTCTAATCTAATTGGTAACTACCTAATTCTCTCTCTAAACTAATCTAAGAAAATGGAATAATGAAAAGTCCCTCCAAAATCTGATCATTGGAGTATTTATATTGCACACAATGCTTAGACCAAATTGCCTTTCATTAAACGCGCGAAAAGACGATGTTGCCCTTAATTTTGTGGAAAAATGGACGGATAAGCGCTAGAGCAGCCTCTTGGAAGTGCATGAGCTGTGCTGGTCGCGCGGGTGCAGGCTCCTGGTCGCTTGAGCCTTAAGAGCGCAGACAAAATCAGATTGTGTGACCAACCTTCAACAGGCATGCGATCACTCTACTCTGGGCGCGCGATCAGGGCAAGTCCGTGACGTCCGACTTTTGACTTTTTCGTTTACGATTCGATGGCTCGTCCAATCTTCATAGGGTCTTCATTTGAGTATTTTAAACTTCCCCATCCGCTTGGATTACACCATCGCATCCCCTATAGTCGTGAATTCCTCATTTTTGCTTGATTTTACATATAGAACACACTTAACTTGCCAAAAAGGGGTCAATAGCACAAGTATAGTATATTAGGGCCAATTATGAACATAAACCAATCAATATCACATCAAAATGGATGCAAAATGATGCAATTACGACCCTAATCACCTTCATACACTGATTTAACTTGTTTCAAGACCAACATTACCTAAGTTAAAGTATCACTTTCACAGATTAATTAATGTACGATGAAGCATAAAGTCTCGTCAACCACTAGCTATTTGAAAAAGCAGCCAGAGGCATGAAGACATGTGTGTACGGAGCTGACTTTCGCATTTAATGTCCATAGTCTGCAGGCGGCGCCAGAAGACTTTCACCTAAGCAAGTATGGTGAAAAGTAAATGTATATTTCTAGGCTGCTACCTACCTAAAATAGGAAGATTTGTTTTGATCTCCTCCAACAAATCTATTACAAATCTTCACTATAAATACAGAAGGTCTTGCACCCAAACAAGGTTACGGGAAATTTTAAAGTCTAGATTAACCAAGATTCAAGCGCTCAAAGCATTCAAACATTCAACACTCTGCAAGTTAAATTCCCTAGTGTTGATAGGAATATTTTCTGTAATTAGCTTAGAGTGATAACACATCATTTGCATAGATTTGTCTGTAAGAGTTATCACACCTTAGTTGGAAAACTGAAAGCCAAACCTCTCAAGTTTGTGTTGGTGAAGTGGGAAGGACTGGGACTTGTAAAACCACCCAGGGTTGAATTCCTTAGAGAGGAAGGAGACTGCACGTGCACCTTAGCACGTATAAAAATTAGAACCAATCCTAAGAGTGGATTGCTTCTGTTAAATCATGTCATGGATGTAGGAGATTGAGTCTCTGAACCACGTAAAAAATTCTTGTGTGCTGATTTACTTGTTTTTCATTTATTAACTGTCATATCATTAGATTAGGAAATTATTCAGCATTATTTTGATACTCGTGAAGAATTAATATTCCTGATCCTGAATACTGAGCACATTCCCTTAACCACTTTTTCAGTAACTAAGCTAAAAATACTTTCAGTAAAAGACTTACAAAGAGTATAATGTACGGCTCACACTTCCGCATTTAAAAGCTTGTTTAGATAGCTATCCAACTGATCAGCTTCTCAGCAGTCAGCACTCAGTAGGTGTGTTATCTTTACTGAGCTCACTCTGAGCACATTTCAGGATTCAGTATATCTGGTTCCTGAGTCTTCCAGTCTTAAGGACTAAGTCTTAGTGAGCATTCTCAATTTATAGCTGACTGAATCTTAAGGAGTACTTTCCTAAAAAAGAAAAATTATTAGCAGTGTATTCCCCCCCCCCCCCAAAAAAAACAGTGATCCATACGCGGTTCGGGACCAACAGATAATATGTATTTATACAAAAAATAAATATATGTTTCTTAATTTATTTTTTATTTTTTCTATTGATTTTATGTTGATAATATGTTATTAATGTAATAATACCTTATATGTGTTATTATATCTCGACAGTCCCAGAATGTATACTACATGAACATATGTGTGTTACTGTAAGGCAAAATGTGTGTTACTACATCTTAAAAAATAAAACTTTTGTACTTTTAGAGGTAACTATAAGGATAATATGTATTTTTATAAGAATAAATATGTGTTTCTTAATTTCTTTTTCATTTTTATTGATTTTTATGTTGATAATATATTGTTAATATAATAATACCTTACATTTGTTATTATATCTCGACAGTCCCAAAATATATATTAAATGAACATATGTATGTTACTGTAAGGCAAAATATGTGTTACTACATCTTAAAAAATAACGATTTCTATAAAAATCAATAAATATTTATGAAAAATTAATATATTTTCTTATAGTACCATACATATTGCTCTTACATTGTATTAAAAATATTTGTTTCTACAAAAACAAATAAATATATGTAAAAAAACAACATGTGTTCTTACAGTAGCACACATTTGACCTTATAGTAACATAAATTTACTCTTAGTATCACCAACTGAGAGCGAAAATCCTAAAATTTGAAAATTGCCCAAATCCAACCTAACCCGATCAAGATCCGCTAATTTTGTTACTTTAACTCTGTTGACCCGCGAATTTTTGAAAATTTTCATTTTAGTAGCATATTTCATAAAAGATCCACTCATATATATATATGTGTATAGTTTTCGGAATATATTATTTATATATCACTATTTTTTTCTCTCCTATTTTGCTAAATATTCATCTGAGAACCAAATTTTGATAAGTGGGTCTCTTGCTTTAATTTTGGTGTATAACTTTATTTTTCAACACAAAAACAAAAGAAGTAGAGAATTGAATGACGAGTAAAAACGTGAATGCATAGAGAAAGTGACCAAATCCTGCATGCTCATAACATAAATAAGAATACATTAAGCTAAAGAAGAACGACAAATTAAAATACAATAATAATATAGATGTTTCTGAAATCTATCAGATAATCATGTCTATATTGTATTAATTGAACTAAGCGTTATTCTGTGTATACATATTGTCTCTTTGTCCATTTGGCAACATAATTATTCATATTGTAACAAAATTCTTTCTCTTGCATGCAATAGCACCTCTCGTCAGTAACTAATTTTGAAAATTTTCACGTCAGCTCATAATAATTTGAGATGAAAAAATTTTAAAAACAAAATTCAAAATATTTTAACATATATTTTGTTGGTCGTCTAAATAAAGTTAAGATTAAATTAGAGGTGGAGGAAGGACTGTTGTGATGAGGTGAATGGTGAAAAATTAACTAATGTCTAAGAATAGAATGTGGGACCCAAAAGAAGCGGTGTGCCTAGCGTTTAGGCGATCCCCTCCTCCTATATAATTACTCTTTATTTCTCATTCTTGTCACCCCCATGCAAATCTCTCTCTGCTGATCTGCCTGAATTTTCATTGGAGCTCGATCTCTTTCTCTCTCTGGGCTCGAAAGCTTCATTGCTTTGGAGAGAGAAAAAGAAACAACAGCTCTAATTAAGAAGATCTACCGCAGATTAAGAAGAAGAAAATGGGAGCCTGTACGTCAAAAGCCGTGCTCAAGAACGTCGACGATGCTCCCCTTCCAGAAGAGGAGAGAGAAGATGTCGTCGTCGTGGAAGAGGTCAACGAGGCAACCGTTGATGCTGATGCAGATTCCAAACGCCAATCTCTCGGCCTCTTGATCGACGAGGTACGTACAATTTATATATATATATATGTGACACAATTAATTCATATGATAAAATCTAATTAAATTAACTACATTTGTGACAAATATAATTTAAAAAATTTAAGATGCTATATATCTTCTAATTGTTGTTTGGGCCCTTAATTTTAATTTTTACCATTATTTAATATTAATTACATATAATATGAAAAATATCATCTGAATTAAATTAAATTCTATATAAAATTATTTTCACACTTTTGCACGTAGAATGAAGAGAAGGGTTCATCCGAATATGAAGCAGAGCAAGTAAAACAAGTAGTTGAACCCAAGGAATCAGCTGCCGAGGCTGCAGTAGTTGACGTAGTTCAAACGGAGGAAGCAAATAAAGATGTCGTCGAAACTTCTGACGACTCAGAAGTTGCACAAGTCGAAGCATCAGATGTGAAGGTGTCAGAAGAGGAGACCGAAGCATCAGAGGACTCTGGTGAAGCGGAAAAGGTAGAAGAAAAGACCGAGAAGGAGGTTGAGGTGGCGACGGAGGACACAAAAGCCGAGGAAGAGAAAAAAACCACGGATAACAAGAAACCATTGTTCAAATTGTGGTTTTGAAGATCTTGATTGTTTGAAGAGTTGATTCGATCATGCAAGGCGGCTTGAGTTGTGATGATGAGCTTTTTGAAATTAATTTCCTCCAAATTTTCTTTTTTATTTTTGCATTATATATATATATATATATATTACGATGTTCTTTTCAACTCTTTAGGATGATTAATGAATAACCACTGTTAGTTACTATAGTTTTAAACACGTTCATTTTGTTATCAAGTGTTGCAATAGATTTTTGCGAAATACAGTGAGTTGTGTTATTATATATGGAAAATTCTTTGTTAAAGAGGTGGAAATATGATGCACTAATATATTTAATTTATTTTATATTACATAAATATTTAATTAAACAGTTATGTACTTCCTTCATTCCAAATCAATTTGCACACTTTCAATTCTTTACTGTCCCATATCAATTTTCACTCTCTAAATAAAAAAATATTACTCACAATCTAATTCAGTTTTAAAATATACACATATTTTTTGAAAGGCGAGCAACATTACAAGATAACAGGCGAGCAAACCCCAATTAAGAAAATAATGACACGAGCAACATAGGGTTAAGGGCGAGTAGGAAAGGGTCAAGATGGCATCCGACGTGGTGAAGTCAAAGGTGTGGGACCGCTCCCAGGAGGGGCGCTTACAGGCAAAGGTAAAACTTCAATTATTAAAAGCTGCTCGCGCCCATCCATGTGAACCACAAAAGAGCGCGTACCTAGAGCTGCTCGCTCCCAATCCAATATTCGAGATAATAACCAGGCTTAAGTCAGGCTGCTCGCTCCAGTTGTCCAATGCGTAAAAGCTGCACACACCATTATATAAGCGACCAACGGGCGGATGCATCCCCATTGAGGGGGTGTTTAGTAATTTTAGGCTTAATAAGGGCATTTAAACCCCAAAAGTGATAAGTGTAAGGACACTGGTCACCTAATTAGGCCATATAATTAGCTTAATTAAGTGTCACCTCATCATATGCAAACCTATAAAATAGGCCATTTGTACTCTTAGAAAAGATTCCAACTTGGATCAATATAAATTAATTATTAAGAACTATCTCTCTTTATTTTCTATTTCTTTTTTACCACGTACTTTAGGTATATCATAAAAATAACCTCAAGATCGATTCCAGCAAATGTTTTTTGGATAATTATGATTAGCCACATAATTACTTTTCATTAGAATGATCAACCAATATTTTTGGCGCTAGAAGAAGAGCCCCGAACCTCCAATTCGTGAAAAAAGATTGAAAAACACCATTGAAGAAATTATTTCCATCAAGCAGAAATCTGGAAAATCTCAAGGGCCAATTCACACTAAAGGTAACACAAAAATCTTCGTCTTTAATTGCATGTGAGTAAAAGGTAACAAACATATACATGCACCGCTAGAAAAGTAGAAGGTTTTCGAGTAATATGGTTCTAAGACCTTTCTGGAAAATGAGAGAAATGAAGGGAAAGAATTCCAACTTGCCACATAGTTGCTGTCTTAGTCGGTGCTTAATCAAAATTGGATCGAGAGAAATTTACCCAAAACTGGAAAAACTTAAAAATTGGGACAAGACAATATGTCGTACGATGAACCACACACCACTTCTACTATCAAAAGGTGGCGAGGATGGAGAACAAGGAGGGACAACCATGGCGCTGGTCCCTCGCAACCCACACCCCTGCCATTGGCGCCAGCAGAACCTAGGATGGAGACCACCCTTGAGTCCATGTTGAAAACCCCACAAGACATAGAACAGGCAATGGCCATGTTGAGGGAGATACAAAGGCGACAAACTCAAGCTGCTCTCTAGCCGGTGATCCAAGGAGCCTCACAAAAATAAGGTGAGAAACCGATCGTTGTGACCTTTCTATTATAATATAAGAGAATAGAGAAAGGATAATAAGAATATTTTTTTTCAAACAATGCAAGAAATATTACTCGACAAACCAAATACAGATATTCCTAGGCCTTATCTAACCAAAAAAGGGTTATGTCATTTGAAACTATACAAAGATATTGTACTCGAATAATATTTTCAGACAAAAATTTCCCATCTTTCATCTTCAAGGGCCTTGCGATCATTATCATCTTTGGTGGCTTCATCTTCAAGTGCCTTACGATCATCTTCGGTTGCTTCCTCTTCAAGCACCAGTTCATGGTCTCTGTTCTTCTGAGTATTGAATAAATTGTTACCTTCCACATGCACTTCATCTGGAAGCAAGCTATTTTGTAACGACAATTTGGAAGAATCTAAAAGGAAGCTGGTCTGACTAGGAAAGAGTGATTCACTTAGAGGAAGATGCGGATCGAATTTCTCTTTTAACAACTTCACATCCTGACATATAGCAGCTATTTGCCCCTGCAATGCATCCACAGTAAGAAATTCCTACAAAATATATAGCATTTTCTTCTGCCAGTTGTTATTCGATTCTTGAACCACTTTTTCCATATGTAATTCCTAGTCAGCAAATAACTTACGTGCCGCATTCTCCTGCTTTGCAGATTTTATTTCATTCTCTGCGGCAGCTAATTGCACCTCTAGAGTTTGACGCATCTCATCAAGAACTGCGAGTGATTCATCTCTTTTATTGGAAAGAGAGTGCACAATTCCCTCAATTCAGTCGCTAGCTAGGATGGTCTTCTCACCATAAACATCCCCAGCATCCATGCTATTTCCCTTTTTTGCATAGTCCAACATCTGTTTGAGCTCTTGAACCTTATTCAGTATAACCATACCCCCACTTTCAGATTCAACTTTCACTTGTTCCGCAGCTCTCTCTTCATCCTCTACTTGCCACATCAAGCTGATAACACTAAATATAATATTTTCTTATTATTTCTTGCATTGACCTCAATGGTATTGTAAATAATGTTGGAAATTATATATATATTAATTATATATATAATCCACATATAATAAGTTTGTGGATAATATTTTAGGGGGTTAATGGGAAGCTATGGGAGTTATGTAATAACTCGCGTATTCCCATTTACAAGTTAGGCCCAATATTCCAAATGAAAAAAAAATGAAGTAATTCTATATGTCCTATAAGAAACTAAAGGAGAGAATTACAGACTATGGAAAATATGGAAATTGTGGAAATCCCCTAAGATTAACTCCCGTAACAAAACTCACAAAGATAATCTAACTAATTCTTTTTTCTAACGATATCAATTCGTGGATAATCATACACACACTATTCTGTGTATTGAATTCTGAGTACGGAACGACTGGAATCTGGGGAAGGAACTAAACGAGGATACACACGGGTTCATGATCATTTCTACTGCATTAAATTAACAGTTTAGTGACCCTGTTCGTGTTGATCACGGGTTAGGTGTGTTAGGATATTGTTGTTTAGATGTTTTGAAGATATAATAAACCACTTAGCATGTAATAGGACCAGCTGAACCTGTTAGTTAGTTGATGAATAGTCTAGGATTAGATAGGTACTTAGTAAGGGGTAACAGACCCTGCTGCCTAGAAGATCCAGAGTATTCATAGGAAAGAAGACCAGCTAAGACTTTGAAGACTTAGCAGATTTCAGAAGACAGAAGACCTGAGCAGCTGACATCAGACTTAGTCTGAAGATGAACTCAGTGAAGTTAAGTAGTAGTTGAAGTCAAGTACCAGTTGAAGTCCAGTATCAACTGAAGTCAAGACCAGCTGAAGAGCAAGTTGCAGACAAGACTTGGATCAGGATCAGACGAGAACCAAGACACTAGACGAGGTCCGAGACACCAGCAGAGGTACAATCTGATCAGAAGATGTCTTTTGAAGACTGGTGGAAGCAGATGAAGTCTTCTGACATCAACAGAGGTCAACATACAAAATTAGACTAGTATACCAACTGAGGCGACAGATCAGCTGCAGCAGTCTTATGCTCGACCCAGAAAACATGGAATCAATCAAGGGTTAACAGCAACGGCTAGAAGTCTTCTGGAATAGAAGGCCTATCAATCAAGGGGACAAACTTGATTGGTTGAGATTTGTGAAGATATTTTCGAAAAACATGAAGGGGATCAATCAATCTCGCTGATTTATTGCATCCTAATTTATAGGGATTTGATCACTTGTCTATTCCAACGGCTAGTTGATCCACCCCTATAAATAGGAGAACCAGTGAAGAATTTAAAACAAGATTATCACACGATTAACTTAGCTAAAACTCTGTCGAAATTGTCATGTGTACTCATAAACACATTCATTCACACTTATCAGTTAGAAGCTTTGTAGAAGCTTTGTAAGTCGATTGCTAGGCAAGCATTGACAATTGTAAGAGAGAGTTACTCTCAGTGAACGAGCGAGTGAGAAAGGAAATTAGTGAAGAGACCCACAAGTCAGTCTGGATTGTGGAGAGTGAAGTAGGACATTCAGGTCCAAATCACTATAAATTTGGTGTCTCTTGCATTTATTTTTCTGTTCATATGTGTGCACAACAACTCTAAAAGGTTTTCATACTCAAAATTGTTTCTGCACCTTAAAGTTCACTAGCGCACTGTTTTATAAAACCAGACGACCTTAAAGGTAGTCTGCTGATATTTTATAAAGGCCTAAAACGAAAAGTTTTGAAATTCATCAAGTCTATTCAACCCCCCCCCCCCCCTTCTGGACTTGATTTAAGAGTTTTTTTCACTAAAAGACCACAGCCTGAGAAAGCTTCTGGTGGTTACCAGGACAGATCCCTTGAAAACCGTTCTAGAAAATCCTTATGTGTATTTTTTTTCTCTAACCACATGCAGATATTGCTTCATATAAGAAAAGTGGATCCAAAACCAGGAAGCTGCCAGAATTCTCTATTGAAGACTTCGACTACTGGAAGTTCAGGATGGAGAACCATCTACGAGCCATCCATGATCGAATGCTAGATATCTTGGAGAAGGGTTCCATCAAATTCTACTGGGAGCCTATTAGTGATGGCAGAACAGTAGAAGAGGAAGTCATAGAATGGAGGAGAGAAGAAAAGAAAAAGAGCGAGTTATCTGATGCTGAGAGAAAGCTCTTCAACCTCGATCAGGTGGCTAGAACAAAAATTTCAGAGACTCTATCTAAGGAGTACATCGAGAAGATCAAGACGTGCAAAACCGCCAAGGAGATGTGGGAGAAAATCTCCTTGATATGTGAAGGCACTGATCAGAATAAGGAGAATAAGCTTCAAGCTATTCTCCACACTTTCGACACGTTCAAGATGAAGGCTGATGAAACTATAGATCAGCTGGACATGAGGCTGACTAATACCTTGAACAAGGCGAGTTCCTTAGGAAAGGAATATTCTGAAAGAGAGATCAACAACAAAATCCTTAGATCTCTCACACCAAGATGGAGGGTAAAGGTGATTGTGATCAAAGAGACTAAAAATCTTTCAGAAATCAATCACCACACCCTACTGTCTTATCTAAAAGCTCACGAATTTGACATTCAAGAAGACGACCAAGAAGATGAGACTCTATCATCCTCATCAGCTGCGAAGAATGTTGCATTCTCTGCCACAGCTGATAGTCAAGAGAAGTCCTCCACCCCAGAGGACATGAGCTTAAAAGAGCAGCTCGCTCTACAGACCAAGAAGTTTGACAAGATGTCAAACAATTTCCAAAAGTATCGATCACCTTGGAAGAAGAATTGGGGTGACTCTTCCAGAAGATACCAAAAAACATCTGATTCCAGGAGACCATTAGATGAAAAGGAAACCAAATACAAGTCTCCAGAAAGAAGGAGGGATCCAAGCCCTAAGAGAGGAGGTGATGGTGTCTACTATTTGTGCAACAAGTCAGGGTATCTCAGCTATGATTGTCCCCAGATGACACCAAGGGAGAGAGAGGAGAAGAGAATCAAGAGAGATCAGAGATTTGCAGATAAGAGAGCTTTGCTGGCAGAGGAGGAGAAGGAAGACATTAGCTCATCCTCATCCTCATCTGATTTTGAATCAGAGGAAGACATCTGCCTTATGGCTAAGGTAGAAGAGGTAAATTCTCCAACCCCCTATGTTAGCTCATCTTGCTCCTCTACCTATTCCATGGAGTCAGATCTACAGAAACTGTTGTCTGATCTCCAATCCTCCTTAAAAGTTTGTTCTAAACTAGAAGAGGAGAACTCTAAGGTGAAGGCTGAAGTTCAAAGCTTGAGACTAGAAAAGGAGAATACCAGACTACCAGTGATATCCTACGATTCACATGCTAACAAGTCAGCTGACTTGGCAACAAAATGTGAAGAACAGGAGAAACTGATTGAAAGGATACTCTCTGAGAATCTAGTCTTGAGCAATGACAACAAGAAGCTAACAGCTAAGTTTGATGAACTCTTCAAACAGAAAGAACTGTTAACCAAAAATTCACAGCAGTTTCAACTGAAAGTGGATAAGTTGACTAAGACAACTAATGCCATGTCTGATATAGCTGAATCCTCACAGACAGTGAATGACAAAAGGGGTCTTGGGTATCCCAAACCACAAAAGAAGAAGAAAAACAGCGAGCCCATTAGGGATTCTCTTAAGGGTAAAGGGACAGTTGAGCCTACATCTGAACCAGCAGAGCAAAAGAGCAGAGGGACAGACAAGGTTCCAGCTGGGCAGACGAGTACTAAAACTCAGAAGCCTGCTGGTAACCAAAATAAGTCCAAAGCTCAGAAGCCCCAAGATCAGAAGAGGCATCCTATTCATAGCTATGCTAAGAAGAAGAAGCCTCAGCAGAATCAGCAGAGGGGTGATAAGCCTGGGCAGTCTCAGCAGAGAAAGTCCAAGCGAAACAACCCTCAACCCTGGGTTACATTTAATGTAACCAAAACTGGTAAGCCTTCAAAGGCTAAAGTTTATGAGTCATTCAAAGGCTTAAGAAGAAATTACCTATACGAGCAGCCCACTTATAAGCATGCTATCATCTCACATCGCCCTAGGAAAAATTCTCTTAGGGAGATGATCTTTGTGGATAAATACGGAAGGAAGTTGAGATCACCTAATCCCCATAAGGATGATCTCTTCTTATGGATTGCTAAATTAGACTCTAACCAAACAGGACCCTAAGAAAAGGTACCTAAAGCCTGAATTTAATTTCAGGCAAGCTCTAGCCCAATTTAGATAGGAGAAGCCAAGAACCACGTCTGGTACATTGACAGCGGATGTTCAAAGCACATGACATTTGAGAAGCAACTCCTCCTGGATTTTGTCACGCTTGATGGGCCTAGAGTGGTGTTTGGTGATAATAATTTTGGAGTCACCAGAGGAGTTGGTACCCTGCTAATCAAAGGAACCAGAGTTGAAGAAGTCTACTATGTAGATGGGCTGATGCATAATCTTTTGTCAATATCCCAGTTCTGTGACAAGGGATACTCTGTAAGATTTTCTAAGAACTCTTGCCATGTGATTAATGATTTAAATGAGCAGGTGCTACTAACTGGCCTCAGAAGAGGAAACATGTATCTTGCAGATTTTGCAAGCTGTCCAGCTAACTCGTGTTTGGTTGAAAAAAGCTCATCTGAGATTAGCTGGCTCTGGCACAAGAGGTTGGGTCATCTTAATTTCAAGACCCTCAACAAGGTGGCAAGGAAGGGTCTGGTCAGAGGACTTCCAAATGAGGTGTTTGCATCTGAGCAGAAGTGTGATGTCTGTCAGAAGGGGAAGCAAACAAAGGCCTCATTCAAAGATGTGCAGAGTACTTCCACAACAAAGGCACTCCAATTGCTTCATATGGATTTGTTTAGACCAGTCTCACCTCTCAATTTCAGTGGAAGAATGTACACACTAGTGATTGTGGACGATTATACAAGATACACTTGGGTAGTTCCTGTTCAAGAAGAATGAGCTATGGTCAAGTTGTTGGAGCTGTTCAAGAGGATCCAGAATGAGCAGGACCTCAACATAGTCAGAATCAGAAGTGACAAAGGTACTGAGTTTCTTAACTCTGTTGTTTCTGACTATTGCAGTGAGAATGGTATTCAACATGAGATATCAGCTGCCAGAACACCTCAGCAGAATGGGTTAGCTGAGAGAAGGAATAGAACTCTCAAAGAGGCAGCAAGAACAATGTTAGCTGAATACAACACTCCCCAGAGATTTTGGGCAGAAGCCATCAACCCTGCCAGCTACATCCAGAATAGATGCTTTCCAGTCAAGAGACATGGAAAGACCCCCTATGAGATGTACAATGGTAAATTCACTAACCTTTCCTTTGTCCATATCTTTGGATGTAGGTGTTTCGTTCATGACAATAGAAAGACCAAGTTTAAAACTTTTGATGCTAAGGTTGCTGAGGAAATAATCTTAGGATATTCTGGCAGCAGCAAGGCCTATAGAGTTTTTAACAAGGTCTCTTTTTGTGTGGAGGAAACACCCTGTGTTGTATTTGATGAATCTTTCATGAATACAACAAGGAGAAGATAGCAGATGAGATGGATCAGATGAGTCTGAAAGATAAGCCAGATCTGATCAAGGTTGTAGTACCTAGGATCGAACCAGAATCAGATTCAGATGATGAGCCCAAATCAGCTGAGAAGCCTTCATCAGCACCAAATTAGGGTGAAAAGACTCCTGACACTAACCAAGGGGGAAGGTCGGAACGAACCCAAGAGGAGCAGACCATGTCACCTCACAGGGGAAAAAAGAAGATGTCTAACTTCCCAGCTGAGCAGATTTTAGGAGATCCAAGTTTAGGTGTCCAAACTATAAGGAAACTCAACTTGGCCTCCGAATTCAGCTGTTATGTGTCAATGATTGAGCCCAAGAATATCCAAGAGGCTCTTGAAGACCCAAACTGGATTGTAGCTATACAAGAGGAGATAAATTAGTTTGCAAGACAAGAAGTCTGGACTCTAGTGGAAAGGCCCAGACATCAGAAGGTCATAGGAACTAAGTAGGTCTTCAAGAACAAGATGGATGAAAGCGATGTTGTGGTAAGAAACAAGGCAAGGCAAGTTGCCCAGGGGTACTCACAGTCAGAGGGGATTGACTATGATGAGACCTTTGCTCCTGTGGCCAGACTAGAAGCCAGGGGTACTCACAGTCAGAGGTCAAAGGAAGACCTAATTCCCTACCACTTGTGAAACGATATAACATGGGCACTGCGAATGTTTGATATGTCACCTCTGACTAATGATCTCTCAGTTAGAGGTCAGAGGCCAATCATATTATTATCATCCAAACATCGTATATCCGATGTGGCCACTGATTTATGGTTCACTGGCCGGATCTTAGAGGATAAACGTCATTATCCCAGAAAGTACATCACGCTTGGTGCATGTAGCCACCTAAACCTCTATGGGAGAATCAGATAGTACACGGTTGCCACTAATCTGGCGCCACATGTCCACCCTAGGTGTACTATTTTAGTATATCCATGCTCCACTACCATTGTGTACCACTTCTTGTGGTCCCAGAACTGTGAAAAGACTTTCCTACCCTCTCTTGGTGAAAAGAAGGGTATAAATAGCACACTTCATCATTAATGGAGAAAAATTCACCCATATTTAGATATTTTCTCTATACCATTATTACTATTACATCCATGGCGGTCTGAGATACTGACTTGAGCATTGGAGAGTCGACACCGGAATCTTTTTCGGCACGACATTATTGCAGATTAACGAAGAAGGACTGGAGGAGGCAGAGTGCAGCGGATGGAACGAACCAGAGCTTAGAATGAAGCAGTTTTCATCTCATTTGGAGTAGAATCTCATGCATTTACCTTCCTCCTTCATGATTTAATGGTACGTCGATATGACATGCTCATATTGAATCTATCAAGCTTGTTCACTTTTTTAGTATTATGATTCAATTATTGTGATGGGTGTTTTTTTACCCGATCAGGTTCCTTGGCCTGTTCCTCAGGTTTTGGCCTTGGTTCCTTAGTCAGTTGCCCAACGGGTTTAGTGGGCTCAACATCCTTCCCTGAGCCGTTATCCTGATGAGCAATACATTTGCCTTTATCATCAGTTTGGGCAAGGACACACACCCTGTCGGAGTTGCTGCCTGAAGTACCTCCGTTTTGGTCCTGAGAGTTCTCCGGTTCGTAACTCAATCCTGTTTTAGCACCTTCAGTGCGCTGGGGAGATCATTGTTAACTTCTCAACCACTTGGGTTGATTGGTATAACTTCTCCAGCTGATAGTTCAGGTGCTCATTTTCTTTTCTCAAGGACTCAATTTCAGTGGTGTAGGGTAGCAGATAGCTATGACGAGTGAGCGTTTCAGCCTCACGCTCATTCTTGCGAGCTTTATGCTCAACATTGAGGCGATCGACTACCTCAGTAGTACACTCTTCCTGAAGTCTGATTTCCTCAATATCGTGAGTTATATTAAGGGTGACAACTAGAGCTCTTAGTCGTTCGACTTCACTTTGAACCCTTTCAAACTCATTATGAGTGTTTAGGAGTTGTTCATGAAGTCTCACCGACATCAGTGCATCATCAGTGTCTCTAACCTTGACAATCTCAACGAAACAAGTATTTTCATCACTCAATTCCGCTAGTACCTCCAGTGTTGAGTATGGGTCTCCTACAGCCTTGAGAAGTCGGCCATAAATTGCTCTAAAGAGAGCTGAAGGTCGAGATCTCTTGTTGAGTCTGAGCTAGGCTCAGTTGCGTAATCAGGAGAAGAGGCAAAAGAACATACTTCATCATTTACCATCAGACAGATGTCATCATACTCCTCGTCGGAGAAGAGATCAGAGGATCGGCGTCCTGGGGCATCTAAATCTGAGGATTCTTCAGCAAGCATCGCTCTCCGATCTGACACCCTCAGATCTCTCTTTGATCTCCAATCTTCTCTCTCCTGAGCACTAAGCTCCGGACAGTCATACTGATAATGTCCGGTCTTCTTGCAGTGATAACACATATCTGCATCACTAACACCCGATTTATCAGTATACTTCTTACCTTTAGGTTCCCTCCGGCTCCCTGAGCTTCTATCTTGTCTAGAGCTAGATCTTTTGGGATCCTGTTCATCTTTCCTTCAGAGCCTCTCTCTTCTCTCCGGCACTCAGGCTCTTCACGCTTCCTCCTAGAGTCTGAGGCCCTCATTTCTTCCCTCCTGGGGTTGGAATATCTCTTTTTGTCCCTGGAATCAGTATAAAACTTTTTATACTTGTCAAATCATGAGTTGTGATTTTCGAACCTCCAGGCCATCAGGCTATACTCCTCGGTAAGCTCTTCTCTACTCATCTCCTTCAGGGACCTAGATCCAGCCTCAGGCTCAGGAGTGCCTTTAAGAGCTAGACTATTTTCCTTCTTAAGAGTCTTCACCTCAATTGTATACTCACTGACCTCATTCTTCTTCTTCTTCCTCCTCTTATCGAGGTCGAACTCTAGAGCCTTCAGCTCAGAGAAAAGATGAGTAGTAGAGACACTCGTAAGATCTTGAGTGTTCTTCAGCATGATAACACCTATATCCCATCTTTCAGGGAGACAGCTCAGGATTTTAGAAGACACCTCCCTCTTGGGAACCTCCTTCCCAAGGGTTGCCAGCTCGTTCATAGCTTGATGAAACGAGACTCTATCTGGTCAATCGACCCTCCCTCTAGCATACTGAAGCTCTCAAACTTCCTGTTCGCCAAATCTCTCTTGTTCTCCTTGATCTTTTCAGATCCTTCACTCATCTCTGCCAGAGTATCCCAAATCTCTTTGGCAGTCTTCAGATGCATCAGCCTTACGGAATCCTTGTAAGGAACAGTGTGGAGTATAATGTTCTTAAACAATATTATCCAGTTCGATTTGCTTAATCTGGTCAGATGTAAGTGCGGACCTCTCCACAGGCTCATCTCCTGAACTTGATATGGGCCAGGTGGTTGATCGGTTGGTCATGAACTTGATAGGTCCTTCCCCGATCGCCATGTACATCTGATCATGAATGGAGTAGAGATGGGCAAGAACACTAAATCTCCAATAATCATAGTTAGTTACAGAGAACTCAAGAAGATTGCCTTCAAGGCGCTTAGAAGAGGATACCATGATATGCGGTTTTTAGAAACACAGATCTAGCTCATGTAGACCACAAAAAGTTTCACCTTTTGAAACTGTTGGTACTCAAAGTCAGTGACCTTTTGAACCACTGCTCTGATACCACTTATTGGTCCTGAAATGAGTATAATCAGTGTATGCGGGAGAAATACAATGATTCAGATTTTCTGAATTTCTCAAAAAATGCTCTTTCGAAACTCAGTCAGGAAGATCCTGAGGGCACTCACAGAACTGACAGTCTCAGGGACAATAGGGACAAGTCATTCAGGAACCAAATAAGCTGATCTCAAGAAACGTGCTCTCGGAAGCTCGGTAGAGATAAACCACCTACTGACCGCTCAGAAAACTAGTCAGTTGGATAGCTATCTCAGTAAGCTGGAGTTACGTGCGGAAGTGAGCCCTTAAGTTTCTACTCATTTTATGTCCTAAAAATTGTTTTCCGTATTGCTTAGAAAATAGTTATTAAGGCTGGTGCACTGATTAATGCTCAAGAGAATTAGTTTCTCCTGAAGTTGTAAAACTTATGCTGAGTGTTCAGTTTTATATGAATGACAAGTATGATCCTGAACAATAAAATAAATCAGTACTAAGGGGCATTTTTAACGTGGTTCGGAGAAAACCAACTACTACGTCCACGGCCTGATTTAACAGGAAGCAATCCTCTCCACTAAGGATTGGTGCTTGTTTTTAACGTACCAAGGTGCATGAATAGCCTCCTTCCTCTCTAAGGAACTCGACCCCTGGGCATTTTACAAATCTCAGTCCTTCCCACCAACCTTCTCACAAACTGAGGGGTTTGACTTTCTGGTTTCCAACTAAGGGTGATAGTCATTGTAATCTAAAAAATACTAAGGATAAGGACTATCAATCTAAGAAAATACAGAATTTAGAATCCTACTACAACACTAGGAAAATTTAATTGCAGAGTGTTGTTTGTGGTTTGCTTTGAGCACTTGGATTCTGGAGATTCTCAATCGCTTGGAAATTTCTCGTTAGCCTTGAATGGGTGCAAGAGAATCTGTATTGTACTTAATTTGACCTTTGCCATACTTAGTATGGAAATTCTCTGATCAGCGGCCAGTGTCAGAGAACATTATATGCAGCGCAGACTCCGTACATACGTGTCATCTCCTCATTGGCTGGTTTTTCAAACGGCTAGTTCTTGATGCGACTTCATATAATGAAGGTGTTAAAAATTTTGTGGCATAATAGTTGTGAAATAGGAAATGCAAGTGAAAGTATACACACAAACCACACAGTTTGAACACTAACAGCGACTTCTTTACAAAATCCAAACTTTAAATTGTATGAATTTTTTAATGTTCTTTATATGATTAGAAACTATATCTAGTTAGCTTTCAATTTTCACTATTTTGAGCATTTTTTTATTTCTCGTTAATAAGTTATGAATTTTCAAAGAAAGTGTGATAAAATACCCTTTATTTCATGTTTATGGAATTCTCTGTATTTATCGGTTCACAAAAGAATTTTATATAAATTGTGATGAAATATAATTAAGTCAAGTACCTTTAATATTTATTTCATGATTTTTATAGGTGCATAAACACTTTTACCAAAATTAATTTGAAGGTTGAGCACTTTCTAAAATTTCTGAAACAAAATGCCATGTTTTGAAGATAAGCCTAGAACTCATATTTTCCTGAATCAAATGATATGAAATTAATTTTATATATAAATTATACTTTGTGAGGTAGTCACTGTAAACATTTTATAATTTTTGGATGTGTTTTAGTATTTTTAAAGAATTGTTAAAGATGGTCTAAGTGTAGACCAAGCATGCAAATTGCTCCAGATTCGAAGTTCTTTGAATTTCTAGGAAAAATCAACTCGAGTAAAACTTTTTAAAAATATACAATTAAATAAAAGGTGAACTTATGAATCTTCATGATTTATTTCAAAAAAATTTCACTTGTCTAAATATATTTACAAAATTTATTTTGTCAAGGTCGCATTGCTGAAATTTTGTGGAAACCTAAGAAAAGTTACTGTCCTCTTTCCAGAAAAGATCCAAAATTTGAATTTTCACTTACGAAATAAGTTTCCACTAATTTTGAGTGTTATACACCTCATTATGATCCTACTAGAAAAATTTCGTGATTTTTGGTTGTATCAATATGTGTTTAGAGAATACTTAAGAATAGAAGAAACATTTCATTTCAAATTGATTCTTGCTATAAAATAGATCATATTTGATGAGCATGATAAGATAATAACTTAGAGTTCTAAAATGCTAAGTAAGAAATTTTGTTTAAGTGATTTTCATGGTTTTGAACTCATTATTTTAATTTTAGGATAACATGTTTATCATTTAAAGATTTAGGACAATAGGTATTGCAAGTTTAAACCCTTAGCACAATGAATGCTATATGTTCTTTTTATTTAAAGTTTAGGATATTAAAATACTACATGTTCTTAAATTTATAAATTTAAGATGCTATATATGTGCTACATATTCTTCTAGTTAGGGCATTATATTTTCTTGCAAAGTTTAGAACATCATGTTTTCTTGCTAAGTTTAGAACATCATGTTTTCTTGCTATGCCTAGGACATCATGTTTTTTGACTAAGTTTAGAACATCATGTTTTCTTGCTATGTCTAGGACATCATGTTTTATGGCTAAGTTTAGGATGACATATTCTCTTGTTTGAATTTAGGAGTATATATTTTCTTGAGTGATATGAATAAAAAGAATAAGACACTAAGTGATCAAAAGTCCACTTCAGACCAACATGTATAAACTCTAAGAAAATTTTTAAGACATTCATAACTGAAGTACAAAATATGGTGCTAGATTTGAGTACGTGTACGGTGACGAGGATTTTCAAATGAAAGAAATGGGAGATCATTTTACAAAAGGAAAACGTTTAAGGTATGTTGCATTTTCTGTATTGTCTTGAATACTATATGAATTGTCGGTGCATGCGAATGAAAATATTTTGACCTTCAGGTCAGGTTACGAGGTTATTACATGAATGCCTACGGGCGAAGTATCTCAAATAATATGTAATGGTCTGGTATGTGTGGCTAGGTGTCATAGTGGAAAAGAGCTTACAAGCTAAAATATCTCAAATGATATGTAGTGGTTTGCCCTGTGTGGCTAGGCACCGTGATGGACAAGAGCCTAAAAGCTAAAATATCTCAAATGATATGTGATGGTCTGGCCTGTGTGGCTAAGTGCCATGGTGGACAAGAGCATATGAGCTATATGATATATGGGTCTTTGTGGCTATGAAAATATATTTACAAAAATGATATGTTTGTGTACTGTCAATCTGTATAGTAGCGTACATGCCACCCACAATGAGAATTCAAATCTCACTCCCTATTTTTTAAATCTTTTCAGGATATGACGAGGGGGAGTTTGTGCCAGTTGAAGAGTGATACGGTTTTATGTATTGGTATTTTATTGTGCAAGTAAAACTAAGGACGATAACTTTTATTACTACTTTATAAATATGCCAAAGTGATGAACAATTACAAAATTCCTCGATGATGGTAATGTGTAGTGTTTATTTTATTGTCTATTTTGTGCCAAAATTTTTACAAAGATCCTAACATGTTAAATCATCAAAATGGTCATCGCGTCTTTCATAACAAAATTTATCTTTCTGTTGTCTATATGCAATGTTCTTTTAATGACAAAAATATATGCTTCCGCTGTTTATTTGATGTTATTACTAGTATTTTTAAAGAAAAAAATATTAGTTGGATTTTTAGTCACTAAGTGACGATTCGGGTTCTAGAATGTCAAAATTGCATTTTAAAACATGGGGACTTTACATATCCTAATCATATGACAAACGTACATTAACAATTTTAAAGTTGAACTTATGATTTATGTGTTACGTTATATAAATGATAGAGGTGAACTTAACACATTCTGAATTCAGGAGTTATTTGTTAACTCCTACATAACTTCTCCAAAAGTTATATAACTTTCTCCCCTATTTTCTACTTCATTATGTGGAATTATATATTTAATATATATAATAATATAAATATTACTTACAGTCTTAAACTTGATGAAGAGAATATAGACAATCTGAATAGATTGATAGGCCATACTATCATTCACCGAATTCACAACTGGAGTTTCTGGTTAAGGACACAATCATCCTCGCAAAGCGACGAATATAAGAGCCAATTATGGGAAAAAGACAAAGGCCTAGATACTCAGACTCTGATATTTGATCATGCATTGTTTACGTATAAATCTAGAGATGGCAACGGGAAAGATTTGGAACGATTTCGACCAAATCCAAAACCCACCCGACCAAGAAAACCCCGGGTCCACTAGAAACGAATTTGGACTCGCCCGTGTATGATCAAATTATAAGTAAACCATTATAGCAAAAAAGATAATAGCTCATCAATGGCTCTGTACACTGTTATTTCATCAAGCCTTTGTCTCCTGTAAACTAAAGGAGATGATACTAAATTTACACAAAAAATGTACAGTTTCTACTACAAAGCATTATATATATTGGGAGCACAGTATTAGAGAAATGAAAGCAATCTATCCAAATATCCATGCAACTAGTTAATGATAACATCAAAGTCACAAGAAAGGAATCAATGTGCGTCTGAAACTATTGATTCTTGTTGAGCGTCGGGGTGTGAAGTTGAGGCCGAACATCTCTTTATTGTGTGCATGTGCGTGTTCTTCATTGGAACGAATGAGCTTTGCAATAAGAAGGGCGCTATCAGCAATGTGATCCATATCATCAGTTTTGGTCCACAAGCGGTGAGCCAATTGTAGCCTTCGGAGTTTGGAGTTGAGGCCGATGCCCCACTTGAGGAAGAGGCTCTCTCGTTCTTGCTCCGACAGCTTTCTCCCCATCTTCTGGCTCAACATTTTCCTCTCCTCGCGAAGAGCCTTCTCGCTACACATATTTGGTATAGATTGATGAGTGCATACTAAACAACTAAATGAAGAGGAAGTATTACATGAGATGATCGCGCACATGAGAAGTGATACTCTTGGATGTTTTTGTGATACATTTGAAATTTAAGTATCACAAAAACATCACGTCTCACACAAGTTTTTATCCTCCGTCCAATTTTACTAATCTTGTTTCTTTTTGCACGGATTTAAGAAAGTAGTATATGTATGAAAGAGAAGTGGATTGTAAGTTGATGTATAAAATATTGTCTTTTTAGAAAACAAGACTAATTTTATTGGTCAGACTAAAATGGAAAGTATGTCTAATAAAATTGGACGGAGGGAGTGGTATAATTTGAAAGATGAGACTATTTGCACCCCAATTTCTCTAGGCACACACTAGCTTGGTCAGAAACGTATTCAAGAAAGTCAAGAATACCCTCTTGAATGATTTTATTATATGTTCAAAATTATTCTTATTCTTTACAAACGTTATATATATATTTCATTTTAAGCTTGTTTTTCCCCTAATCTCGATCTTGGAAATGAAACTAATATACCTAGACTTCAATACCATTTTCAAGATCAAAGATAGAAGAACATGAGTTTAAAAGGAATTATATAACCTTCATAAAGAATAAGAGCTTCTTCTTTTATTACGATATAAAGTCACTTGAGGGTTATTTTTCACTTTTTCTAAGTTTTGATTAAATTGACTAAGTTGGGGAGTAATTTGACATGGCCTCAAAGTTGTCAAGGATCATCATATATGAATAGGTGTAACCAAACATTAATGGCATACTTTCCAACTGAATGAAGTGATTACAAGAGTTGTTTACATGTCATTCGATATATATCCACGTGGGTGCTCGAATTTATCAACACACATGAAAAGTACCATATGATTATGAACAAAAACTTGGAAAGGAAATGATAATCTTACCTTGAAGCTAGTGTTAGACTTTGCCCATTGACGATGGTCTTCTCTCCCTGTGAGAATTTATCCTTGAGGAATTTCATCCTCCTTATCTCTACCTCCAAATATATAGCGTCTGATGGATCGCCTTGGAAAAGCATGAAGAAGTATGTCCTATGCACCAGTGAGACATTGCAGTCATGCCAAAGTTGGATTATTTCGTTTTGGAGCATTTTGAACTCAATAGGCCAGCTTGAAAGGCTTTTGCTCTCGTCCAAAATCGGATCTAATCCAACATCTTTGACCTCCTTCTTTGGAGACTCGTTCGCCTTAATTTCAACCACCTTTTGCTGCAAAAATCAACAGGCAACGCTAAGTGGAGCTCAATAAAAACCTTACCATGATAATAAGGATGTGTTTGAAGTTGAAAAAAAATCAAAAGCAGGTGGTGTTTGAAAATAAAGTGCTTCTATGTTTTATAAGAAGTGAGAAGTGTTTGAAAAATGATCGCTTTCAAGTAACAAAAAATTCTAAGAATCAAAAAGCCGTTATATGACCGCGGGTGTTTTTGCAAACTCCACTAACAACTTCTAGAGTCACTTTTTTTTTTTTTTTCAAAAGCTGCAAAGAGTCTTGTGAAAAGAAGTGATTTTCCCACACTTTGTGGAATTTGAGTCTCATGATCAGCTTAAAAACTAACCATAATCACTTTTACTCGAAACATAACTCACTTGATTCTCAATATATGTATCTTCATCAGGAAGTTCAGCCTTTTTAATGGCAGTAACTTTGGTCTCAGCTGTTGGAAATTTCACATCAGAGGTGTCAATCTCAATATCGAAAGCATTTTCTTGTGAAGACTGGGAATCTTTTCTCGATAGATGTTGATCCTTCGGAGTAAAGCTCAACGGAGATATTTTCTTTTCACAACTAACAGACTCTCTCTCCGACCCAAAAAAGGATGTAATCTCACTGAAATCTGTTTTGAACCACGGAGAAGCTGAGCCAGTTATGCTTGCTTTGCAGCTTCTACTTTTCATAAATTTCAACCTTGTAATCGAATCCTTATCCTGATCATACGTCGAAGATAAATTTCCAGGAGACGGAGTTTCAATAAAGCGAATGGAGCTAACTTCTCGCTCCCTCTTTGGCATTGGCTCTTTTACTTCCTTGAGTAATGCTGGAACAACTTGTTGATTTTCCTTAGACGTCCCTTTATCTTCCTTCATTTCATTATCAAAAGGGGTTGATGGAGTTTGTGCATCAGGAAATTCTTCAGAACAAATGGACTCCGCATCCATTTTGTTGCTCGTTTCTTCAGTCTCGATGCAACGAACTTCCCTGCATAGATCCTCTGAAGCTGCATTACTCTGCTTCTCAATCTCCTCCCAACCATTATACGAATAGCTTTCACTATAGTTTGGAGTTATCATCATTGGAGACTCATTAGTACTGCATGCAAAGTCCTCCTCAAAATACGGGACTTTCACGATTTGACCAACTGAGCTAGCTCTGCTGAGTCCATCGGAACATGATCTGGAGGAGTGAGGATCTCCCAAAATGGACGGCTCTCGTTCTCTGGTAACAGAATCGGGTGAACTATGCACTCGTAATGAGGGGTAGTCTTCCATTTCTACCCTTTTCATGGAACAAGAACTGTCTCCCAGCATTTGTAACAAATCTTTTACTTGTGATTGAGCTATATCTCTTTGCAGAATAAGATCATTTATCTCCTCCAAAAGCTACAACCAAAATGAAAACTCTCAGTCAAATTTTCATAGGCAAAACTGGTGCAATTTTGATTCATTCACATTTCTTTTTTAAATATATTATGAGAAATGAAATGTATTAGTTCATACATAAGAAAGTATCAGTTTGTAGGTACAACAGTGTTCATACCTTTTTCAATATACACCTTATACTTTTTTGTCATATGAACTGATACTTTTCATGACATGAATTAATGTTTTCCAACCGTCTTCTCTATGGTGAAAAAATATAAAAATACAGCTGGGTTGAGCATCTGTAGTCAAAATTCTCTTTTTCATTTTAAAAATGCAGCAAGATCTCCAAGTTGGCATGGCCATATTGTAAAATCTTTACAGGTACCCAAAAAAAAAAAAAAAAAAAGAAACATATTCCATTAATTTAGAATTTAGTGATGACAATCCTAAACAAACAGCTCAGCTCATTATGTTAAATTTTGTTTTCAAGAAACATAAATATGCAGTACCTTTTCAATTTGGAGATCTTTCTCTCTCAGTACTGCAGAATAATCCGACGGAGAAACAGCGGACGATTGGGGACTTCTTAGCTCACCCTCTAGCCTAGATAGCTCTTTTTGCAAATACTTAACCAAAGCTTTATCAGACATGACTACGTTGACTTTTGCATTGGTGGTCACTTCCTTTGCACAGCTGGCAAACAGAAGAGTGTTCCTCGATTGCTCCACATGACTACGTGCAGGACTCATCGTGCAGATGATGGCTGTTCTTGCATTTCCTCCCAATGATGTTTGAAGAATTCGAGTTAGCTTCGAATCTCTGAAAGGAATGTGTCCACCTCGACCCTTGCTGTATATATATATATTCATCAAACAATGTTCATAAGTAAAATGGAAACTTTTGCAAAGTTTTAAGATCATATACAATGTTCAGACAACAATAGTATGATTACCTTAACTTGCGAATCACAGTTCCCAGTGTCAACAAACTGCGATTAATGTGGCAGCCTTCTTTCAATCTTGTGCCAGCTGATAAAGATTGTGATGCTCTTTCACTTCCAGCAAGATCAACGAAATTCTGTTTTTACAACGAGGAAAAATTGTTTTCTTTAATGAGAAAAGGACACCATTGATGTATATTCTATAATTAGATAGGAGTTTCAATTTCCATACCACAGAAGCTGTAAGAGTACTTGCATTGTCACGGCCTAAAAACTCCCGGGAAGAGCTTTCGATTGTCTGGAAAAATGTATGTGTAAATAATAATCAGAGGCAAGTACTAATACGGTTGCACTGTGCAATTCAAGTGTATTTTTTAAAAGTATCAGTTGTCGTACGAAAATGTGTTAGTTGGTTTGTTTTCACATAAAAGTACTAGTTGCACACACCCAAGTGTCACCCATAATCAGAATAAAGGCTTCTGGAATCATTATAAGGTAAAGAAACAGCATTACCAGTCTAATAATCTGGTGAGATCTGGAGCTCATTTCGTTAAGGGATGTCTCTCCAATCTGCCTTTGAGCTGCAAAGATAAGGGATAAACGGTTTAGAATCAAAATATTTTATGAATACCAGACGATTAAGAGACGAAATTACCTTCACATACAGAAAGTAATTGCATCACATGATTCCAGTCCCTCAAAGTTTCCTCTGTGAGCTTTTCTACTATGGTTCCCCTCTACCAAAACAAGTGCATCAGATAATCGAAACTTTTCCCCTAACAATAAGATAATCGGGAGAGAGAATTCACCTCTGGATCATCTAGAAGCCTTAGTGGAGTGCTGTCCACACTGAGGAGGTCTCTCACAGATTCATTATAGATCTCCATAGCAGAGAACTTCAACAAAAATGATCTCTCTGGATGCTGAAAATTAGTAAAAGCCCTCTCAGTAATTACACACATAATCATGAATGAAATGACATTCAACTCCACCTTCTGAATGTAGTCGTATATATCAGCTATTGCATACTCGGTAATTCCAGTCATAGTGAATGTCTTTCCGCTGCTAGTTTGTCCGTACGCGAAAACACTCGCTATACAAAAAGTTCATCATCAAAATCCAAAATGGGAGCAAGAAATTAAGAATTAAACATGAAATTCCACTCACCATTCATCCCACTAAGAACTGAGACGGCGACATCCTTAGCTGCTTGTTCGTAAACCTCTCTTGTAGTGGAATCACTCCTAAACACCCTATCTACACACACCATCAACATATGCATCAAGATTTCTCACATCATAGCAGCACAAAATTGGCAGAATATAATACACTCAATTAACAAGACATAATAAACAACCCCAATATCTAACAAGGCATTATTCTTGCAAACAATCTTGAACATTACACTTCATGATCACTCCAAAATATGAACAATTTTCAGAGAGAAAAGACTACTTACCAAATGAATAAGCAGTGGGATACATTGACCTCTCAGAAGCAGAGAGACTGACATTCTTGAAAACAATGGTCTTATCATTGATGCATTCCCAATCAGAAACATCATTCCTCAAGATCTCCTTACCATTCAAAGGCCTTAACCTCACAGACACATAGATTCTTTCATCATTCCCTCTCATCAGCTCCTCTCCACTCTCCATTATCCCAAATCCCACCCCAGAAGTTCTGGTAATTACAAAATCAACCCCCCAAAAGACTGCTTTTCCATGAAAATGTGAAAAAAACCCACTAAACTACAAAATGGGGTCTGAGAATTCTGAGCACCCAATGATGATAATCTCTGGAAAACACACTAATAATATATGGGAGTCAAATATTGATCCTCAATCATTCACACACTTTTGTCTCATGCATTGATGAGAGATTTATGCAATTTTTCTTTTGGAAAACAAGAGAAGGGGCTATGTGGTCCATATATACAGACTGTCAAAATGTCTTGATTCCCATGAATGTTTCCCAAGTTAGGGATTTCAAATCATTAATTAATATCAAGATTAGGTAGGAAATATGTCATGCTTAGGAAACAAGAGTCATTTTTACCTGGAATTTAATTTTTAAAAATTCCTGAGGAAGAATTTGAATTTAGCCCCAATCGTTGTCAAGAATGTCGGATTGTAATTGTTTGCAAGATTTTTTAAAATAGAAAAAAACATTAAATCTTTTCTCTTCTAACACAATCTCTCCGCTTCTTTCTTCCTCTGTGAAATGGGATTTCATGAGAGGGAGAGAGAGAAGCAGAGAGAGAGAGAGAGAGTTGGGTTGGGTCTTTTTTCTTTATCAGGCTTTGGTGTGTTTGATCATCTTTCAAGCTGGCAAAGATGGAAAAAAGACTGTAAATATTGTTACTTTTTCGTGGATTTCTGTTAACGTAAGCAAAAGTTTAATCACGAGATCTAACTAATCCTTAAATTAATCTATTGTGGTTTTATCAGTTGACAATGATGTCCTAACATGACTAGTGATTTGACAAAATGCAAAGCGCTATATATTTTTCATCCCTAAAATTAACTGCAATTTAGATCATCATTATATAATTATTTGTGATTTATTATAGAATTTTGAATTATTGCAAATAAATTATTACTTTCAATCATTATTACAACGTAATTTTTCCATTACCTAGCTCAATTGTATTCAAATTAATATAAATTTTCAACGTGACACGTACTTTAATTAAGCACCATTATTTTTCACTATGATCTAATAAAAATATACAAGGACATCGAAAGTTACTTAGAAAATTAAGAAAAAAAAAACTTGTGAACCCATTAAATTTTAATTTTCAACATTTGATGTTGTGTATATTAAGTATTTATAGAAGATGGAAAATATGATGACGATTTAATTATAATTATACAAAATTCTACATTAGATTATAATTAAGCAAAAGTTGGTGTTTTTTAATTTGCAGTCGTCTTTTAGTTCTTTTGTACTTTTATATTTATTGATATTCAGCTCTATCAGCAATATGTCGGTTGTTATTTGACTTTTAAAACTTTTATTTATTTTGAATTGGGTCCCACGAAAAATTCTCAGCGACTCTGCGTGAAGATAATAAAAGAAAGTTGTAAGAGGAATTAAATAAAATACGAAAATTGAAGGAGTGTTTATTATTTAGACATGTATACTTTGCTTTCATGACTTTATAAAGTTTTATTTATTTCCTTCTGTTTTTGAATCCTCCACGTTTTTATTTTCATTTTATTTTTATATTGGGTTATTGAAAATGATAGCCTATCATATATGCAACGTAGAATGAAGAAAGCTGCCAAAGAAAATGATGGATTTTATGAAATGCCTGTTGGTGATTTGTTGGAATTTGATTTTCTCTCATCTGAGATCGGAAGAGCGTCTGTA
>JAPKLY010000033.1:1228403-1243132 GCA_026898435.1 Prunella vulgaris | reverse complement strand
TATATATATATATATATATATATATATATATATATGTGTGTGTGGAATGTAATCATGTAGGTGTGGTCCTTCAAATAAAAATCAAAGAGTAATTGTGTATTATGTAATTCAAGAATAATTATGTATCATGTAATTCAAATGATTATAATTATTTTTATAGAATAATTAGATTGCTTGCATTGAACAATTATTCAGTATAAACGACTCTATTTATTTAGTATAAATAACTTTAATTATTTAAAAATATATTTAAATTTTACTATACACATGATAATTTTAAAATTTACGAGAAAAAGTTCAATATTCTTCTGTCATGTAATGCACCGAACTAGAGAAAATAAAATTATTTCCTAAAGTTCCTTAATTTACAAACACAAATAGAGAGAAAACTTTACACTTTTGTTATATATATATATGTATATATTTATTGATTGATCCATATGGGAAAAATTTTATTGTTTCTTTAGAATGTAATAAGATTTAAAATTTACAAATCCCTTTTACGTTTTCTCGATTAAGTCCACCATATTGAGTCTGGTAAATTGTACGTCGGCCCAAATATAGTCATTATTAACAAATTGAGTAAATAAATTTATATTATATTCTTATTTTTAATAATTGTAGTTTAAGCAGTTTATTCCAAACGCATTTACAATTAATGAAATAACAATATATTTTATATTAATTAATCAATTAAAAAAGAGGAGGTGTTCAACAACTACGCACAAAATGTATTAAAATAATCAAGAATGAATGAGCAAGGTGTAATAAAATCCAAACTTTTAATAATTTGTAAAAATAGTGGTAATGATTGTCGTAAACATAAATTCGGTACCATTAGCACATGGCATCCTTATATTTTATTTCACTATAATAATAACACCGCACATGCCCTCAAAATTCTATCTAACATTTTAACCAAAATGAGTAGCATATAGATTTTTAATCGAAAAGAATAATAAAATACTCCCTATGTTATATAGCTCATTTTCTTTATTTTAATGTTTTATATTAATTTATAAACTATTAGAAAAAAAAATTAATTTGTGTGCATTATTCAGATATCTCACACCGGTAGTGAGTGTGGTCTTGGGTGGGCTTATAAGCTTGGGCAATCCTCTCACTTACAAACTGTGTTTTAAGTGTAGAGTTAGACCTTCATACATGGTATCAGAGTCACCTCTCTACTCGATGTGTGAATTCACATGTAGAACCACATCGGTAGTGAGTCTGGTATTGGGTGGGCTTATATGCCTGGATAATTCTCTCACTTACAACCTGGGTTTTAAGTGTAGAGTTAGGCTTTCATACATGCACATTCATAAAATTTTACCTATAGTTACCTTTATGTTACTATTTTATTTAAAAAAATGTAAAATTTCAGGGGTGTAAATTCTCTTAAAACCAAGGGTGCAAAAATGGCGCTTGACGGTCGTCGGGCGGTCGAGTGCCGCCTAGGCAGTGCCTAGGCGACTCAAAAAAATTTCTATTTTTTATTTTGTCTCTTATTAATATTAATTTGTTGTAAACATATATTAATAAAAATATACATTATAGATAAATTATAAATTTAAAACATAAGTAATAACTATCACAAAGTATAAAAAGTCAACAAAATGTTAAAAATTATCATAATACGACATTGTCCAACTTCTAAATGAAACATAAAAAGAGCAAAATGCATAGAACAAAAAAAATTATGAAGTAGTTCAATTAAACTTTTAATTTTTAATAATTTAGTAAATTAGTTTTTATTTTTTTATTTTAGTTCTAACTTTTAAGTTTAAATAAAATTTAAAAAGGAAGAGTAATGGTCATGTAGGCAGTGACAAGACGGTCTCGACAGTACCAAATATTTTGGCGGATTTTTCTCGGTGATTTGACCTTGGCGTCGGCGGCCGAGGGCCTTCAAGCGCCTAGGCGGTCTCGGCGACCGCCATTTACATCCATGCTTAAAACGGAGAAAATATCAATTAATTTATTTTTTAATTTTTTTAATCGGCGGTATTCTCATCCATTCAAATTAAGACATCTGCATGTTCTGACTCCTAAAATGGAGGAAATTTCGATGTTGATTCATCAGTTTTTTCTTTTTTCTTTTTAATTTTGTGTTGTGTTGTAGTGGCGTGAGTTAATTTTCTCATATATATATATATATATATATATATATATATATATATATATATATATATATATATATAAATTCTTAATTAATATAGGGTTTATTACAATGAAGTTCAAATTTCCCTACTCTTTAAAATAGGTGTACCAATTCAAAAGAGTTAGAAATTGGTTCACCTTTCAAAATTTAAATATCCCTTCGCTATCCCTCACTCACTCACTCACGATCTATCTCTGGTTTTATGGTCAAAATACACGGCCATATTAAGAAGGGGTGAGGAACAGTGGAAGCGATGGCCAACGGAGGCACCGATCGATTTCGAACGGCAAAAGAGAGATGAACAGGGCAATTAAGGGGACGATTAAGAAGGGGGTGAGGAATAGTGAATGCGATGGCCAACAACGGCGTTGATCGACTTCGAATGATGAGATGGACATGAACAAGGAATGGTGATGGGGGGTGACTCCGGCGATGACGGGGTTATAGAGGGCGCGGTGACCATGGAGAGGTAATCTTTTTTTATTTCCAGATTTTAGTTTAAGCTTTTATTTTCATATTTAGGGTTTTGAAAGATACATATTTGATTTTAAACAGAGTCTGGGCTTCGAGTTTATTGGTTAGCTCATCATCCTTTTTCATTTTTTCTGACTGTAGTTGTACCTCTGGAAATTAGCAGGTTTCAATAATGATGATAAATTAATTGATACTCAAGCTAACCAATAATATTAGTACAACTTATTTTTAGGGGATGAAGGGTTCTATTACAGGCAAAGGTGCAAATAGCGCTTGGCGGTCGTCGGGTGGTCAAGTACTGTCAAGCGCCAAGACACCGCCTTGGAGGTGCCAAGATTTTTCTATTATTTTTTAATTTTTTATTAGTATTAATTTTTTTTTCTAAATATATATTAATAAAAATATACATTATAAATAAATTATAAATTTAAAACATAATTAATAACTATCTCAAAATATAAAAAGTCAACAAAATATTAAAAACTATCATTATACGATATTGTCCAACTTCTAAATGAAACACAAAAAGAGTAATTTAGTACACAAAAAGAGTAATAATACATAGAACGAATAAATATGAAGTAGTTCAATTAAACTTTCATTTTTTAGTAATTCAGTAAATTAGTTTTTATTTTTTAATTTTAGTTCAAACTTTTAAATTGAAATAAAAAAAAAATAAGAGTAATGGTCATCTAGGCGGTGCCAAGACGGTCTCGGCGACTGCCTAGGCTGCCTCGGCAGTGCCAAATGTGTTGACTGATTTTTCTCGGTGATTTGATCTTGGCGACGGCGGCCGAGGGCCTTCAAGCTCCTAGGTGGCTACCTAGGCAGTCTCGGCGACCGCTATTTATATCCATGATTATAGGCGATGAAGATGAAGGGGGTCTCGGCTTCTTTTTTCAGATGCAGATAATGAAGTCGGCTATGTTCTAAGGCCATGGACCTGTTCTATTTTAGATGTTGTGATTTTATTAATCAGTTTCAATATTAGGTTTTAACTTTGTTTTCAGTGTAAACTATAATTTGTGTGGCTTGTGTAAATCTATTTTTCATATGTGCAAAGGTTTTTTTGTTTGTTGTACTAAAATAATTTTATGGTTTGTGCTAAGTATATATCGCTTCTGTGCAATATAATTTATGTCTATTGTGCTAAAAATGAATATGTTTGTGCTAAGTATATTATCGCCTTTGTGCAATAAATTTTTTGTCTGTTGTGTTAAAAAATTGGCTCGTTTGTATTGAATATATCTTTTGCTTTTGTGCAACAAAATTTATGTATGTTGTGCTAAATACTTTGGCTCGTTGTGCAAACTAATTTAGTTTATTAATTGCACAAATAATTTTCTATGCGTGTTGTGCAAACATTTGTGCTAAATTTATGTCTGCTGTGCTAAAAAAAATATTTTGCTTGTTGTGCAGACAATTTATGCGTCTGTGCAATCAAGTTTGTGCATGTGTGCAGGTGAACCTATTTGTAAGTTTGACTTTTTGGTGAACCTATTTTAAAATTGACCCTAGATAATGCACCTCTCCGTAAGTTACCCAATATACTCCTAAATAGAGATTATCTTTTTTTTTTTTTTGGTGTTAATGTGAGCTTAGTTGGTGTTAGTGTGTATGCTCAATTTATGTTCAGCTTAAAAATGATTTTAAGATGACAAAAACTTATATAGAAATTTCTACCGTAGAAATATCTATTTTTGAAAAATTTGTGGGTTTAAATCGGGTCAGGTCAGATTTGGATATTTTTTTCCAAAATTCACGCAACTTGTAATTCTAGATTTTTCGCTCCCAAGTGTGTTACAATTTGGGTAAATGCATGTTACTTTAAGGCAAAATGTGTTACAATCAGACTACATATTTTTTTTCACACATTTTTTTTTGTAGAAATAAACATTTTTCATACAATATAACGCATGTATGTATTACATTGTATGTGTAACGCATATTTGTTCTTAAAAGAATATATTTTATCCTACATTAACACATGTTTGCTCATATATTAACACAAATAGAGGAGCAAATATGTGTTACAATTACAGTAAATGTGTGTTACTGCAAATGTGTGTTACAATTAGAGTAAATGTGTGTTATTGTATATACAAACATTTATTTGTCTTTAAAAAAATATATATCGTACTTTATGTAACATATGTAAGGTATTAAAAGATGTATTAGTACATTAACAACATATTATCAACATAAATAAACAAAGAGAATAAAAAATAAATTACGTAACACATATTTATTCTTGCAAAAATACATATTTTCCTTATAATTACTTGAAAAGTACAAAAAATTATTTTTTTAAGAATTAGTAAGACAGATTTTGCCTAATAATAACACACATTTGTCTATTATAACATAAATTGGGAGTGAAAACCTATAATTTGCAGCTTGCGTGAATTTTGAAAAAAAAAAATGCCCAGATTCAACCAGATCCGGTTTAGACCCGAGATTTTTTCAAAAATGAATATTTATATGGTAGAAATTTCTACGCAAGTGTTGCTCTTTTAAGATTTTATATCAGTTGTTGAAAAAGTCATGTGATATTATTTGATGTTACTAGCTAGTGCATGGTATACTTAATTGAGTTTTGATATATGTTTCAGTCAAAAATGCTTCTTGGAGCTTACACATTTATCATAGATTTGACAGCTGCAAATTGCTTGATTTTTCTTTTACACTTCTTGTCTTGCTTCCTAAATTGAGTCCTTTTTTTTTTTTTAATTAGAGGAGTTAACTTTTATACTGCCTCTTATCAAATAATAGTAAATAAAGATCATTTCTTCTAAAAACAAATCAAATGTACTTTTTATCAAGTTCTTAATTCTTCTTCTCTTTACACCAACATAAAAACTCAAATACTTTCAAAAGTAAAAATATATAACTTTTATTTCCAACTTAAACACATTTCTGAAAAGAAAAATGAAAATTTGACATTTGGTATATTATCCAAATTTGCCAATTGCAATTTATTTTTGTCATTATTTTTTGAAGTAATTAAATATTAATTAATATTTTTCCACATAAGAAGTGAATAAGGAGGGAGAATGTTAAGTAATATTCACTCAGATAAAGAAAAGTCGCGTATATATACTTTTCCACGCAAGAAGTGGATAGGAGCAATGTTTTAAAAATCGTAAGAGGCGTACGAACTGAGGCTAGCCTCAGTTCGAAACTATGTAAAACCTCCTCTAAGGCGTATGAACTCATGGGTGAACAAGAGGCGCGAGCCTTGATTACCTGAGGCGGTTGAACCAATTCAGACGTACTAAGGCTTGCCGAGGCGGCAGCCTCAATTGCAAGACCAAAAAACTGAACATGAATTCTTTTTTTACCATAAAATTTAATGGGCTTTAGTTTTTTTATATAAATTTGGGTTTTGATTTAAAAAAAGCCCTAGAAAGAGAAAACAGAGAACTTCTTACTGCGATCAAGTCCGCATTGAAAATTTGAAACGACTTAATTTTTCTCTCGGTGATTCTTCTCCCTCCAATGACGGAGCGGTCTTCTCCCTTAAGCAGCGCGTACAGTTCTCCCAACGGTGACTCTCTACTGCAACTATATATATATATATATATATATATATATATATACCTAAGGTATATATATATAATATGTACAAAAGCTACATGTTTTACTTTTTATTAAGTTTTGTTTTCTGCCTGTTTGTATTCTAACATATAAATAATACTATTATACTAATGGGGAGGTATGCACTATCAATATGTTGATCTCAATATTATTACCACTAACTGCATGTAGTTGACACTTGGCACCCACTACTGAGTAGTGGCATAATGCTGACGCTCTAATAGCACATTAATACTATATATTATTTTTAATGTATACGGTTATGTCTAGCACACTATCACACATTAAAGTGTATATATATTATTTTAGATAATGGCATGCAGTTTATTTTACATACGTGTATACGGTTCGAACTAATAATTTAATTTAAATAATAATTAATAATTTTTTAATAAATTTTATTTATTAATTTAATGGTTAATAAATGTAATTAATTAATTTAATTATTTAGTAGTTTTTAGTAATTTTTAATTAATTGCAGTTATCTTATCTAAATGAGTGGACCACAACGAAAAGATCCAGCATGTGATCACGTAATTGAAATTAAAGTGCCGCAAGAAGGCAAAAAAAAGGCTACAAGTATTTTCGGTGCAAATACTGTGGAAAGGATATTAAAGGTGGAGTAAAGAGAGTCAAGGATCACGTTGCAGAAAATCACAATAATATAGCTCCATGTGATAAAGTGAGTGATGAAGTCAAGGAGTTCATGAAACAATATTTGAAGTCATTTGTAGAAACAAAACATTCAAGACAACGGGAGCTCGATGAGACAATCGATGGAGGAGCTTATGTTGGTTAAGGTAGTAGTGCTATGGGCATTCGTGACCTTCCATTTGAAGGCAGAGGTTCTTGCATCACTAGTGATAGGGTCGTCAGAGGGCCTTTAGATCGATATATGATGAATGAGGGTGAAGATTTGAATGATAAAGAAATTCCTCTTGCAAATCCTAAAAAATTTAGGAGTCGAGTTTGTTTAGATATTGGACGGTTCTTTTTTTAGAACAGGATTTTATTCAATTGTGTTAGAAGCCCGTCATTCATTAGTATGGTGCGCTCAATTGGGAGTTATGGTCGAGGTTTGAAGCCCCCATCAATGCATGAGTTGAGTACATGGATCCTACAACAAGAAGTAAAGACAACATATGATATTGTAGATGAGATCAAGGCAACTTGGAAGCACACTGGAGTTTCATTGTTATTAGACGGTTGGTCAGACATGAGAAACATAAGTTTGATCAACTTTCTTGTTAACAATCAACATGGGACAATATTTTTGAAGATTGTTGATGCAAGTAGTATTGTGAAAGATGCTAATAAATTATTTGAGTTGCTTGATGAGGTTGTGGAAGAAATAGGTGAGGAACATGTTGTCCAAGTGATAACAGATAATGCAATTGCATACAAAGCAGTAGGGCGCAAGTTAATGGAGAAAAGGACTAGTTTATATTGGACTACATGTGCAGCTCATTGCATAGATCTAATGCTTAAGAAGATTGGTGAAGTGCCACAGCACAAGAATGCTTTATTTAAAGCAAAGAAAGTGACCAATTTCATCCACAACCATCAGTGGATTTTGAGCTTAACAAGAAAATTTCCAAAGAAAGATCTTCTCCAGCCCACTGCAACTCGATTTACCACTGCATATCTCACATTGGAGAGCATGCATTGCTTGAAGCAACCATTGCAACATATGTTTGTTTCAAAAGAATGGAAAGGATGTAAATGGGCAAAAAAAGAGGATGGCAAAGCTGTGAAAAAAATTATCATGGTTGATTCATTTTGGACTAGTGTGGTTTATTGTATTAAGACCACAAAACCTCTTGTGGATGTAATGAGAATGGTAGATGATGTACAGACTCCGGCAATGGAATTTACCTACTGTGCTATGGATAAGGCTGAAGAAAAAATAGCAACAAATTTGAATGACAACTTAGCTGCATACAAGGAGATTTGAAGCATCATTGATGAGAAGTGGGAGAAGTAGTTGCACCGTGATTTACATGCAATGACATATTATTTGAATCCAAGATACAGATGGAGTGAGAATGTGTCTGAGCATGCCGAGATAAAAAGGGGCTTGATTAGCTGTATGGAGAGAATGATCAAGGATGATGACATATATACAAAGATTGATGTTGCTCTTGACGAGTACAAAAACAAGAGAGGGTTATTTAGCACGAGGGCTGCTTTGACTACATACAAAACTCGCTCACCTGGTGAGTATTTATTTAATAAATAAGAATTAATTATTTTATTTTAGTTCTATTAATTTTATAATTTATTTTCTACTTGAATATAGTTGATTGGTGGGAACATTTTGGAGATGAAGTACCCGAACTCAAATCATTTGCAATGAGAGTTCTAGGTCTTATTTGCTCGGCATCGGCATGTGAGCATAATTGGAGTACATTCAATCAAGTGCATACAAAGAAGAGAAATCGTCTAACCACAATTAAGCTCAACAAGTTGGTGTACATTGTTAATGAAATAATCGACATGTGTGCTTAAGAAAGTAATTAACCAAGTCCGGATTGACGTGTCCAAGAGAATTGATCAAGCACGAAGAAAGAACCAGATCTAAGAACGCTCTGACGAGTCACCAATTATTAACGAAGTAACTTGGTGACGAGTCAGCAGCTTCTAAGTGAAGCAGGCTGCTGATCAGCAGCTTATGATGAAGCAGGCTGGTGACGATTCAGCAGCTTGTATTTTCTATATAATGTAACCGAATTCATTCGAATAAAGGACAAAATTTTTACCCTAACGAAGTTCTGCTTGAACGACGAGCTTATATATACGACCTACCTGCTTACTCATAAAACCTCACATTATTGTCTATTTCAGCATATTGTTGGTGTAATCGTTGTTATTACCGCCACATAATCACGTTTACGAAAATTACATCAACATTTTGGCGCTAGAAGGAGGGTTGCTTAAACCTTCATCACCCCAAAATTTTCACCGGAGTTCATGGAGGAACGACAACCGTTCCAGGCGCTGGAGACCCGCTGGAATTGCAACCGTCGCTGGTGACACCCACCTCCCTGCAGTCTAGTTCTCGCCGGATCGAAGCCAAGTTCGTTGTCCATCGAAGTTGCGCTATCTGCCGATCTCATAACCGTTGTTTGTCTATTGCTGGAAATCGCAACTCTTCCATCATTGATTCCTTGTTCTTACTCACCGCCTTGGAAATAATCGAGAAGTGCTGAAATAATGATCATCAATAAATTTTCACGCAGCGGCGCCGCCTTCGAATTTCGCCGCCCCACCGCCCGGACGTTCGAATGGTTCATGCGGGATGACCGACCTCCGTTGCAGCAGGAGGTGGAGAGATGTGGATTCGCCGCCCTTTTTGACCATGCACCGATAAAGTACCCTTTTTGACCATGCACCGATAAAGTAATAAAAAAAAAGCAGATGCTCGCCTATAAGATTGCAAGCTGCTGTTCGCCGCATGGATGTTGCTCGCCTCCCTTACCTGTTCGGCGTCATCGAAGAGCGCTGGTCGCCGCAACAGCTACTCACCCCAACGAGTTGCTCGACGACACAGCTGGTCACCTCGCCAGATACTCGTGCAAGGAGAGGAGGTCGACATGTTGTCGCTCGATAGCAAGCTGTTCGCTTACGCACCTGATCATCCATGCACCTGATCGCCCACATGAGATGCTCGCTGAGCGTCCTGTTCGCCGCACAAGATGGTTCGCCCGTCACTCACCTACGAGCGGAGCTGTTCGCTTGCATGTGAAGTTGTGCGCCCAATGACCTGTTCGCCGAATGGAGTGCTTGCCTCCATGCCAAAGATGTTGTTCACCGGCCTTACCTGCTCGCACTGCTGGTCGCCAAAACGTGTTGATCGCCCGAACAAATTCTTATGAGCTACTCGCCATGGAGTCATGCATCAATTTACTGCACTCCGAATACCCAGAAGGAGTTGTTCGCCAAGCTTCGAAGTTGTTCGCCTAGGAAGATTGCGTTTGCAGGTTCAATCCGAGATAACTGCTTGTCTATTACTTGCCTGGCCGCTGTTCACACGACACGGTTCTTCACATACATTAGCTATTCGCTTAAAGGGGTGTGAGCCACAACGCAGCTGATTGCCCAATATGTTGTTCGTCCATTGTTTATTCGACGTATAGGATGCTCGCTGGATTCGATAGAAATGAAGAAGTTGTTCGCTCGCGAAGCTCTTCGCGTGCAGAGCTGTTCGCCTTCGAGAACTGCTTGTAAAAGTCAGGAGGGAGTTGTTCGCGCCAGTTGTGCAACGCTGAATTAATTGCCCGCGTCTTCATGGCATACACTCGAGCTGGTCGCAAAGTTATTCACTGCTCATTGAATGCACAAGTTTTGATATCTTAATGGAAATCTCCTGGTCAACCTAGCAACTGCCGCCTATTATTATGGAAGATAAATTCAAATGATGATAGAAAGGAAAAAGATGAGAATCGGCTGATAAAGATTAAGGGAGAACAAATATGACCAAGTCCGCCATTTATGCACGCCATGATGATATTTCCAGCCCAAGAAATTAATATGTTAATTATTTGGGCCAATTGGGCCTATTTTAATATTTTGGGCACATTTAAGAGATTGCGCCAATAATTATTGAGTTTAAATTAATTTTGCAAAGAAAATTAAATATATTTGCTAGATTAATTAAATTCAATTGCAGGATTAATTTAAGAAGGAATAAAAATTACTTCTTCAAATAATTAAATTCCCTGTGGAAACAATTGTTTTTAAACAATTAAATTCTAGAGGAAAAATTGCTTCTTAAAGCAATTAAATTCCAGAGGAATAAATTGTTTCTTAAAAAAATTAAATTCTCAGCAGAAATAATTACTTCTTAAAGTAATTAAATTCCCAGAATACAAATTGCTTCCTAACGCAATTAAAGTCCAGAAAAATAGGAGTGCTTGCTAAAGCAATTTATTCAAGTGACGGAGCAAGAGCAGAAGAATTGCTTACTAAAGTAATTAAATTCAAGAAGTGAAGCCCTGACAACGGAGATCAATCACAGTCCAAGATGTGCAGAAAATTGGCGGCTTTGAAGATTAATTCCAGTTGCATGTTGAAGAATATATTTGCTTGCAAAGAAATTATCAATATATCTCCAGAAGAATTGCCAATCATCCTTGAAGATCTTCGCTCGCAACTGGAAGAATTTAAAGATAAAAAATTAGCGGACCTGCGAAGAATTACACTAGTTGATCACCTGTTTGCCTGAAGAAATCCTTGAAGTTGTTCGCTTGAAGGAGACTCAACTGTTCGCCTCCTTCGGAAGAAATTACACTAAGTTGCTCGCCGCCTATTCACTACTACTGTATAAAATTTCCAACGCCAAATGGAGCTGGCACAATAAAGGGCGATCAAAAGAAAGCCAGAGAATGTTTACTTCAGAACGCACCATCGGTCACTTATGTACACATGATTGAAAGTCCTCCCCCATATACAGAATTGTAACCTGAGACGTTGAGTGCTTCCCAAGTTGAAGCGGAACCAATGGAGGTTGATAATCCAGTTTGCGTACCAGAGAGTGTACCTAATCCTATTGTACAAGTCCTAGGGAAATCAGAGCCTGAAAGGCATCTCGAGGGCGAATGCCCAGACAAATGCCTACTGAGCCAAGATTTCGAACCTAGGCTCGACTGTGAACCGATGGAGATAGAAGACGAACTGAACACGGATGGATCTATTTTAGATCTGAGGTGGAAAGAAAAGCGAAAGCGAGCTACACCGATGGAAGAGTTAACATCTGTCCAAGCTTGAACTCTTCATCGGGTCCGAATTGCCTGAACCATTCAGATCAAGAATGATCACTTTCTTGAAGAACAATCTAGACATTTTCGCATGGTCTCATTCAGATATGACGGGCATTCCAACTAAGTATGCCTGTCATCGACTCAACATTGATCCAACACGTAAACCCATTCGCTAGAATGCTCGCCTGCTCACCTGCTCGCCTGTTCACCTGTTCGCCTGCTCACCAGAAAGCAGCTGACATTAAATGAAATGTCTCGTGAAGTATCTCAACCTTGTGTAACACCCCATGGGAGGAATAATAATCATCCAACCCAGAGAGCACCTGCACCGGAGAAATCAACGATGATCCATAATGCTACAACAAACATGCAACAGTTGGAGAACACTGAGATTCCGGCTGCTCAAGTAGACGTATCTCGCTCGATGACATTCTCAAAGATATTACAGCAACAACAACGGAGAGCGACAGATCCATCTGAGATACTACCTGAACCAGAACCAGTCCATGAACGAACTGTTCAACATCAACCAAAAAATAAAGCTAATAGCGAGCAAATGAAGAAACAGATCAAGGGAAAATCACCGTCAGTTTGTAAACGACTATGTTGACCAGCAATGAAAAGGTTAGGCCCTGAAGGTGCTCAAAAAGCCACCAAGATTTCTATTAAGTCAGACCCAAGCGACAGAGTGTCCGGCTCCGCTCGCTTTAAGCAAGAGAAACGGCCTCCACGTCTTTGCGGAGAGACTTCAAATGGAATCTTGTTGTCTATGAAGAAGACAATTAAAGACCTGCATGCCAAGGTGTCACTACGCTCGGAGGACGATTTAACCCTACAAATCCCATTGTCACCAGTGCCGCCATCGATTCTTTCGGCACAGATCCTGCCAAAGATCCAGTACCTGGCAATAAACCTACATGAAGGAAGTTCTGATTCGAAGCATCATGTTTCACTCAAAAGCATCGATTGGCGATCCTTATTCAGGAAGAAGTGCCCAGAGCTTTAAATCAAAAGCTCTGGCCCATATTTCTCAAAACAGATGGAGAAGAGCAAATGCAATTGAAGAACACAGAGGAATCAACATGCAACTCATCATGGAGTAACATTACAAAACGACGACCCATCCAGGACAGATCAAGACAACTGATGGTGATGCAGCTAGATCTTCACAAAGCAAATAGGTCGCAACGAATATCTGGGGTATCTATTCAGAGGGAGAGACTGCGTGAATCCTCTCGCTTAGACGATTGGATCATAAACAGTTTCCCGAGAATAGATCCTCTAAAGATAAAAAGTTCGGCCTACAAGCAAAGTTATCAACTCATTCAGAGGGCAACATAGGCTCATAATCACCAACGTCGCCTCAATTTCCTATTATCCCAGAAGCATCCATTCAAGAGAAAGTCCAACATCCGACGATAAAGCTAAACGAGGGAGAATCAGACTCCAAACAACTGCAACGCCCTGATCTGGGAAAATAGAAAAATGAAAGAATATAAGATGGGTCAATCAAAATGTCAAGAAATAAAAATGACATATGAGCACTACTCATCGGGGCCTCCACCTGAACCTGAAGACGATGTGCTAATGATATCAACAAGGGAGACATCCGACGCAACTTAATGCAAGTGTTGACAACATTCCTATTGAAGCAAATACTACATCGACCGGACATTGTAAGACGCTTGTTGAAATAGTCACTAGAGGTCAACCAGTATGGAATAACCTATGCACCCCGAACAGTGATCCAGGGACGAGCGCTTGCCGATTTCATCGTCGAGCCAACTTTCCCACAAGATCCGATGAGGGGGCATAAAGTCCCATAGCACCTCTACATAGACGAATCATCAACAAGCACAACAACACAGCAAGGCCGAGTATGAAGCATTGATAGTCGGACTCAGGTTATCATTAGCTGTGGGGGCAACCAAACTTCAATTTTTTGAAAATTCCCAGCTAATAATATCTCAAGTCCGACCGACAGACACATTGGCCCGACAGCGGAAAAGCAGAGCTGAAACCAAACTACAAGAACCCTCGATGTTTGATTACAAAATAAATCAAACTTCGAGTGGGGGGCTAGAGGAGGACAACCAGCGGATCAGACGCACAACATCCCAAGAAGAGGATAACGACAACGACAGGATCAAACGTTCAATGTCTCAATCAGACAAGTCTACGATGTTATCAATAGCAAGGGACTCCGAGCTGTTCCTTGAAAAATCAAAAGCAAGACGAATCCCAACAAGTACTACGCATGTCATCAGAGTATCAACCACAACACATATGAATTCCAAGACTTGTTGTGGCAATAGCAAAGATTTTATGAAGACGGAAAATTATCCCCAACGAGAAGGCCACGAATTGCCTAATTTATCAACTCTGATACCGGGGATGTTTTCGTCACATATTCAGTTTATCTTTTTGTACAAGATAAATGCAAAAATAATCTGCCATATATGCCATTAACAACATGCAAAATTCCTGTGTTGCAGAATCATGCGAAATGTTTCTTGAAAGTTCTCTCGTACGAAATGCAATGGACCCAAGAAGTTGCCTACTTCGCGAGACGAAGTAGTACCAATGGAGGTCGAACATTCAGAAAACGTACAAAGAGCAGAACATAATCAAGACACAACAGTCCTGGTAGAATCAGCGGCTGAGAGACATGATTCCGCCTACATAGGCGATGCGCCTCCCAGAGGTATGATTCCGCCAATATAGGCGATGCGCCTTCT
>JAPKLY010000033.1:1200158-1219025 GCA_026898435.1 Prunella vulgaris | reverse complement strand
GATCTCATACTCTACTATTTCATGTGTTTTCGAGATCATAAGTCGCTTGATCTGATCTAATTATATCGATATGTAGTGAATGGTTTCGACCGATTGGTTTGAGTTGTCTATCGATATTTATGAGTTAAGATTTTGTCCAACACGTATCAAGATGTGTCTTTAAGGTTTTAACTTGCTGGGCTGAGTTTTCTGGTTTATGAGTTAATCGTGTGGGGTAGCCCTTTTGCCATTATGCCGAGTGAAGGCGCAGACGTTTGGGGGAATAAAACCCTTTTTCAGGTTAATTCATAGATTCTTGAATACTTAGGCCAGTTTGTTATGGAAAAGGTCCATGAGACACTATTGATACAATTTGGAGAAATCATTAACTCATAAACTATAGATGTCCTCAGTAATTTCCAATATGTGTCGTGAAAAAGATCCATAGCTATACTACTGATATGATCAAGATCCCCGATCTTGAGACTATATGGTATCAGAGCCAAGTTATAGTAGAGATATGTTATCTGATGATTATTGATTCGATACAATTTCATAAAAATTCTATGAATCTTTTAAATTCTTCTCATATAGAGAAAAATAGTTTGGTTCAGGAGTATGATGTTCCTGAAAATTTAGATTTACTCAATAAATGGAGTATTCCAAAGATTGAACCTAAAACGGTTTACAAATCTGGACTTTTTGAAAAAATCAGTTTCAAACAAGTTGTAAAAACAACTGAGTCTTCAGTTCCTCTTCATGAGGAAGAAATAGTTTTAAATTTATTAAACTACCATGATATTTCTCCTTATATGAAGGCTTATAAATTCATCCATATTGGATGTGTTCAAGTTGCTTTTAGACCTTTAACCCTTAAAGGGTTACCAGAAAGTTTTTTAGCCACTCTAAGAGATGGTAGAAATCTTAACTAGAAACAATCCCTCATGGGAATTATCCAGTCTAGTTTAGCATTAGGACCCGTTTATTTTAACGCATATCCTAATCTATCTTTGTCTTTATCTGATAATAATATTCTTGATGCTTTAACATTAAATGTTAAAACACATGGTTATAATTATATTCCTGGATCTGAAGTCATGTGTATTTGCTATCGCATTTATTTTAAACCTTTGCATACCCTTAATCCCAATTGTGCTAGGGTAGATAAGGATAAAAATGAGACAATTCTCATAGAAACAAACTTTGGAAATTCCAATGTTAGTACTCGTAGATCCATTAAATGGGATGAGATTATTTTCCCAGAAAATTGGATTCTTGAACATTCTGTTCCGAAAATTCCTTCACTTGATAGTGATTTCCACCATATTACTCAAAGTAATAATGGTATTGTTAAGATTGGTTTTCATAATAACCAGAGAAGAAATTCTTCTTATACTAGATCTATGTCTGGTTATACTTTGCTTTCTCCTCTTGATTATGAAGTCAATGTTCCTTCTACTTCAAGAGCTTCTACTTCTTCTTTAAAAGAAGAAAAGTTTTATCAACACAATGATTTTGAAAATGAAAATATTATTGTTAATAAAAACAATATTAATCATAATGAAAAACTTCCCGAAACAATTTCGGAATGTGGTTTTTCTGTTTAAAATGATTTTTGAACCAATTTTGGATTTCAATAAAGGCTCCTTAAACAGAGCCCATATCAACAAAGAATTTTATGATCCAAAATGGAAAAAATTTAGAGATTGGTATTTCAACTCTTTTCCAAAAGAAGAATTATCTTACTTCATTGACAAATTCTATGAATTTTGTACAAAACAAAATAAAATATTTTTTTTTGTTCCTTGGTTTATAAAAATCTTTTATATTGACCAAATTTCTACAATAGAAAGAACTTATAAAATAATTTTTTCAGGAGATATTCAAAAATCCGTCTATCCTCCTAATATTCCTTTCCAAATTGAAAAGGAAGGAAAAACTTTAAATTTTTCTCTTTTTTCAACAATTATTGAAAAAGATGTCTTGCACAATATTTCTGAAATTTTTAAGCAAAATAATTTTTGCAATCTTTCTCTTCAAATTCTTAGTGAAGAAATTGCTTCACTACATGAGAAAATTGATTCTCTTATTTTTCAAAACAAAAATCAGCCTAAGACTGATATTTCTAAAGAAGAAGGAAAAAACCCAGTTATTGCAACTGTTCCTTCTATTCAATCTCCTATTGAGATTAAAGATTTTAAGCTTGAAGCTTCTATTTCTGATCTTGAAAAAATTATTACTGAAAATTTTGGAAAACTGCATATTTCCACTATTGAAAATGATTTTCAAAATGAAATGGATAACAGACATATTGAGTCTGGAGAAAGTAGTCAAAACAATTTTGACAGTCTAAACAAAATGAAATGGGCAGATAGGCCTACTATGTCAAAGTATTATTATACTAAGCCTACTCCCATTGATGTTCTCAATGAAGAACAAGAAAATTTCTTTAATACCTCTTATTCTGGTAAAAGCATTTATGAATGGAATATAGATGGAGGAAGTGATAGATATATCTACACCCAATGCCATTGCATGCTTATGTACAGCTCTGCTTGTAGAATAAGCGGTAATGATGATGTGCAAACTGCACAAGCCATTACTGTTGGTTTTACAGGACAGCTTAAAGGCTGGTGGGATAACTATCTTACTCCCCAAAATAAAATTGAAATATTTTCTTCTATTAAAATAGAAAATAATACCACTAAATCCAATGCGGTTTATTCTCTCGTTCTTACTATTTTAGAACATTTTACTGGTAAACTTTCAAACAATTCTGAAAATACCAAAACACTTCTTTTAAATATGAGGTGTAAAACTCTTACTGATTTTCGTTGGTACAAAGATACTTTTTTGTCTAGGATCTATGATATTCCTGACTGTAACCAAGATATTTGGAAAAACAAATTTGTTGATGGTCTTCCGTATTTATTCGCGGAAAGAATTAAGAAAATTCTTCGAAAGGACGCAAATTCTATTTCTTACGCGTCATATACTTTTGGTCAAATCGTTAGTATTTGTGTTCAAGAAGGTTTAAATCTTTGCAATGAAATAAAATTGTGAAACCAGCTTAAAAGAGATAATCTCTTAGAAAAGAAACAACTAGGTCTTTTCTGTGATCAATTTGGAATTGAAAATTCCAAAAAGAATTTTTCTAAAGGAAAAAAGGATTTTTCTTATAAACCAAATTTCCGAAGAAGAAAAAGATTTTCTGATAAAAAGCAGAAAGGGAAAAAAGATTTTGATAATAAAAAATCTTTTAAAAAATCTTTTCAAAAGAAAAATTATTTAGACAAAATTATTTGTCACAGATGTGGAAAGCCTGGTCACTATGCTAACCAGTGCTATGCAAAAGACAAGATTAAAAATCTTGACCTTGATGAGCCTCTCAAAGAGACTCTTCTAGGAATAGTAATGAATTCAGAATTAAATTATGATGTTGATATAGAATCCAATGATTCTTCTGAGGAGTTAAACTCTTCATTATCTGATTCAAGTCAATTTGATACCAATAAGTGTCAAAATTGCCTTCAAGGTAAGCCATGTCTCAATTGTATCCAAGATACTGATGAGATAACTGATGATGAAGTTTATAAACTTATGGGTCAGTTCAAAGACATGAATATTAGTGTCATAGACAATCATTATATTATGAATTTTCTTAAACAAATCACAGATTTTGATTTACGCAATAAAATTATTGACCATTTTGAGAATATTCCTCTCAAGGAAGAAAGAAATGATCTTTCAAAACATATTGAAAGATCTTTAATAGTAACAGGATTGTTTTCCACTTCTTTAATTTTAAGAAGTTTATTAACATTATCCATGTTATAAAAATTTCTTTCAATGATCATAAAATATATAATATATAAAATATATATTATATAAAATATATAATATATAAAATATATATTATAGAATATATAATATATAAAATATAGAATATAGAATATATACTATATAGAATATAGAATATAGAATATAGAATATATAAAATATATAATATAAAAAAAATGCTTGGATAGCGGTTCATAACCGCTGTGTCATAAATAAAATAAATAAAAAATCGAATTTCAGCTTAGAAAGCGGTTATGAACCGCTTTCCAAGCTACGGTTTTACAGCGGTTCGACAACCGCTTTCTAATCTGGATCCAGCTTAGATAGCTTTCACTTGGAGAGCTCTCATAACCACTTTCTAAGTGGATTTTTGTGAGCTCTCCAAGCTCTTTTATGTAGTAGTGAGTATTACTTAATTATTTAAAATGATTTGCTAAATCTCAATTATTATTATTATTTCACTTAATTAATTAAGATCAATCATCAGTCTCTCAATTATGAGTACAATAATAATTTAATATTTTCATATATATGGATAGCTTTTTTTAAAAGAAAAAACAATGATCATGAACATGTTTCATGGTTCAAACACAAAGAAAAGCTGCAAAGAAAAAGGAGTGATAGAGTGGGGACACAAATCTTGACCAAAAAATAAGAAAATGTCAATGCATACACACCCCATGTGCATATGCTCATTATGATGAACTATAACACATCATTAATTCACTATGCAAAGATTTTGTAAATACACGCATGCATGTTGCAAAAGGAAAATTATATAAGTTTTAATATTTAACATTTTTAAATTATAAAATCCTCTATATGTTTTATAGAAAACCAGCTACAAAATTTGTTCATAAAGTTGTATTTCAATCGAATGTATTATTTAATATTACATTTTCGGCCAGTTTATATGTTTAATAAAATCTGAAATTGATAAAATATACTTTTTTTTTAAATAACATTATAATGAAATAAAAAAGCAGCCTAACGTGCGAGTTGTTTAATTTTCTGGAAAAATTTAAGAAATGTACGAATCTATTAATATGAAGAATTAAAATTCAAAATTAGTGTTTAAAACTCAAACTAGTGTCACGAGATTCATAATGGAATGCATAAATATATAAAAAAATGGTTTTTTTTTTCTGAAAAAAGGTTTTTTTTTTATATATTGATGTAATATTGTAATAAATCATTGTATATCGTTTTCTTAACATTGAATATTAATTATTTTATTTGAGTTTAGTTGTTGTTTAAGAAAAATGTACCCAATTCTACTTTCACATTTGTATTATTTGAAAGTCTCAACTCGACTTTCACACGGCTAAAAAAAAAACTGCACTCACAAAAGGCAATAAATATATTTTTTTAATTTTATTATTTAACTTTATACTCACATATAAAAAAAATACTCGGGATAATTTTATAGGGGTAAATTGAACAAAACCCCCTCGTGGTTTTGAAATGTTATGCCAAATCCCCCTGTGGTTTGAAAATTGCTCGAGACCCCCTTGTGGTTTAATAAATAAAATCTACTCTCCCTTTCTTCAAAATGGATTTGACAGCGTTATTTATTTTACAGATTTCCCGTTATATCCTTCTCATCCATTGACATCGGCATTTGGGGGAAAAAAGAGAAGGCTGAAGATTTTCAAGTTGGTGTGTCAAATTTAATTGCTTTTGGACGATTAAAGCTTTAAACAATGGAAACTTGCAAATTTTCATCGATTTGAAAGGGCAATCTGTATGTTCTTTTTTTCCTTTTCTTTTTTCAGATAATAAAGAACTCAACTTTTTAATCATTATGTGCTATTAATTTTTGTTTTCATATTTTAATTTTTCTAAACTGGTGTTTTCATGTAAAACTAGAATTTTGATATCTTAAATAAACTGATTTGGCTTAAATATGGAGGGACAAAGCCTGCCTAGGGTTTTTTCTTGAAGTTAATTATTAAATAATATTATATTTTATTGTATAGGTATTTCATCAATCCACTGAGCCTACTGAGGAGGAAAGATTGACTCGAGCTTTTCAAGAGAACTTTGGATGGGCAATTCATCGTGATAAGGTGATTAATATTATTAATCAAGAATATCTATGGCTTAGTGTTTTTCTTTTTGGTTAATATGCTTGAATAACTCTGATTTTGTAACACTATTGATTTTTTATGTATTTATTTATGTGTTATGTGAAGCTGTGATATGTAACCAAGCAGCTAAAAAATCATATTTGGGTGTCTCAATATGTGACTTTGATATATTAAGAAAAAGAAAGATGTTTATTTTGGGTGCCTCAATATTTTACTTGATATATTGTCATGGGGCATGAGAAATAAATTCAGGTTTATTTCCAAGTTTTAGATTCTTTGTTTCTTTTCCTTTTTTGGGTGAGGAAAAATATTTTTAGCTATTTAGTTAAAGAGTTTGGTGAATTATTTTTAAATTTATCCTTTGAAACTTATAAATATTGTTCCAGCTTACTTTGGATTTTTAAATAAGATTTCTTGAATTCTACAGATGCCCCAACAATGAAAATGAAAATCAAATGTCTATCGTTATAATTATTTTTTATTTGTTTGTTTGTAATTGCAAGCGCATAGTCTGATTAAATTGCTATGTCTCAAAATACAATATACATTCAAAAAATCTATATCAACAATTGAAAAATAATTTTTCACATTTATTTTTGTTCGAATCAACTTATTTAATTGCAGCATTTTATTAATAATAGCAATTTGGAATTGAATGCCTCAAATTCATTTTTTTTCAATGGATCATTAAAATTGCAAAACATTTCTTTATAAAAATAATACAAAAAGAATAAATAAATGAATAAATAAAAAACAAAAATAATAACAAAAAAGTAAGAAATATAACCTTTACTGCTATTAGAAGATAGAACGGTTTAATAAAATATGACTGCTCAACTTTCTGCATCAATACCCAAAAAAATAAAAATTATATAGTGAATTAAGGGTAACATGGATATTTTATCATTAAAAAAATAAAAAATCAAATTATAGTCGCACAAATGGAGAGTGATATTCATGCATGTTAACTTTAACAGAATAGAGGATTTTGCGCAAGATTTATTAAACCATAAGGGGGTATCGCGCAATTTTCAAACCACAGGGGGATTTGACACAACATTTCAAAACCACGAGGGGGTTTTGTGCAATTTACCCAATTTTATAGTTGTAAATGAGACATAAACCAAGAAAAAAATGAGTATGCGTAATTTTCATAGTTGTAAATGACACACAAACCAAGAAAAAAATGAGTAAGCATATACTCATTTTTTCTTGATTTGTGTGTCATATACAACTATGAAAATTATCCCAAACAGAGGGGTATTCTTTTAATAAAGTAGTGTCATATATGTTATGCATATAGTTTTGCGAGTATGCATATAAACTCATATTTTATTTTTTAGTAATGTGCAAATTAATGTGTAATATTTAAAAATGAGGATAAAATGCATTGTTACTTTAGAAACTGGAAGTTAAGTGAAGGATAGATAAAAAAATGTACTAAATTAGTTGTTTTAGTGTGTGAACCACTGCAATTCCTGACCAATTTGCATGATCCAGTTCAAATCGAGTTTGTCTCAAAAATTCAATTTTAACTGAAATTGGAACTAAAATAGGAGCGTGAAAGGCAGTTATTCCGTTTTAACTTTTACAACCAAATTCTGTTAGGAATTGGAGTATAAATCACTTGAACTTTCTTCAATTAGTTGTGAGAGTGTATTCATTCTATTTTTTCATTATAATTAATCAAGAGTGAGATTAATTGTGTTGATTAGGATTTTTCACAATGAAGAGAGATTCTAGGTAAATCATAGCGATTGATGCTTGTAACTTGTAATTGATTGATTGTTAGTGAGTGGACTGGTATTTTGATTCCACTTAAATCTTGTCTTCTTCAATTAATTTCACTTTTAAAATTTTAAATTTGAGTTTTATTGTTCTTAAGTTGTTTAAGTCATTTGAAGCTTAATTGAGATTAGGATTGAAAACTTGTTGAAAATTCTAACAAGTAGCGCCATCTGTGAAAAACGAAGCTCAAGAACATCCATCCTTCAAACTGGAAGTGCGAAAATTCAATGAAAAGCATGATTTTGGGTTATTGCTCATCAAGATGAAGGCATTGTTGATTCAACATGGTCTGAGAGATGCATTGAAGAAAGATTTAAATTTTACTGTTGATCCAAAGAAGGAAGAAGAAAAAGTTGAGGCTCATAGCATGCTAATCCTATACCTTGCAGATAAGGTGTTGAGATATGTTGCCAAGGAGAAGGCCGCACTTGATGTTTGGAACAAATTAGGGCCATATATCTCACCAAATTAGTCTCAAACTGATTGTATATGAATTAGAAATTAACCTCATACATGATAACAGAAGACAAGCCCATTGGAGATCAATTGAATGATTTCAATAAAGCCTGGATGATCTTGAAAATCTTGATGTTGAGATCAAAGATAAAGATAAGACACTGATGTTATTGAATGCCTTACCAAAATCTTATGAGTCGTTCAGGGACACTATCTTGTTTGGTTGGAACGAGGATATTACCTTTGAGAAAGTTGTAACTGTAATTAAAACTTTTAGTCTTAATCAACATTTGGAGAAAATAAGAACCAGAGAGAATGTTTTAATTTTAAGTTTAATCTTGGAAGAAGAAGTTCTAGAGTAACAAGAAGTATGATAAGGGAAAACATAAGGACCAGAAAAGTCAAGATGGATTCATTGAGAGAAGAAAATTTTTCTTTTGTCACAAACCTAGTCACCTAAAGAAAAACTACCTTGAGAGAGAAAATAAAGGGAAAGAAGATAAACATGCAGATGCAACTACGGTGGAAAGCGACTATGGCAGTGTTGAGGTATTGAATGTCTCTAACTCAAAACTCTATATAGAATTGGTGTTAGATTCAGGATGCTCTTTTCATATGTGTCCTAATGAGATGTGGTTTCATGATCTAAAAGGATTAGATGGAGGAACTATGTTTCTTGGCAATGATGAAATTTGCAGAGAAATTGATTCTGGATCTATTAGGATCAGGATGTACGATGGGAAAGTGAGACTTCTCACTGATGTTAAACTGGAACTTGATCTGAAGAGAAACCTATTTTGTCTTGGTATACTGATGCATTTGGGTATGGATTTAACATTGCCAAAGAACAAATTCATGTGACTAAAAGGGTTAAAGTTGTTAAGAAAAAGAAAGAAAGAAAGGTTAATGGAATCTACATCCTGAATGGTGAGATGGTGGCAGGAGATGTGTCTACAATGATGAGCAAGTCTGGCTCTACTCTCGGGCACAAAAGGTTGGGTACATAAGAGAAAAGGGCCTGAGGGTATTTGATTAGGGTCATAATTGCATCATTTTGCATCCATTTTAGCATGATATTGATTGGTTTATGTTCATTATTGACCCTAATATGCTATACATTGTGTTATTAACCTCTTTTGACAAGGAAAGTGAGTTTTATAGGTAAAATTGAGTAAAATGAGGAAATTGTGATTATGGAGGATGAGATGATGTGATCCGAGCACATGGGGAAGTTTAAATGACTCAAAGGAAGACCCTAGAAAGCTTGGACGAGCCATAGGATCGAAAATGAAAAAGTTGAAAACGGACGTCAGAAAAAGGTCGTTGACCGAGCTCATTTGTACTGTTGACCGAGCTGCCTTGTACTGATGACCGAGCTAAAAATCTCTGGATACCATGTTGAGTTGCGCTCGATCATAAGAGGGCAGGCACTTGATCATCATGTCCGAGTGGTGGCAAGCTCATGACCGAGCAGCGGTTCAAAATTTGACCAAATTAAGGGCAACTTTGTCTTTTCACGCGTTTAATGAGGGGCAAATTGGTCTAAGCATTGTGAGCACTATAAATACCTCAAGGATCAGATTTCCAAGCATCTAGATTTAGTTTTTCATTTTCTTAGATTCATTAGATAGTTTTAGAGAGAGATTAGGTAGTTACCATTTGGGTTTGTAGTTAATCTTCATACTTCTTTCTTTGATTACTTTTAATCCAACCATTGGATTGTAAATCCATTTGTTGCTTTAGATTCTTCTCGTTGTAAGCTACATTTCTACGGTAGGATATATCGTTTGAAGTTCCGGATTAGAATATAGCTATGGAAGGTTTGTGGATTGTATTTCTATTTCACCTACATTTGGTAAGTTTCCATTTAATTTTCTTGTTTTAATGCTTATCATGATTGTCTTTAGCTTAATTGTTTTTTTTTTTTTTGCCAATTAGTCATGGCTTAATCCTCTTGTTGCATTGGTGTATGAATACTATGGTGTAGTTTAGTGTCTTGTTAATCCTATGCATGAATAAGTGATCTTGATGAATTAATTCTCTAATTTGATGATTTACTTGAATGCTTGGTGTAATCACTTGGATGTTTTGAGCCTATATGAGTTAGCAACACATGAGAATTGAGTTAATTCATTGAATTTCTTGAGTGATATTTTTTCACACCAAGTGTTTGTATTAATGCTTTTATGTCAATGAGAATTGCTTAGGAGCTAAGAACCTCTCAAATGGAGTATCAGGTGTTTTAGAGAGACCTAAGCACTTGATAGAGCCCTTTAGCTTGATTAAGACATCAAGGGACCTTATGCATGCTTGGATTGATAGGGTGCTAGATGAACCATAGTTGAAGTACTCCAATGCACAAACATCTCACACTTGCTCATCTTTCTAAAAGGTGATAGTTAGAATTTACTTTGCTTTGTCACGAGTAGATAGAATTCAAGACCATTTCTTGTTTTCACTAGCTATTACCATAGTAAACAACCAATTCTTGCTTAATATCGCATTGTTTCCCTGTGTTCAATATTTTATTACTTGATCAACTTACTTAAGCCACAACGTCCATGTACACTTGCATGAAGCATACACGAAATTGACAAACAAGTTTTTGGCGCCGTTGCCGGGGAAACGGTTACTTTGTTAAGCTTGTGCTGATGTTTACATGTTCTTTTCTTTGTTTTTCTTTATTTGTTCTTAATTATTCTTGTGAGTGTTGATACTTGCTAATTTTTGTCGTATTGTGATTGCTCAGTTTTTGAATCGTTGTCACAATTAACTTGGTTTTCACCTACTTTGTATCGCCCTGTGTGGTTATCATTACAAATTTAAGCCTTTTTCTTCTTGATGATTTCACATGCAAAGATCTGCTCCCAGCGCAGGTTTGCCCCTAGCATAGCAAAGGCTTGCCCCTAGTGTAGTGCAGGGATATCAGGAGTTTATACTTGTGTACTTGTCCATCAAGCCATCTTCAAATGTGCATTTGTTCATCGTGTATGCTTATTCATTTCATCGAGTTACTTGCTTGAGTTTTTAGTTGCCTTCTTGGATCAACTAACTGCTCTTTAATCGTCATTATTCCACGTCCTGCCACCCATTCAACTTTTGATTTAATTTGTAATCAAGGGTTGAATGTATTGCGTGCTATTATTTTTTGTGTGTGATCAATTGGTGTTCTTGTTTCTAGGAACAATGAACAGTCCTTATCTACAACAATTGGTAATTTGAATTGTTAATATCAGATCTGCAACTTTTTAGCAAGTTACGTGAGCGCAAATATTTGTAGGTGGACAAGTATGCTTGTAAGCAGCGAGCAGTTACTAGAAGATGTTGGCAATTGCATCTCAATTTGTGGATAAAATCCTAAATATGTTGGCGACTCTTGAACTACCAACTCCAATGTATCATTCCAATCATGTTAGTGAACATTGCAAAAAGAATGTTTGCTTGTTGTAAAGAAATATCACAAATGTATATCCACAAAGTCAAGTGTGATGATACCATCAAGAAATACTCCAGAACGACGCTAGAACTTTTTGGAGTGATTTGGACTTCGATATGGTTATGAGTCTATCCGTCCATTGCTTGCTTTTGAGGTGATGTCAATATTAAGAAAACTCCTTGCTGGTAAAGGCTACTTTCCTCAAGATGGATATATCCTCCTGTACTTTTCAGTGTCTCCAAACTGTTTGGAATTTTAGCAGCAAAGCTTATCTCCACTTTGAAGATCTTAGATTGGCATCTTAACCTTTTATTGTCACTGTTGTTAGGGAGCAGACGTCTTGGGTTGGTAAGGGAGAGAACCAACAGTGAACAAGGTCTTCTATTCATCCTATGCAAATTCTTTGCCCCGCGATTTGCTTTCATAAGTCTTTCGGATACGGTTTAAGACTTTCGTATTGATACCTTTGCTATCAACTGGGCAAGCATCTTCAACATTGGGCACTTTCACTTTAAAGTGATGAGTGAAGACAAGAATTTTATTTCCTTTTGTTCCTAGACCACATCTAGTCATCGGAGCACGAAAGACCTTTTCCGTTTCCTTCTTTGATTCTTTTGTAGGAGTAACATTTGGAAGAATAATTGGCGGGGGCGGCAGGGTTTTTTCTGGAGCTCCATTACCATCTTGTTCAGACAGATTCATAGCAAGTGTAAGCAATTAAAATTTAATTGCCAAAATAAAAAATAACATGCAGAAATTACGTGTTAAATCAAATTTAATATTGAGAATTTAGATTAATACAATTCCTAAAATAAATAAAATCGGACCTCTAAAGTCCAATAAATCAAATTGGACCTCTAAAGTCCAATAAATTAAATTGGGTCTCTAAAGCCCAATAAATCAAATTGGACCTCTAAAGTCCAATAAATTAAATTGGGTCTCTAAAGCCCAATAAATTAAATTGGGTCTCTAAAACCCAATAAATCAAATTGGACCTCTAAAGTTCAATAAATTAAATTGGGTCTCTAAAGCCCAATAAATTAAATTGGACATCTAAAAGTCCAATAAATCAAATTGGACCTCTAAAGTCCAATAAATTAAATTGGGTCTCTAAAGCCAAATAAGTCAAATTGGACCTCTAAAGTCCGATAAATTAAATTGCCCCTTAAAAGCCCAACAAATTAAATTAAGTCCAGTATGATAAATCAAATCTTGAAAGCCTAATGAATCTGGCAAAATATCTTTGAAGATTATCAAATCTGGCATATTCTGGGAATATTCCCCAAATAAAATCTTTTGGCCCATCAAATCTGGCCTGCAAATCTAGAATTCTACACCTATATATAGGGGTCTCATTCTAGTCACTTACACTTACACAGAACAAACTAGAGAGTAATTCTGAAGAGCAAAGTCCGATAAGTCCGTAAGTCAAAGATCTTTTAAGATCAAAGACCCGAGAAGTCCCTAAAAATAACGTTTGATCCGAATTAAGGCTCGATGCCCTCGGATTAACGTTATAAGTCCGAAATTAAAGATCTATCAAGATCGAAGTCCCGAAATCAAAGATCTTTCAAGATCAAAGCCCCACAAACTCCGAAAAATTCAAGAAGTCCCAAAGTCAAAATTCAAGAGAAGAATCAGAGGAGAAAAATTAGAGATTGTAGAATCCCAGAAATTTCGGTAGATCCGAAATAAATAAAATTGTAAATCATTTTCGCGATATTAATAATAAATTTTAATTTCGTGAAAATTTGTTGTTACAAATTTTGGCACGCCCAGTGGGACAATCTCTACCTCTCATCTCTTCTCTAAAAAGTCAAAAAAAATGACTCGCCTCTTAAGGTCCGGTTCCCCCAAACCATCAAATGTTAATGCTATTACGAGAAGTATGTCGAAAAATGCATTAACACACGCTTCTTCAGAAGCAGACCCATCAGCAGACACAACTGTGAAAAAGCTACCCTATATGGATGAAAGTGAAGGGGACAACTCCGCATGCTCAACTCCCCGTTCATCATCTAGTTCTTCAACTGCAGATCTGGCTCCAGCCATGACAACAAATGCTACAACTGTTGAAGAGCAACTTGCATGTCTAATGAAATCCATTCAAGGAATTTCACGGCAGCTTCAAGAACAAGACGCCCGGATCTCTAACTAGATGAATAGGGTGGATAACGACGATGTGAGTCGTGCTAAAGGCAAAACTGTCGAGGGAGAGACCTCAACTAAACATCAAGTGGAAGAGAACGACATGACTGCTAAAGAGTTCCCAGTATCTCTTGAGAATGGGATTAATATCGATCAACTCAAAGATCTTATATTGGAGACCGTGAAGGGTAAAGTTGACGATAGTTCCAAATCATCCTTTACATATGCCAAGCCATATACCAAAGGATCTATGACTTAGCAATGCCCCAGGTTATCAGCCCCCAAAGTTTCAACACTTTGATGGAAAAGGAAACCCGAAACAGCATGTGGTGCATTTTGTTGAAACATGCAACAATGCCAGTACATATGGAGACCATTTGGTAAAACAATTTGTCCGTTCTTTGAAGGGAAATGCCTTTGAATGGTACATTGACTTGGAGGCTAACTCCATCGATAGTTGGGAGCAGTTGGAATATGAGTTCCTAAACCGGTTTTACAGTACAAGGAGAACTGTTAGCATGATTGAGCTAACCATTACCCGTCAACCAAAAGATGAGCTGGTGATTGACTACATTAATAGATGGAGAAATCTGAGCCTAAATTGCAAGGATAGGCTATCGGAAAGGTCAGCTATCGAAATGTGCATCCAAGGTATGCAATGGGGTATTAGGTACATTCTTCAAGGAATTCAGCCAAAGACTTTTGAAGAACTAGCTACGAGGGCTTATGATATGGAGCTAAGTATGGCTGCTACTGGATCGTATGGACCACCTATTCAGGAAGCTCGAGAGTTTAGAGATAAACAAGATGCCAAGAAAAGGGGCAGAATCTTTGTTAAAACCCCAATCAAAGAGTCCATGCAGGTAAATACCAAGACGGTTAAATACCAAAGGAACCAAGAGAGTGAAAATGACAAAGAAAAGACGATTGTCTCGGAAAGGGGGCAAAGAAAGTTGACTTTGAAAGAAATGCAACAAAGACAGTATCCGTTCCTAGATTCCGACGTCCCGGGGATGTTCAATGATCTAATGAAGGACAAACTCATAGAGTTACTGGAAATGAAGTGCCCAGAGGAAGTTGGACGGACTAATGACCCGAAATATTACAAATACCATAGGTTGGTTGGGCATCCAATCCAAGATTGCTTCATCTTCAAAGATAAAGTTATGCAACTGGTCAAGGAAGGAAAATTCTACTCGAGGAGGAAGCAAATTCAAACTTTATTACTGTTAAGGAAAGTGATTGCAATGATAAAATGTCATGTCATATGGTGGACGCAAATCAGACTAGTTAATCCGAAAGGAAAGTCAATGATGAAACTGTTGATTGCGCGTTGGCTGTAAGCTTCACAGAGGAAGATCTATTGCTCGGCTCACAGCCGCTCAATCGTCCGCTATTTGTAACTGGTTGTACGAAGGGACAAAAGGTTAACCGAATCTTAGTTGATGGAGGTTCGGGAGTGAATATCATACCTTGGAGGATAATGAGAAAATTGGGTGTATCAGCTGATGAATTAGGCAAAAGTCATCTAATGATCCAAGGGTTCAACCAATAGGGTCAAAGGGCTCTCGGTACGCTAGTAATTCAGCTAATGATTGATGAGATGGTCTCAACGGTGTTGTTTCACGTCATAGATGCAAGAACATCGTACAATATGCTTTTGGGATGCCCGTGGTTACATGAATATGGTGTGATAGCTTCTACAATGCATCAGGGTTTCAAATACTGTAAAGACGGTGAAGTAAAGAGAGTTTTCGGGGATGCTAAGCCTTTTACCGAGGCTGAATCATATTTTGCTGATGCTAAGTACTACTTCAAGAGTACAACTAAAGCTGAAGGAGAGTCGTCACAAGAAATGACCAAGGACGCGCAATTTATAAAAGATGAGAATGATGAATTACCGTTCCATGTAAGTAAGGATAAACTACCCCTTGAAGATGTTGAGACGCTAGAAGAACTAGTACAGCCCTTAACTAACCTCGATGCAACAAGGCCTTCCACACAACCACTCAAGGGATTCACTCGCCCTATTCATGGAGCTAAGATAGAACATGGGAAGATATCAGAAGCGGTGATGTCGAGATCTTATGGCCCACAAGCCTTTAAACTTCTTGTCCAAGCTGGGTATGATCCACAAGAAGGTTCGGCCTCAAAAGGCCATTCTCATGAGGTTGCTAAACCAAAACATGAGAATCATGTTGCTTCAAAAATGATAAAGAGAAATATTCACGCTCTTGGTAAGAATGATAAGACTGGCCTAGGGTACGTGGCACATAAACCAATCCGAATTGCGATCAAGAGATCGAATGCAAATGCCAATCACGTCACCGAGGGTGATGCCTTTTCTAAGGAAGATATGACTGATGAAATGGAAATAATTTGAAACGTGTTTCAATCTTTCAGAGGTTGGGACCACGTGAGGGTGATAACCGTCGAAATGGGGGATCCGTCTTTAAGAGATTGGGACCAGTTGCAAGAAACAAAAATCGAAGGCCGGGATCTGTCTTTCAAAGACTAGGGCCGCTAAAAAATAATCTTCGAAAGAGGGAAAATACCAAGTCTCAAAACTTGGTCTTGCCTTGCAAAACACAACAAACAATCCTGACGTTGTCGCATGGAAATGGGGTAAAAACTAAGGTGCAAGCAATTTTCTATACCCAAAATGAAGAAGAGGACAAGGAGAGCGTAGACTCTTCAAATTTCATTGATACACGTAATGCTGATTCATCAGTGTCTCAAGGTGTGGGAAGAGATTTGAGAGAGATAAAATCACCAAAATGATCAGAGATGGGTACATTACTAATGATAGAAGGATTATCCAAGTAAATCCGATTAGAGGAAGAGATGGTCATGTGAGACTGATTATTGACTTCGAAAGTCATGGGTAAGTTGATGAAGATGTGGCAGTTGTAAATCATATCAGTATATCGGAAGATGCCTTTAATATAGAAGATGCTGAAGATACTCCTCTAGAACTTAAAGAGGTTAACTTGGAGGATGAGGATAACCCACAGTCAACCTATATAAGTGTTTTGCTTACAATCAAGGAAGTAGAGAATGCACAGTTGCGTCTCAAAGAACTTGAAGCTTTGGATGAGAAAAGGCTAGAAGCCCAACAAAGACTTAAATGCTATCAGTCTCGGCTTTCTAGAACATTCAACAAAAATGTGAGGAAACGTTCTTTTCAAGTTGGCGACTTGGTACTCGTGGAGAAAAGGCCCATGATTGTTACTCATCGTGTTGGAAATAATTTTTTTTCCAAATGGGATGGACCCTACGTTGTGAAGGAAGTTTATACAAATGGCGCATATAAATTGATATCCGAAGATGGCGTGGCCATTGGTCCCATAAATGGGAAATTCCTAAAATGCTACTACGAGTAAGTCAAGTTAGCTCCATGACGCACGAGCCTAAACTGCATGTTGCTCCTGGTCCGCATGAGGATAAACTGTGTACGACGACCACCAAAGATGATTACATGTGGTTAAACTGTTAACTTATCCCACTAAAGGTGTTTAAGTGGTTAAATAATTTATACCCTACTGCGACTATGATAGTAAAAAGTATACGTCCCTCCTGGCCCGCATGAGGTTAAACTGTGTACGGCACCCCCCCAAAATCAAATCATGTTCCCATTGAACTACGTTTTGACTTGATCCTCTTTTAAAAGAGGTACGTAGGCAGCTTAGTATATTACTAAGTTCAGTCATAATTCAACTACATTGATCGAGTTAGTGTGTTAAAATTGTTGAAGCTTGTAGGAAGATGTTCATGATTTAAGTTAGTCTCAGTTTAGCTAACTCAATAAACATTAAGGGCATGAAAGAAACAGGCAAGTATAACAGTCATAATTTAGCCACATTGATCGAGTGGCTGTGTTAAATTGTTGAAGCTTGTAGGAAGATGTTCATGATTTAAGTTAGTCTCAGTTTAGCTAACTTAATGAACATTCAAGGCATGAAAGAAACAAGCAGGTGTAACAGTCATTATTTCGCCACATTGATCGAGTAGGTGTGTTAAATTGTTGAAACATGTAATATGATTCAAGTTAGTTAGTCCAAGTTAAGCTAACTTGATAAACAGTCAAAGCATGAAGAAAATAAACAAGTATTGCAATCATAATTTAGTCACCTTGATCAGACAATGAGTTGCAAGAAGTTAGAGGGGGCAAGCACGGTAAGAAATTTCGTGACGCTTCTTCTAAGTCATTGGAATTAAGTCCTGCGGGATGCTTAAGTGACAATTCAAGTTTAAATTGACAATATCTTAGCAGACGACGAGGGAAGCAACACATTGTTGATCCGCTAAGATATCATCGAAGTCCCTCAAATAAAGTCACCCGATCAAAAGTCACAAAGAAAGATTGATAATATCTTTGCCGATGACGACGAGCACACCACATCGTCGATCCGCTAACAAGGATATTATCAAAATTTCTCCAACAAAGTTACCTAACCGAAAGTCACAAAGAAAGATTGATAATATCTTAGCCGACGACGATGAGCGAACGACATCGTCGATCCGCTAACAAGGATATTATCAAAATTTCTCCAATAAAGTTACCCAACCAAAAGTCGCAAAGAAAGATTAACAATATCTTAGCCGACAACGACGAGCGCACTACATCGTCGATCCGCTAACAAAGATATTATCAAAATTTCTCCAACGAAGTTACCCAAACGAAAGTCGCAAAGAAAGATGGACAATATCTCAAGCCGATGACGACGAGAGCACCACATCGCCGACCGGCTAACAAAGACATTGCCAAAGTTGAAAGCCATCAAGAAAGATGGACAATATCTCAAGCCGGCGATAATGAGCGCACCACTTCGCCGACCGGCTAACAAAGACATTGCCGAAGCCAAAAGCCATCAAGAAAGATGGACAATATCTCAGGCCGACGATGACGAGCACACCACATCGCCGACCGGCTAACAAAGTGTTAGGGTTATACTAGAAAGTATGCTTTTACTTTGTATAACTAAACTGAATCTTTGAGCTTTATCTGAAATAAATCTTTTATCACTGTGCTTTAGATAAATATGAATGTTATTTATTTATTGCAATCCGTTCATATAATAGTACAAGTTACACTATAGATAAATGTGGTGATCCCCGGATAACTCACAG
>JAPKLY010000033.1:1170924-1190158 GCA_026898435.1 Prunella vulgaris | reverse complement strand
TTCGTTTATTGCAATTTATTTAATTTTTGGTATTTTAATTAATTTTGCGTTAAGGATTTAATTTATGACTTAGAGATTATTCTGGTGTTTGAAGACTTTTTAATAAAATTAGACTTTTGAAAGGATTTGATAATTATTATGATTTTGTTCTATGTGATAGATTATGAATTATTTTAGAGATTTATCATGTTTTAGGGTATTAATTTGTTAAGAATTTAATTGCTCAGTATATTTACGTTTTATGGCAGTATTATGTTGTGTCTTATGTCAATATATGATAGGAATTAAGTTACATGTGATAAGATATGATTTATGGTCCCATATATTAATTAGAGTCCTTAATTTTGCATGACTAGAATTAACGTTTTATAACTCCTTTAATTCCAAAATTTTCACAATTTTATCAATAGTAGAAGTCCAGGGTTTAATTTTAGTCCTTTAATTACCTTGTATGTGACTTTTATGAAATAAATCAAGAAGTTTTCGTTAATAAAATATTTTTATCAGTATTATATGAATTATTAAGTGTTTTAGACGTGATTATTTAATTGGTAATAGGAAATTTGATAAAAGAATGATTTTCTAGAAAAATAGTGGACTGTTTTCGAAAAATATATGTTCTACAGCTGTACACCAAATTTTATGTGATTTTATAGGTATAATATGATATTATGTGGTATATTAAGTTGGAATTAATTAGGTTTCATGTAGATTTAATTATTTGGGGATTATTATTATGTTTAAATAATTATTATTATTCAAGGCTTGTAGATTATGTTGAGATTTTATTTTGTGAATTATGTGAAAGTATTATGTTTTAATTCCAAGAGTTTTAAAGAAAAAGGAAAATTTATTTCAAGGTTAGATAGATCACGCCCAAAAGATTTATTTTCAAGATTTATTAAGGACTTCCGCTGTATTTGAAGATTAGGGTGTGACACTTATGCATACCAAGTGTTTGATATATTGCTAGTATGACCAATGATAATTGCATATTAGCCTAAGACCTCTTAATTGGAGTGTTAGGAGTTGTAGAGAGATGATGAGAATCACAAAATTTACACCATAAAATCGAAGCCCTGGCTCAGGCCAGCAAGCATTCGAATCACAATATTAATTCGCGGCTCTGACTCGGGCCAGCAAGCCAACGAAGATCGCAAATAATTGCTAATAAGAATTAATTTATTTCTCAATAATCATTCACGAGTACATCTGATAGTATTTATAGAATTCATAAGATACTATCATCCTAACTTCTTGCAACAATATAGGAAAATATAATAGAAGTCTTAGATACGAATTAAGATATAAAAACAAATCTAAAGATAAATCTAATATTCTAAGGATATTAATCTAATATACTAAAGATATTGGCTCAATCCGTAATCTAAATTTTCCTTTCGCATCATTCCCGCCCCCTTCGAAAAAATTCGTCCTCGAATTTGGAAGAAACTTTGTCTTGAACTGTAGAAGAGAGACGACAGCGCGTTCAACATCTGAAAGAAGAACAAAAATCTCTAACCCATGAACTTCAAAAACATCTGCAGTCCGTATTTTTCCCAAAATCTTAAGACGGTAAACACCACTTGGAGTCTTTAAAAAATGATTAAAATAATTATCATTATTTATATAATAATGATAATTATTAAATTCAAACTCACTTAATTTCTCCAAATCAAATAATAATTTCTCAGAAACGTATGACTCATCTTCATAATTTGTATTTGGCCCATGAAAATTATTTGCAACAGGGCTCAAATAAAGAACCAAAGTAGAAGGCCCAACAGAAGGCATTAGGGCAACAGGCCCATTAACATGTTCCTCTTCCACATCCACGCAGTCAGCATCATCGTTGGCGGAAATCAGTCCGGTAAGGTGTGCGCCCGATTGAGGCGGTAAATACTCCGGGGAACCACGATGCTTTGTCCTCTGCTTCTTTTGTGAACTATTCTTCACGAGTTGTTCCATCTGTTGACCCAATTTCTCCATAACCCGCACCAGATCATCGATCTTGTTCTCCATGCTCACGAAACTATTCTCAATCGAGTCCACTCTCGCCTCCAATAGCATGATACGATCCCGATGTGATCTGGTCATAATTGTGATTCTCAGTTGTTCTCCTCTCTCAATGAAAGCACCAATGATGAGAATCACAAAATTTACACAATAAAATCGAAGCCCTGGCTCAGGCCAGCAAGCGTTCGAATCACAATATTAATTCGCGGCTCTGACTCGGGCCAGCAAGCCAACGAAGATCGCAAATAATTGCTAATAAGAATTAATTTATTTCTCAATAATCATTCACGAGTACATCTGATAGTATTTATAGAATTCATAAGATACTATCATCCTAACTTCTTGCAACAATATAGGAAAATATAATAGAAGTCTTAGATACGAATTAAGATATAAAAACAAATCTAAAGATAAATCTAATATTCTAAAGATATTAATCTAATATACTAAAGATATTGGCTCAATCCGTAATCTAAATTTTCCTTTCGCATCAAGAGATCTAGACACCTAATAGAGCCTTACCTAGTGTTTTAGAGATATCTAGACACTAGTTGGCTTGATTAATACACCAAGAGATCTTTTGCATGCTAGGATGTATAGGATTCTAAAGGAACCATAGTAGGATTACTTCCATGTACACTTCACACTCTTGCTCACTTCTTTGAGGTGATAGTTAGGATTTACTATTTCTTGTTGATTTAGTTGATAGAAATCATGATTATTTTCTTACTTTCCTAGCTATCCACCTTGGTAGACATTCAATACTTGCTTGATATCGTATCGTTTCCCTATGTTCGATATTTAACTTGGTTAACTTGCCATGACAACAACGACCACGTTCACTTGCGTGGAAATCATCGCGATTTTGGCAAACAAGTTTTTTGTAGGAGTGAACTCAATCGAAGATGGGTGAAAATGCAATCATTACTCGTATTCTCCACAAAATATATGCTCTCCTAATCCATACATTTATCAACTTTACCCATTTAAAACCCAATCCATTTTCGATAAAATCTCCATGTTAGAAGAGTGTATGAAGTATATGATGATGACGTTAAGGAACCAAACCCAAATTCCACCACCTCCACAAGAAGTTTCTTATCCTTCTAACTCATATACATCTGAAGATTCCTATTCCTTGGAGGATCCACATTCCTACACTTTACCCTCTCCTATGCCTCTCCATCATGATGAAGCTCCTCAAAGTCACAATAATGATACTATATCCTACATCCTCAATCAACTCGAAGAAATTAAAAGGGAGTATGAATGGCACTTTGAGAAGACCAATGTGAAGTTTGATAAAATTTTCAAATCTCAAGGGGATCAAATCAAGAGCTTAGAGCTCCAATTGGGGGAATTGACCTAACAAGCCCATGAGATTTGTGAAATGTCATACAAAGATTCCTACTCTCATCATGATGATACATGCTCCTACACTCCATATCTTCCTATGACCTTCCATCAAGAAGACACTTCTTCAAGTTATGAGGAAGACATTTTAGCTCAAATTTTCAACCAATTGGAAGAAATGAGAAGTGAAAATGAAAAGTTCTTTGAGGAGAGAAACAAGAAGTTTAATGAAATGTTCATGTCTCAAAGTCATCAAATCAAAAGTTTGGAGTTCCAATTGCGACAATTGACTTGTAATGTGATAAGCAAGAAATTAGAGCTCTTCTTGGAGGAATTGTGCACCCAAGCCTATTCTAAGGAGGATGATGGGGGTAAAAAGCAAGAAAAAGGGAATGTGGAAAATGAAGATGATCATCATCTTAAGAAGATTAAATCTCTTTCTATTCTAGATTGTATTGGAATTCAAATGTCTATTAATCCTTCTAACGCTTACCTTGATTATGAGATTCCTATTATTGTTGATGATATTGGTCATAACTATCCTCATGCTATGTTGATTAGAGATCACGAAGAAGAGAGGGATGGACTAGAAGAAGAGCAAAGAGATGAAAGTGAAAAGGAATAATATGATATAGAGAATGAAGAGGATGATTGTGATGACCATGATGAATACAAGGACCTTTATGATTTCTTTGATTTTGATAAGAAAGTTCCCTACAATGATGAGTTCAAGGAGATTAAAGAGTCTTGTGTTCAAAAAGCTTTCTATCTTAAGAGTTTCACTAACCCTCTTATTAATTCTCTTGATCATGATTTCAAGCCTTCTTGTGATGAAATTGAATATGATACTTCCTTTGTTTGTATTGATAGGAATCAAGAATAAGAAATGGAGGATAAGGAAAGAGAAGATTCAAAAAGAGGAATGGAGAAAGAACATGAAGATCAGGAAGATGAATGTCCACTTATGGACATGAGCTTCATGGAAAAAGAACTACGAAATAAAGTGGAAGAGGAGCCTACAATTGAAATAAGCATTTCTAAACCCTTAGACTCTTCCACTTGTGCTTTAATTGATAAAGTTGTCCATTGTGAATTTGTCTTGCCTCTAGAGTTGATCAATGATAAGATTGAATTGAATATCCTTTTGAAAATTTTTGATAGTAAGAGATGGGGGTGGATTGGTTTGAGAAGAAATGATGAAGAAAATGCATGTGCTTACAAGTACGAAATGAAAAGGAAAGTAGGCGTATGGGGTAGAAATCCTACTTGTTTCCTTGATCTTTATGCTTTGAGATTAGAGTGGGATGGCAAGGATGACAATTATCCTTGGCCATTTAGCTAACATTAGTGCGTCAGCTAGGGGACGTTAAATCCAAGCGCTAGATAGGAGGCAACCCATCCTTAAAATTTTCTTGCTTATTAGGTTTGCTCTGTAGTTTAGATAGTGTTATTGTTTTGGTTTTCTTCATATGAGGTAATGTATTCTCTTACTTTGGTTGGTGCATGTGATTTATCCTAGTTTGGGGGTGTTGCCTCTTATTATATATGGTGATTTCTTGGTAGTTGAGCTTATAGATGCATTGTATTGTTCATTGATTTATTGCAAATCCTATTTTCATCACTCTTTTACAAACTTTTAGGATCCTTGATCCGAAAAAGTTTGGGGGGGTGTGTTCGTTCTTCAAATTTTAGATTTGCAATGACATTTGTGAGCTTGAGAAGGTGTGAGGAGGAGATTTCTCTTCCTACTTAGCCAAGAAGGACATTTTCGTGTAAGTGGCAATTCACTCTCCTATACATAATCCCAACTCAAAGTATGTCTTGACACTTATCTCTTCTTATGTGTTTCCATTCTTAGGTTTAGTTTACTTGATTTTAGATTGCTATTTTGAGCTTAAGTGTTGATTCTTGTTGTATTGTGCTTTAATTTGGCGTATTGCATGATCTTTTCTCCACTCTTTGCCAAACTTTTTAGACCCTTGGTCCAAAAAAGTTTGGGTGGGTGTCTTCGTTTCGCAAATCTCATTGCAATGCTATGCTTATGTTGATTCTTCGTGTTCCTATGATGTTTTACCTTGATGTTGCTAGTTGAGAGTAGTGTGGCATGAGATATACTTGTAACAAGTACTAAATTCACACCAAGATCACATTATCAGTTTCTTGTAACAAGTACTAAATTCATAACCCAGATGGGATTTTAACACCCCATTGGTAAACGGTTGATGTGTAGATCCCAGATTGACTTATCTTGACCAAGGGATTGCACTAGTGCATGATGATGCATTGAAGATGACCTACAGAGAGGTAATTCTTCTGTACTGATTTATGGGATGAAGAATTAGACCTCAGTGGTCGTTTATTTCTAAACCTCAGTCCCTTAAATAGGACTCTGTGTGATCCGTGCGTGGCACTTTATTTTGTTATGGGTAGAGAGTCAAGAAGACTCAATACTTTGCATCTTGGGTGACGCCATTGAGAACATGACAATTGCTAAGATTTAATACAGAGGAACGTGTGCTTGGTGAGTCTTGCATGATTAGTCCCCTTGGTGGGCTCTAAACGTTCGTCATACTAAATCTTGCAAGTGGAATTTGTTTCCGGTATGATGATAAAGAAGAGTTGTCCTTACTCCAAGGTTAAGATGTTAAATTAATTAAAGTGTTCAGTGGCTTGATTAATTAACGGACAAAAGAATCTTAAACACGGGAAATAATGACCGGGAACCATATGATTGTAATATGTGTTAAGATGGATAGTGCAACATTAATCCTATAGTGGAGTGAGATTAACGTTAATGGGTTGAATGACATTGGGCTCAATGTTAGAATTCAAGGCCCATTGGGAGGTCCAATCTTAATTCTCCTAAAGGCCCCTCAAGTAGCCCAATTAAATGTCCAACAATGAATAGTGTGATTAAAATAAAAGAAATATTTTTTGGGCCCAATTATATTAATTTTCGAAATTTATATATATATAATTAGTGAGAGATTTTATGAAAAACAGATATGTATCTTGAATACAAGAATATCTAATAAAATCAAGATCTCATGGGTATTATATGTATATTGTTTTTTTCGAAAATCTTGAAGGAAAAGAATGTCAAGAATTGAATATTTTAGTATTCAAGATTATCAAGATTAGAATATTTGATATTCATAATAATCAAGATTTGAAATATTAAATATTCAAGATCTTGTATTCTCACTATAAATATGAGATGATACAAGACTTCAATACACATTATTTTTTTTCTCTTAGAATTTTCGAAAATTCTAGTGAGTGGGGCAACAAAATTATTTTCTTCCTTGTGTTGTGATTATTCGTGTGGCCTCCCACCGGGTGTACGAATAAGGACAAGGGAATACTTGAGAAGGCTCTTGGGTTTATCAAGTTGAGGGTCTCAAGAAGGACGCCCTTTGATCTCAACCACCATTGTTGACAATACCATTCAAGCAAAGGAACTCTCAAAGCTTCTCAAAAGGACGCCTATTGTCTCAGAAACTGTCTTTTATTCAAGAGGTATAATTCACTAAATCTCTTAGTTCCGCATGTTTAGGGCTTTATGTGATTATATTTGTTCATATGTTTTGCATGCAAAGCCTGTTGTTGGGTATACAATTATTTGATTTAATTATGTTTAAATCATGATATTAATTGTAGACTTAAATTTGTATTTAGCGTAAATCCCGAATAGATCCGCGTTTAATTCCCCAACACAAAGACATTGCCAAAGCCGAAAGCCATCAAGAAAGATGGTCAATATCTCGAGCCGACGACGACGAGCGCACCACATCGCCGATCGGCTGACAAAGATACTGTCGAAGCCTCTCAAAAGAGATTTAATGTTCTTATACAAAATTAACAAGTTGGAGAGAATTAAAAAAACCCACTAAGACCGAAAATCCACATTCACTTCCAAAACTTGTAAAATTGATAAGTGTTCGACAGACAATTGAGAAAATCCGAATTCTTTCTAAGTCAAGTGCCCCTCATTCAAAATCAACGAGCTCGAAAGAATTAAACCAACAAGACCGAAACCCACAATTCTTTCAAAACTCGTAAAATTGAAGATGAGCACGAGTCCGTCGAGAAAGTCAAATTCTTCCAAATCAAATACCTTTCGTTCAAAGTCAACGAGCTTTAAAGAATTAAAACCAACAAGACCGAAACCCACAATTCTTTCAAAACTCGTGAAATTAACGAAAGTACGAGTCCGTTGAAAATACTTCCTCCTACAAAAAAAAAGAGTGGTCATTAGAATCGAAATAATCACTTCATTCTCATATTTATTTTTAATCAATTAATTGAGTCTATCTCATTAATTAATTAAAAAAATTGTGAAAATATTGAAATTATTTTTAGTTCAAATTGATACACCGAAAACATACCAGTGCAACTAAATTGTGTTATCAAATTTAATTATTTGGTAAAAAAAAAATCACAATTTAATTGATTGGCCCATGAGACAAATAAAAAAGCAAAGGCCCAAAGCCCCATCTATCATTATCTTAACTCAGGGAAATAACTCCCTCAAACCAAATTCTGTTCCCAATCCCTTAATCTACCTGGCAAAAAAAAAACTAAAAAAAAAAAAAAAGGTTGCCCAATGTTGGGCTTGAATTTTTTAGAAAAACCCAAAATGGACTTCATGGTTGGGAATCAAAAATTCTCCAAGTCATCCTTCTAATTTGGCCAAGTCTGCGTCCATCTTCTTCTTCATGCAGAAAGAAAGATTCACCGCCATTACTGACGGAAATCAAAATCGCTGCCTCCCTTTGCAAATCAACAGCCCCTAGTTCAGAAATCAATTCCACACTTCTCTTTCACGGAAACCAACACCCTCAGCCGGAAATTGCAGCCATCAGATCCGTTGCGCGACAAAGCCGCCGCTATCACTCTGCCTCCCCCGTCCATTGCTCTTCACGGACGAAAATTGCACGCCCTTTTGTGCCGCCATCTCTCGGCTTTGATCGGAATCAAGCCGCCAAGCTCCGCCAACCGCTGGAAATTGCTCTATCTGCCGTTGCTCAGCCTTCCGTCGGCTGCTTCTTCTTCGCTGCCTGCACATGAACCAAAACTACCGCTCGATGAAAACCAGGTTACCGGCCGCTGCCCATACGCAACCGTCGCCGTCCAAAAACTGCACGAAGAAACTGCCTCCTTCAAAGCAGGTAACGAATTCGCGACCGAGAAACTTTCGCCTCGCTGCTGGAACTCCCTCTCCTTCGACGATTCGTAACCACCGTCGTCTCTTTGCCCAGGTCGCTGTTGCTCCATCAATGCAACCCCCAACAGATTGCCATGGTCAGAAACTACCCCATCAATGCAACTCGATCACCGTTGCTCTGATTCGGCCAAAATTGAAATTGAAACCGCCTCATCCTCCGCTAGAGTGCCGCCACGCACTGCTCTCTCGATCGACGCGGAATGCTGTTCACCCGTTGCATCTCCTCATCGCCCGGGACGATTGCCACCTCATCTTTACGATCGGAACCCAGGCCTACGTCGCTTCCCCTGAATCGGCCAGTGCCACCTCAAGCGCAGGTTCGCCGCCGCCAGGAATCGAAGAGGGCCACCACCGCTGCGCCTCTCATCGTCTTCTTGAACGCCACCGCGGCGAGACCACACCGTTTCGGAAATCGCTGCATCCTAGCCACGACCGCCCCATGCTCTGCCCCTTGCAGGAATGAATGATAAAACTGGACGAGGAGAACTCTATTTATAGGAAGAGAAAGAAGAAACTGAATCCTAAAATCAGGGAAAGATGGAGTTCGAAAGATTTGATATGAATATATACAAAGTATATATGAGTATTTCATAGATTTTATCTTCTATGCGGAATCCTCTTTGAGTATGCATATAATCAAGGATGAAAATATCGGTATCGACGGAAATATCGGTACCCTGAATTTATGGATATATCGGTGGAAATATCGATATCGGTAAAAAATAGAAAATTCACGGAAATTTCATTAAAATGATGGAAATTTAACATGAAATTTTAGACAATATTATTACTAGTCTTAATACATTAATTGAACCTAAAATCTCAATAAAATGAGAATCTTACAACAAACATATCAAGAAAACATACGTAAGACATATAAAACGATACAACAATTGTTCATAATTATTGAATATTACACAACTAATACCAAAATGATGTCCTATGAGCCTCAAATGTAAAAGAAGAAAGATCATCTTGGTCTAAGCAATAATAGTACCAAGTCATCAAATTAGAGAAAAAAAAAATTCCCGAAATTTTTCGAAATTTTCCGAAATTTTGACCGATAAATTACCGAAATTTCCACGATATTTCTCGATAATCTGCACATTTTGAATTACCCTGGACCGATATCGAAATTTCGCCGAAATTTCCCGAAATTTTACCGAAATTTGACCGAAATTTTGGAAAAATAATCGTTCAAGTGAATTTCCATATCGGTACCTTCAAATTTCCGAAATTTCGGCGAAATTTCGCGAAATTTTTATCCTTGCATATAATACCATATCTTTGAATTAGTTTACTGCAAAAAATGAAATTGGGCCCACAAAATATATGCATGGACTATTTCATTATTTGGGCCTCACATTTGAGTTCAAAAGTCCATTAAAAATTAAGATGAAAATTGTGTTCATCACAAATTCAAGAAAGCCCAAATTTCAAGTCAAGTACAAAAATAAAATCGAATTTCGCAACTCGTCCACATCGATTGAAGACACTCGCGAACGAAGCGCGAGGGGGCAATTTGTAAGCAATTAAAATTTAATTGCCAAAATAAAAAAAATAACATGCAGAAATTACGTGTTAAATCAAATTTATTATTAGGAATTTAGATTAATTCAATTCCTAAAATAAATAAAATCGGACCTCTAAAGTCCAATAAATCAAATTGGACCTCTAAAGTCCAATAAATTAAATTGGGTCTCTAAAGCCCAATAAATCAAATTGGACCTCTAAAGTCCAATAAATTAAATTGGGTCTCTAAAGCCCAATAAATTAAATTGGGTCTCTAAAACCCAATAAATCAAATTGGACCTCTAAAGTCCAATAAATTAAATTGGATCTCTAAAGCCCAATAAATTAAATTGGACATCTAAAAGTCCAATAAATCAAATTGGATCTCTAAAGTCCAATAAATTAAATTGGGTCTCTAAAGCCCAATAAGTCAAATTGGACCTCTAAAGTCCAATAAATTAAATTGCCCCTTAAAAGTCCAACAAATTAAATTAAGTCCAGTATGATAAATCAAATCTTGAAAGCCTAACAAATCTGACAAAATATCTTTGAAGATTATCAAATCTGACAAAATATCTTTGAAGATTATCAAATCTGGCATATTCTGGGAATATTCTCCAAATCAAATCTTTTGGCCCATCAAATATGGCCTGCAAATCTAGAATTCTACACCTATAAATAGGGGTCTCATTTAGTCACTTACACTTACACGGAGCAAATCAGAGAGTAATTCTGAAGAGCAAAGTCCGATAAGTCCGTAAATCAAAGATCTTTTAAGATCAAAGACCCGAGAAGTCCCTAAAAATAACATTTGATCCGAAATAAGGCTCGACGCCCTCGGATTAACGTTATAAGTCCGAAATTAAATGAAACCCAAAACTTGATAACTGAGGCTAAAACTCTTGACTTTATTGAACCTGGTGTGAGAGCGGAATACCAATGATGCACTTGGTCTCCCTGTTGTGAGTGGAGAGCTTCTGTATTGGGGCTGCGTCGGATGCCCCCATTCATATCATATACTCAATATATTTTGAAATATGAAATTTGTGGTTCGATTCTCCCTCGTACAATTGGATTTTCCTCTTGACAAGCATTTCCTATTGTTGGTAAATATTGACTCAAATTGCCTTCAGATTGTGCTAATACCTTGGCCTGTAATTCTTTGATTGCTTTTTGCATTGACAACAATATATTCTCCGAAGGTCCATTTCCCGAAGGCTGTTCATGATCCAAACGTCTTAAGCATGAGGATTCACACAGTCCTTCATTCTAAATGGACACTTTGGTTGTCTTCTGCAAATTATTTACTTCACAAGGGCTTATTATTTCCCTCGCTGATTGCCACGATCTGTTGTGAATCAATCTTCGTTCTATGGTAATGCTTTTGAATATGTTATTGATAGATTCTTCTATCCTTTCTGCTGATTGTTTAATCTGTGAATCTAATCAGTCAGTTATTTTTCATTTACTTCTTTCAACTGGTCAATGCTCTTCTTCACTATCTTTTTCATTCTTATCCTCTTGCAGGATAGCTTGATTTTGAGTCCATTTGATGGTATGTCGAGTATCTGAGGACGTTTATTTTCTTTGTAGCCTCAGTAGGGCTTCTAATATTGCAATCATCCTTTTGACGTCTTTAGGATTTTGCAGGAATGTGATCACTTCAAGGTTAACTTGCATTTGATCTTCAGCCATTGTTGTTCTTCGCGTATTTATAGATCCTGTGAAATGTGTGTTCTTTTTTGCTTTCCGATTTCTTGTAATGTAGCAATTGTAATTCTTAATATGGCTTGTTGAGAATCATGTCCTTAAGGCCTCATTTGAGCTTGCGAAATTTTGCCAAACATGTTCCTTATATTTTTTGTTGCCTTCAACGAATGAATAATTCATTGACCTTTCAGAGTTGTAACTTCCTTTTTCTTCTTGTCGAGAATTATATTCTTGCGACATTGCTTGATGTTGAACAACTTCGTAGGACCAGATTCATTATACTCTTGTATTTGGAGCAGATGAGTCATTCCATTGGACCTCTTGGATTATAATTTTTCTTGATTTATGAGCTACTCCAGCTTTGGGCCAAATAAGTTGTGTGAATATTCCTATGCTTGCGGGTAGACAACCTCTTGTATGCGAACAACTTCAATATGTTGTAATTAGCAAACTTATGAACAACTGGGCGATGCATGATTTAGGTCCTTAAATGAAAATCAATATTGGATAGCACACCATTGTTTATGGGCTTGACCACTTGATATTTCTTTGAACTGCCACCTGCTTGAGTTGAGAAGGATACTAACTTTTGACTTTCTCAGCAAACAAGTGAGGCCAGCAACCATCTGTTTGGTGAACACATGGAATGTAAGCATCTTTTTATGAGAGCATTTCTACTCATTGATTACTTCTGACGCGAACAACTTTGGTCGCCGATGTATTTCTTGCGCTAACAATCTCGAATGCGAACAATTTTGTGATTGAGGAGCATCCAATCTTAAAAGCAAGTTGATAATTCTTCAGCGAGTAATTTGAGAATGAGTTGATAACTTGCACTTGTCGAAATCGATAAGCGGTCAACATTGACGAGTTAATCCTCAATTGAGTATAGCTTGCAAACTCTCCGAATTATTTTGAGATGCAAAGGGTTTTAATGGGCAGGGCCACTAATTTTTTGTGCGATGATTTTCCAGTTCTCAACAATCTTAAAGTTAGTGAATACTTTCCCGAGCACAGACACAGTTCTGAAAATAGACCAGTAACTTTCTTGACTTCATAATTTACGATCAATTTGCAAAGGCCTCTAAGCAATTGCTTTCTTTGAACGACTTTAAATAGAGGGTAACCAACATTCTTCGTTTATAGCGAATGGCGAGAAGTCTCCTGCTAGTGACGATATAAACTTGTTCAATTGGGACATTGAGCATCTGGCCTAGTTCTTCGTCGAAAGATGTTTATTCAAATTCTTCGCTACCCCCTGTCTCTTCATCTTTTCCATGTAATGCTTGTTGTATGGAGATAAATATAAATTTGCCAAAAACTTGGCAAATGTAAATTTGTATTGCCCTCTAAGCAGACTGATAACTTTGCTTGTAGATTTTTTATTGCTTTTCTCATCTTCAGAGGATCTATTCTCTGGAGGTTGTTTGTGATCCAATCGTATTAAGCGAGAGGATTCACGCAGTCCTTCACTCTGAATAGACACTCCAAATATTCTTCGTGGATTGTCAACTTCGTGGGGACCCAATTTATCCATCATAAATCGTCTCAACCTTTTGTGAACTGATCTCCTTTCACCGATGTTATGTGATAGCGAATAATAAATTGATTCGCTCACATTAATTGATGTTTTGCCTTGTGATCCCAATTGATCGGTCATCTTCTCTTTTTCTTTCTTTTCTTTTCTCGTTGGCGCATTTGTTTTCTTTTATTGCTTGAGTAGTCTAGGTTGAAGCTTTCAATGCGACTCGTTCAGAGTTGTAATTTTGCGACATTGCTCTCTAAGCTACAACTTATTCATCTTGTTGAATTATCTGAGCTGACGAGTAGAGAATAACTTTGAGGTTGTGCTTAATCTTGTAATTAGGCCAATAATAACTTTTGAACTTCAGGAGTCGCAAGTGACCTCAGTTGGTAGGGCTGTTAATTTTTGTACTTCTGGTGTTGCCAATACTTTTAAATATGAAGGCCACTAACTTCTTTTTCCTTTGCACTGCTGATTTTTCTACAAGACCTTTCCTTTGTATTGTCAATTTATCTGCTAGTCTTTTAGCGGCCACTCTAAAAATGAGGCAATAACTTCTTTGCAACTTATTATTCTTGTCAAGTCATCCAGGTTAGCAAGTAGTAAACAACTCTGAGATTGAGTACAATTTCGAGAGAGACTGCTAACTTTTAACTTGCTCTGGGTTCCTCCAATTGTGAGTGAAGGTCTTCAAGGATAATTGACAATTTTTCTGGCAATGCATTGGTAACTTCCTTGCAAGCAATATTAGTCCATTCTTTCATTTCCTTGTAAAGTGTAGATTGGAGTGTGTGATGTGGCTTCACGAGCATTCTGACTCAGAGAGATTTCTTGCATTTGCACGTCCTTCGAGATATGATTTTATGTTCAGGAGATAGACTGCAACCCTGTGAATTTTCCTGAGTTGCAGGTAAAATTAGATGGCAGGGCCACTAATATTTGTACTTCATGGACTGCAATTGATTTCCGTTGTAGGGACTTTGATTCTGGTATTTAATTGCTTTAAAAAACAAGTTTTCTTCTCGTTGCACAACTTGAATTAATTGTTTTAGCAAGAAATTTTATTTCTCGAATTTAATTACTTTAAAAAGTAATTTTTCTTTTTAAATTTAATTGCTTTAAGAAGCAATTTTTATTCTTCGGAAATTTAATTGCTTTAAGAAGTAATTTTTCTTCTCGGGACATAATTTTAATTAATTTCTTTAGCAAGCAATTTTATTCTTCGGTACTGATAATTTTATTTTCTTGATTTTTTCTTGAATTGACACGACCCAACTCACACAACTCAACAACAGAACTAATTACAATGACTTTTATAGAAGACGACTCATGAACACATGTGACTTTTTTTTCATTTAGTGAAAAGACAATTCCTTTAACACTTCAAAACAAAATATGAAGAACTCGTAACATACTATACATTACATCACAAAATGACTCACAATACAAGCTCACGGTATAGCCCGACAGGTCGTCATCTATGTACACAACCACTCAAAACCTTCAGGAGCTCCACAACATGTCCAATAGAAACACAATGTGGAACCAAGTGGATTTGGAGGTATATTAATGAACCAATGAGATTGTGGGTTAGGGTCATTCACTCTAGAACACGGGGTTTAGAGGGGTTTAGAGAGGAAGGGGTAGATGACGTTTTGGTAAAGGAGAGGAGGGAAAAATTAGCTCGCATAGGGTCGAGGTGGTGGAGAAATATTTGCGATATATATCTTGGAGATGGGGGAGGAGGGATGAAAGAAGAGTTGTTGAGAGTAGTTGGGAATGGGTTAAATACCTTTTTTTGGGCTGATATGTGGATTGGGGAAGAGGCCCTGGGGGTGAGATTTAGATGTCTTTATAAAATTAGTAGTCAGAGGGAGGCGAGGGTTAGTGAGATGGGATCTTGGATTAATGGGCGATGTGTGTGGGAATTAAAATGGAGAAGGGGGTTGAGGGACTGGGAGTCGAACAAAGTTAACGAACTTCTTACTTGTATTAATAGGTACATATTTCAGTCTAACGAAGAGGATTCGTGGAAATGGAAGCTTTCAAACAATGGAGAGTTCTCGGCCAAGGATGCATATTATGCAAGGATGGGACATGAAGCTGAGACTGGAGGCACAAACTGGGAGAGGAAGGCGTTCAAAATCCTTTGGAAAAATTTTGCTCCTAGGAGATATCAAATCATAGCATGGAAGGTACTTAAACAAAGAATGGCGACAAAAGATAATCTACATAGGAGGAACATCAATGGTGGGGATGTGGTGTGTAACATGTGCAGTGAGTTCGAGGAAAATGCTTCTCATCTTCTTGGAGTGTAAGTTTGCTCGACAGGTTTGGTCTTTGTGTTACGCGTGGCTTGGTGTTTATATGGTTCCACATAGAATTCCAAGCATTCATTTTCTTCAACATGGTGATATGTTTGGAGCTGGTAAGAAAAGTAAAGTGTCTTATAGTCTTTGGATTTGTGTTGTGTGGTCCATTTGGAAAGGGAGAAACGAATGTATCTTTGATAATGTTAGTCCAAACCCAGTGAGAATGATGGATGAAATTAAAGCTAGAGTTTGGTCGTGGTTATCTGTTAAAATGATGCTAAAGGAGAATGTGTCTTTTGGGGAGTGGTTTGAGAATCCTAGAAATTGTATTGGTGAGTATATGTGAGTGCTTTACACAAGGTGACTGTTGTTTCATAGTTTTGTAAGGGTTGGAGGACCCCTTGTCCTCCAAATTAATGAATTTTTCCTTTCAAAAAAAAAAAAAGAAACACAATGTCACAGATCATCAAGTGTAAATACGATGCATAAACTAGGTGAGATTTATAAATCTCAGTAAGCAGAAATTATGCATGATGATGTGATTCTTTTGAAAACCTCCTCATGCACACTCTTTTTAAATAACCAATTTATTTATGAAATACTCTCCAGGGCCCCATCTAGACACACTGTTATACACCGGAAATAGCTCAATCTACACATAGTCAAATGTCCAACATATGTATCCCGACATGAGGTACATCCTCTTGTGGCCCAACCAGGGCTCAGACCTCACATACGTCCCCATGTCCACCAAGAAGTAATCCCACCACGCTGACCCATGTCAGTGAATCCAGGGATCTACCCTTTAGGGACCACTGCGATCCATCACCAAACGTGATCCCCTATCCCTCCAGAAGTCCCCCCACGTAAACACCCAAAATATAATCAAATAAGGCGTTAGCCCACACCAGGTTTCCACGCTGGGTTTCCCTGGGTCGCTTCTTCTCAGGTCGCCTCTTCCCCACTCGGTGTATAATCAGTGGCCACTTGTAAAACCAATTAATTTCATTTCAATGCATGATATGCATGTTTAATGTGATGCAATGCAACATATTGCACATATTCAACTCATACCAATTATGGAGCTCACCGACTCCTTCAATATCATATATAGAGCTCACAGGCTCATTCCGCATCACATAGAGCTCACAGGCTCATTCAACATAACATATAGAGCTCACAGACTCATTCCACATCAAATATATAGCTCGCAAGCACATTTCATATAATTGCAGAATATAAATCACATATTACAATCCACTTAATTTCACATATTATCACTCAAACATAAGTAAATTAGAAGATAATATGTTTATACATTGTAGTTGCAAATGAATTTCTACTTACCTTAAACCCATAGAGTATTGATAATTCAAATCTTTAAATCACTTTACTGCAGTCCACTAGTGAATCGAACAAGAGTAAACTATAAATAACATTTCAAATAATTAATATTAGAAAATTATTAATAATTTTAAGTTTAATATAGACCTAAACTTATTTCAAAATTCATCTAATTACTTTGATTTTACTTCTAGTTTTGAAATTTAATAAAATATATATATTACCAGTAATTTTTTTTTTAACTTGTTTTGTAATTATACTAATGAGATTTCATTACCTTAACAGTTCTTGCTACACATACTTAAGAATATTAACTCGAAGCAATCAAACTAACTAATTAGAATCTAACATGCTACATAATAAGTATGAAACTAGATAATATGCTTATAAGATAATTACCTCATTCTCGACTTTCTTGTGATCTTTCTTCTTTTATTCTTTTTTTTATCCTGTAAACTAGAACTCGCGACTCTCCTCTGTACTTCCTTGTGATCTTTCTTCTTTTATTCTTTTTTTTTTTCCTGTAAACTAGAACTCGCGACTCTCCTCTGTACTTTCTTGAATTGGTGTGTGAAATGTAATTGGGGTTTGGGATTAATCTCTCCATTCCCACCGCCTATGTCCCTTATACAACGCAAATTCTAGCATGCACTTGGGTGCATAGTATGCACTTTGATTTTAGTTTAATTTTAAATTTAATTTGATCTTTCGAGAAACATACACTACATGCTGTACTGTGTACTTTTTGGTATTGCAAAGATCTGTTTTTCGAGTATTAAAGAGTTGTTCTTGAGATATAACTAAATTGTTCTTTGGGTATTAATAATTGTTATTTGGGTAACTGCACATATAACACATCCAGAAACTCAGTGTACTCCTGATCACTATGACGGATTCAGGTTAGTTCTGAAACATGTGTCATGTTGAGGATCAAATGTATTGGTAGGAAATCATTACTTGCCCTGTTGCTCTGTTTCTTTTGAGACCAACTTAAAACTCATCGTTTAATTGGCAAGCCTGGTAAGAGTCAAAGATAAAATAGAAATATAATCAATTTTACATTTGGTACATATACTATTTTCTATTTTCTTTCTCCGTGACAAACTACAGTGAAAGACAGCCATGATTGCTCCTTAATATATAAATTAATAAATGATTAATATACCAAAGAATAATTTGTAATACCTAAAAAATAAATTATAATACCCGAATAACAATTTATAATATCCAAACAATTTCATTGTGTATTATAAATTATTCTTTAGGTATTATAAGATATTTTTTGGGTATTATAAGATATTACTTAGATTTGTTCTTGGGGTATTACTCCATTGTTATTCGGGTATTATAAAATAATTATTCAAAATGCAATATCAAAAGATTATAAATTACCTTTAAAAAATAATATTTTTCACAAGTTTTTATGAAATAAATGTACTATTCTCTTCATATTAATCCACCTTTATACTTTTAATTTTTAAAATAGACACATGTGCTTTTTTTATATATTGATGTTGAAAATCAACAAGAATGCTTAAAAATAAACTAATCAAAACATAAAATTCCCTCAAATTTAAGTAATATCTGAAAAACAATTTACAAATACCCCAATAACAATTAACAATACCCGAAAAACAAAATCATTAAATTGTTCTTTAGATATTATAAATTATTCTTTTGATATTATATATTATTTTTTGAGTATTACAAATTGCTCTTTTAGGACGTATTATAAATTATTCTTTGGGTTTATTCATTTATAAATTATTCATTGTGTTTTATAAATTATTCTTTGGGTATTATAAGATGTTCTTTGGGTATTATAAATTGTTCTTTGAGTATTACTTGTTTATTAATAATTTATTTATTAAATATTCATTTATAAATTGTTATTTGGATATTATAAATTATTATTTGGGTATTATATATTATTTTTTGAGTATTATACTATTTTTTGGGTATTATAAATTATTATTTTGATATTATTTATTTATTAATTATTCATTTTTAAATTGTTATTTGGTTATAAATTATTCTTTGAGTATTATAAATTGTTCTTGGGTTATTGTGAGTTGTTCTTGAGGTATTTAATAACACTTATTCTTGGGGTATTGTGACTTGTTCTTGGGGTATTTTGTTTAGAGTTGTGCTTGAGGTATGTGATTTGTTTTTCGGGTATTGTTAATTGTTCTTGGAGTATTGTGAATTGTTCTTGGAGTATTTACTTAAATTTGT